>JAHSUH010000574.1:560000-897943 GCA_025388415.1 Cynanchum wilfordii
GCTCAATTCACTATATGAGAGTTCGTATACAAGAGAGAGTTCGGGCGAATCGATCGGATTCGATTCTCAACAAAAGCTTTTGGACGAATCGATCGGACTCGATTCTTTTATCTCCTTCCTCGAGATACACCCACACTACTCAAACTCTTTTTCTCTACACTACTCTTCTTCTCTTTTCTTGTTCTTTTTGTTGTTGTTATATATTTTGCAAAAAATGGATACAATATATATAGGAGAAGAAAGCGAGAAGAAATCTTCAAAATATTTGGAGCCGCAAATCTTGACGTCCAAATCTTGTGTTCACATGGCATGCGTGAAAATTCATGCGCCCACAATTTTGGCCGCCCCAAAATTTGTTCACATTGCACACTTATTTCTTCCAAAAAAAAATATGGCTCCACACCATAACAATCTCCCACTTGGAGACATATGCAATGCTTCCAAGGAACTCATCATATCAACTGTAGTGGATTGAACGCGTGCGCTCGATCGGGCCTATTACGCTGACAGGCCAATTGAAGCTGAACACGGCTTCAATTTCTCTATCACAACTGGCTTTGTGAACATGTCTGTTGGATTCTTGCTTCCTTCAATCTTCACAAGTGATAACACTTCATCTTCCAATAAATTTCTAATGAAGTGATACCTCAATGCAATATGTTTGGTCCTCGAATGAAACGCCGCATTCTTGGCCAAGTGAATTGCGCTCCGACTATCAGAGTGTAGTCTGCTCTGAAGTCTTGTGAAACCAAGCTCATTCAACTAGCCTTGTAACCATATCATCTCCTTGCTTGCTTCTGTAATCGCCACATACTCTGCCTCTGTAGTGGATAGCGTAACTATCTTCTGCAGTTTAGAAACCCAGCTGATTGATGTCTTGCCCAACGTGAAAACATATCCTGTGGTACTTTTTCTGTTGTCGACATCTCCAAGCAAAATCAGCATCCACAAATCCTTGAAGTTGCAGGTAAGATCTCTGAAAACACAAGCAGTAATCGGTAGTATTCTTCAAATACCCGAGAATCCACTTAACCGCTTCCCCAGTGTCGCTTCCCTGGATTTGACATAAATCTGCTCACAACTCCCACTGCATGAGCAATATCTGGTCTCGTGCATACCATGGCGTACATTAGACTCCCAATGGCGGAGGCGTAAGGAACCTTAGCCATGTAGTCTAACTCCTCGTCGGTCTTGGGACTCTGTTCCTTTGATAAATTGAAGTGGCTTGCAAGAGGTGTATTGACTCATTTGGCATCTGCCATGCTGAACCACTGCAAGACCTTGTGAATATACTCCTTCTGTGACAACCGCAAAGTGTCACTCCTGGAATCTCGATGATCCTCATCCCAAGAATCTGCTTTGCTGGACCTAGGTCTTTCATCTCAAACTCCTTTGAGAGTTATCTCTTTAAGAGTTTGATTTCCTTCGTATCTGCTCCTGCCACTAACATGTCATCAACATAAAGTAGCAATATAATGAAACTCGAATCAAACCTCTTGACATAACAACAATGGTCGGCGTTACATCTGTTGTACCCATTCATCTGCATGAAACGGTCAAACTTCGGGTACTATTGTCTCGGTGCCTTCTTTAAGCCGTACAAGCTTTTAACTAGTCTGCACACCTGGTTCTCCTTACCTTTGACAACAAAACCCTCTGGTTGTTGCATGTAAATCTCCTCCTTCAAGTCACCATGAAGGAACGCTGTCTTTACATCTAACTCCTCTAGATGTAAGCTCTGTGCTGCAACAATACTCAACAATGCTTGTATGGTGGTTAGTTTAACAACAGGAGAGAAAATATCGGTGTAATCAATACCCTCCTTTTGTTGAAAGCCTTTGACTACAAGTCTTGCTTTGTATGGCCTCGAACCGTCAAGCTCCTGCTTGATCCGATAGACCCATTTATTGCTTAAGGCCTTTTTCCCCATAGGTAACTTTGCAAGCTCCCATGTGTGGTTCTTCCTCGGCGATTTCATCTCATCCTCCATGGCTAGCTCCCACTGGCTTGATTCCTCTACCTGACATGCTTCATCATAACATTCGGGTTCTCCACCATCTGCAAGTAAAATATAATTCAAATATTTCCTGTTAGGAACAGGAGTTCTTGCAGATCGTCCGAGCAGGGGCGGTGGTGACGGGTCGGAATCCGATTCTGAATCCGAGCTAGAATCTTGTGCAGTCTCCTGTAATGGATCATCACTCCGAGAGCTGGAACCTGTTTCAAATATAGACTGTCCTATAGGAGACATATCAAGGTCAGTATATTCGGGTTCTTTCACGAAGTGGCTTGTGCCTTATCCTTATACATAGTAGTTTCAACGAATATGACATCTCTACTATGTATAATCTTCTTGCTACCATTTTCCCACAAATGGTAGCCCATATCTTCTTCACCGTAGCCAATAAAGTAGCACATACGTGATTTAACATCCAATTTATTTCTACTAACATCATTAATATGTGCATAACATAAACTTCCAAATACCTTGAGATGGGATAAGCTAACTTGCTTTCCTGCCCAAACCTCCTCTGGTATTTTGTGCTCAGTGGTACTGATGGTCCTCGGTTGATTAGGTATGCTTTGCAGTATTGATTGCCTCGGCCCAAAGCTCCTTAGGCAAGCCTGCATGTAGCCTCATGCTTCGGCTCTCTCTGTCAACGTTCTATTCATTCTTTCTGCTACCCCGTTCTGCTAGGGTGTTCCTGGCACTGTTCTCTCTAGCTTTATCCCGTTGTCTTTGCAGAAATGTCTGAATTCGGTGTCCTCATACTCGCCACCGTTGTCCGAACGCAGCTTCTTTACCTTCAACCATGTTTCAGTCTCTACTAATGCTTTCCAATTTTTAAAGATCCGAAACACTTCCGATTTATGTCGCATGAAGTAGACCCAAGTCTTCCTGGAATGATCATCAATAAAAGTCACAAAATATGACTTACCTCCGATGGATTGGATTGGAGCTGGACCCGATACATCTGTATGGATAAGCTCAAGTTTTTGCCGCTTTAGGGTTCTTCCTGTCCTGTTGAAGCTCACTCGCTTCCGCTTTCCAAACACGCAGCTCTCGCACGGATCCAATTCAATAGCTTTCAAATTGGGAATCTTCCCATTTGAAAACATTATCTTCATTCCTTTTTCGCTCATGTGACCAAGTCTCTCATGCCACAGCTTGCAGGTTATCTTCTCATCTACTAGAAGTAAACTAGCATTTTCGGTCATGTACAAGGTTCCGCTTAGTCCTCCTCTGGCAACTACCAAAGCTCCCTCTTTGGCCAATTGTCTGATGGAGATCAAGCTCTTCTTCAAGTCCGGTACATTGCGAACATCGTTCAACTTCCAGGTTGAACCATTCAACTTGATGTTGACTCTTCCTTTGCCTACTATATTGCAGGGTTGGTCATTTCCAAGATAAACTTTTTCAAAGTTTCCTGCAACATAATTCTCGAACAGATCTTTGTTTGATGTGGCATGGAATGATGCTCCGCTGTCTAGTATCCATGACTCCTGCTTTCTCTCGAGCGAACAAATGAGTGCATCATTGGATGATCCCTCCGATGCAACATTTGCTTCTGTCTTTCCACTCTCCTCCTTGCGTGGCGATTTGCATTGGTTTTTGAAGTGGCCCTTCTTGCCACGGTTCCAACATTCGATGTCACCTCGAGTCTTGTTGGAATTTCTCCCTTGCTTGGATCGTGATCTTCCTCTTCTAGACTTACTTCTGCTTTGTCTAGATCCTCCGGTAGTGCTCCTCCCTCGACTATCCATATTCAAGGCTGAACTTGCACCTCCTGATGAGTCTTCCTGCTTTCTTCTTATCTCCTCGGTCATTATCATATCAACGACCTCCTTGAAGACCAGCTTCGATTTTCCTGCAGAAGTACTAATCGAAACAACAATATTCCTCCAGTTGTCTGGCAACTGGCTTAGAATTAACAAAGCGCAAATCTCATCGGCAAATTCAATATTTACTGACGCTAACTGCCCAGTTATCTCATTGAATTTATTGAGGTGCTCCTTAAAATCATCGGACTCTGCCATATTCATATTGAACAAGGATTTCATGAGGAATACCTTGTTGGCGGCTGATGGTTGCTCATACATGTCGAGATAGTGCTTTTATGAGTCCCGAAGTTGTCGTTTCACCCCCGATGTTGAACGCAATAGATTTTGAAAGAGTTAGTCCGATCGCACCAAGTGCTTTGAGATCCAATAACTCCCACTGAGCCTTTTCAAACGTGTTAGGCATCTTTCCTAGTGGCAAGTATAACTCTTTCTGGTACAGAAAATCTTCAATTTGCATCTTCCAGAAACTGAAGTTGGTTCCGTCGAACTTCTCGATCCTGGCAATTGAATCTTTTTCTGTAGACATTATTCTCACTTGAATAATATCCTCCAAAAAAAAATTGGATACTTTTGGAGCTGATCCAAATATTTTTTACGGACGTTTCGGGACTATTCTGCACTTTCTCGGACTTGGGGCTATTCTGAAAATTTCAGAATACATGAGGGACCACAATTATAAAATTCAGAAAATTAAATGATTTCTTGCAGCGCATTAAATGCTGCAAGAACCATAACTTTCTTTGTCCCCTTTTTTTTTATTATTTTAAAAAACAAAGACTTTTTTTTTTTTTTTTTTTAAATTCTTCTCCACCTACTCTCTCTCTTCTGTAGAGAAACAAAATAGGGAACCTTTTTTTTTTCTTCTTCTTGCTTGCTCCTTCTCTCTCTCTCTCTCGACAACAAAATTTTTCAATTAAATCAAAAACTTCAACGGGCCACTACAATTGCATCCGAGCTCGGATCGCTTTGATTTTTGCGCCGTTGGCTTCGTATCGACAAGAGCTTCGTCGGGATATATCAAAAAAAAAATATTTTTGATATATTTTTCCGGAGCACCTAAAAAACTCGTCGGAGCAACACGAACTCGCCGGAGATGTGCTATCGCCTCAAACTTGGCTCTGATACCAGTTGTTGGGGTAAATTCGCCTCAAACCGTGTAGGCATACAACACACAAGCACAAATTCGAGCAAGTAAGTAAATCGACAACAATATAACGTGGTTCGGCGATCAAATCGATCCCTACGTCCACGGGAGCGCACGCGCTCAATTCACTATATGAGAGTTCGTATACAAGAGAGAGTTCGGGCGAATCAATCGGATTCGATTCTCAACAAAAGCTTTTGGACGAATCGATCGGACTCGATTCTTTTATCTCCTTCCTCGAGATACACCCACACTACTCAATCTCTTTTTCTCTACACTACTCTTCTTCTCTTTTCTTGTTCTTTTTGTTGTTGTTATATATTTTGCAAAAAATGGATACAATATATATAGGAGAAGAAAGCGAGAAGAAATCTTCGAAGATTTGGAGCCGCAAATCTTGCCGTCCAAATCTTGTGTTCACATGGCATGCGTGAAAATTCATGCGCCCACAATTTTGGCCGCCCCAAAATTTGTTCACACTGCACACTTATTTCTTCAAAAAAAAAAATATGGCTCCTCACCATAACAGGGAGGACTTATTTTTTTCTTCTTATAGTTGCAACAATTTGGACTGCGGTTAATGAAACCTACTATGATCTTGGGAACGTAGGCCAATGGTTTAAATTTAAGACCCAATTATGGAATTTTAAGGAGGGAGAGAAGACTGTGCCACAATATTATACTCATTTGAAAACTCTCTGGCAAGAGGTCGACTTATTTGGAGAATTTGAATGGAACTATGCTCAGTATCCGGCCTTGTTTCGAAGATGGTGGAGAAGGAGTGAGTAATGAAGTTTCTTGTTGGACTTAATAAGGAACTTGATGAAGTCAAAGGAAGGATTCTCAGTCAAAATCCTTTGTCAAATACATGGGAAGCTTTAGCTAAAGTCGGGAGAGAGGAAAGTTGTCGGACAGTCATGCTCCATGGAGGAGGAGCAACTATAGTACCACCTATAGCCGTTGAAAACACGACTTTCACTTCTCGAAAAGACGAGAATAATTTTTAGAGGCCTTTACAACGACCAAATTGAGATCATCCTGTGTGTGAATATTGTGGCAAGCTCAGCCATCTCAAGGCCAAGTGCTAGAAATTACATGGCAAGTTGACAAACACCTCTTCATCATACAGATTAGCGTGGGAGAGCAAAGGCTATGAAGTCTCAGTAGAAGAATTTCAATCATCAAACTCATCTGAACAGTCTATTTGCAACAAAGAACAATGATAACTCGATTTTATATCGTGTTTTATACGTTATTTGTGTTCAATTCAAGTAAATTCAAATGTTAATTAGATGGAATTAGTTGGACATACCATTTAAATACATTATTTTTGTTTCAGGAAAGGTTCGAGGACTAAATTGTGAAAAAGGAACAAATTTTGAGGCAAAATGGCAATTTCAAACTAACGCGTGTGATAACTCGATTTGATATCGTGTTTTTGGTATGATATTTGTGTTCAATTTGAGTTAATTATGGTATTAATTGGTTGAAATTAGTTGATTATAACATTTAATTACATTATTTTGGTTTCAGGAAAGTTTTGGGACTAAATTACAAAATTGGGTAGAATCATGGGCAAAATGGTAATTTCTGCAAAGTTTGTACAGGGTGTACACCAGCAGTGGACGGCCGTCTAGAGCACCAGAGGCATGAATTTCAAGATTTTCACTTGAAAAATGTCCAGAACGCCCCCGATTTCACCCCTATAAATAGAGACACTCATTCCAACTTTCAGCACACCGGAATTACAGAGAACACGAGGAATTATGTGCTCTAAAAGATAGATCTTTCGTAATTCCCTCGTAGATCTTATTTTTCTCCTTTTTAGAATAGAGTTTGAACCTCGACCGTAAGGAATAACTCTATAGTATTAGTGAGAGATGTAGATCGGGATAAAGATTCGGAATTAGGAATCTTTCGGATATGGAGAAATAAGTCATACCGTTGGGGCGTGACACGAAAACGACAACCTTACTTTCTCCTTATCTTTTAATTCTTGTATTTCGTTTTCTTTCATTTGTTATAATTCTGTGTCATAGGTTTCTATGTTTAGAATGAACAATTAGAGTTTTTATCTCACATTTCCGGAAAGGATACGATTAATATACATTGTGAATTACTTATTTTCTTGCGCTTTCAATTTGATTTCCTAGTTAAGTTTATGCCATGAAACTTAGGTTGATGCAAGATACTTGAAGTTAATTGAATTGATGATTTGTTAATGAATCCCGACCGTAGGAGATTTAATGAGTTGCAAGATTAGGACTAATAGCTTACAACGACCGTACTGAAGTTAGACATCCTAATAATCTTGAGTTTGGAATTAATGCAAATCTTAGGGTTATGTTATTAAATTGTTCGTATTTTGAGGTCATCACATTAGATAACTCGGTTATGGTAGTAAGATAATTTGAATTCATAATTGCCTTAGATCCGCATCTTCAAATATAGGTCTTCCTAATTGAATCATTGGAGCTTAATTAAGATTCTTATTATTTATCTTTACTTGCTTTATTTACTTTTTATGCAATCAATCAATCTCCATGAATTAGATTTGAGCCTAGGACTAATTCCCAATATACTACACTTTGTCATAATTGATCGATATTATTAAGTTGTTATCAACGTTCCTGGGATTAAACGATATAATTTATACATCAAAAGGATTGGATTTGTTAAGTTTTGGGATAAATGGATGAAGATTGATCCTAAGACAAAGAAAATTACAAGTCAAGAAATCTTGGATCTAATAAGAGGAAAGATTGAAGAATATATATAACTTCAAAAGAAAAGTCAAAATTACTGAACTATCTGAGGTAAAACGAGATTTACTTAAAAATTTTGGAGAAGATGATAGATTTTCAGATACTTCAATGGCATCAAAATTTGATAATATTCTTGTTGGGAAAGTCAAGACCATTTTGATGAAGAGATAATGGAAGAGGAATTTCAAAAATTTGTGAATGATGTAGAAAATGATCTCATACAAGGAGCATCTTCCTCGGGAAAAGAGATAAAATAAAGAAGAGATGGTGATAAGATGATATAGTCAATAATATGATGTTGTGGACCACAAAACAATAAAAACAAACAATTTTAATAAAGTTATGGCAAATTGGCCAAAAAGGTCCTTTACATTATAATTTTTTTGTGATTTTATCCCTTATTTTTTTTTTGGAAAATTTAATCCCTTATATTATAAATTTTGGCCAATTTCATCATTTCCGTTAATTTGTTTTTGGTCAACAGTTAGTTAACTGTTATATTAAAAAAAAATTATTTTTTCAGGGGCAAAAATGTCATTTCACCGTTTAAAAAAAAAAAAACTCAATTCCCCCAAACCCGACCCATTACTCCCAACCCTTCTTCCTTCTTTCTTCCCCTCCCCCATGGCTGGTTTCTCCAAAGCACCAGCACTTTCAATCAAACTATTAATCTTTCATAATTTTTGAACCGTAAAAATTCATTATCGTGGAGAAGGTGAGTTGCTATGTATCGGATGACGGTGCATCCATGCTTCTCTTTGATGCGCTATCGACCCAAGCGAGAATTTGCTAGACGATGGGTTCCGTTTTGCAAGAAATATAACATTGAACCCAGAGCTCCCGAGTTCTATTTCAACGAGAAAATCGATTATCTCAAGGATAAAGTTCAACCCACTTTTGTTAAAGATCGCAGAGCCATGAAGGTATATTATAATCTAATAAAAAAGTTAATTAGATCCTCTCTAATCTTGGAATTTTGTTGATTTTGGGAATTGGGATTTGGAATCAATCGGTTAATAAATTAAGGGTTTTGTCTTTGTGCAGAGAGAATACGAAGAATTTAAAATGAAAATCAACGCATTGGTAGCAAAAGCTCCGAAGAAACCAGATGGATGGGTTATGCAAGATGGATCCCCTTGGCCTGGCAACAACACCCGAGATCACCCCTGGCATGATACACGGTTTTGGGCCGCCATTGTTTCTCCATCCCGCCAAAAGATTTCTTGGAAAATATAATATGCTAGAAACCCTTATTAAGATTTTCACGTATCCGACATGAATTTTTTTTTTTTTAAGGTTTATTTGGGGAGTGAAGGTGCCCTTGACGTTGAAGGAAAGGAACTTCATTATGAAAGATTATGAAAGATTAATAGTTTGATTGAAAGTGCTGGTGCTGGAGAAACCAGCCATGGGGGAGGGGAAGAAAGAAGGAAAAAGGGTTGGGAGTAATGGGTCGGGTTTGGGCTAATTGGGTTTTTTTTTTTTAACCGTGAAATGACATTTTTGCCCCTGAAAAAATAATTTTTTTTTAATATAATAGTTGACTAATTGTTGACAAAAAAAAAATTAACGGAAAGGATGAAATTGACCAAAATTTATAATATAAGGGATGAAATTTTTAAAAAAAAAAATAAGGAATGAAATCGCAAAAAAATTATAATGTAAGGGACCTTTTTGGCCAATTTGCCATAAAGTTATTTCTTTCATATGGTTTCAAAATTTTGAAGTCCAAATTTAAGTATATTTGATAAATGTTTGAAATCCAAACATTACTATAAATAGGAAGGAGAATTGTATGGCTCCGTAGACTACTCGAAAAATATTTTAATCTTTTGTATTTCCATCTTGCTTCCTTGTATATTTCATATTGAAGAAACATTGAAGACTTTATAATATTGGTATCAATCTTGTAAGTTTCATTTACTTTACTTTATTTTATTATAAAATGGCTAACTTAATACTGTATTTAAATATGATTAAACATATATTAGTTGATTATTCCTCAATTCTACAAACCTATATATGAGATGATATAAGATATGTTAAAATAAAAGACTCTAGTCGAAGTTAGTAGCATAAACTGACAGTTACACTAATTAATATATATGACGAGTTGACCCATCCTAGGCCGTTGGATAGGCGTTCAAGGACATTTTCACTCATTTTCATTATATTAGTTAGTATATACTCGACGGATAAATTTCTTTTGACTTAATCTAATTTAATTTTCATACTAATCTTATGTTATCCCATGTCTAGCTATAGTTGGTATAAGAGCCAAATAATATAATATATAATGTATCAAATAGTATATAATGTATCCCGTATCCCGGGCCGGACGGAAGATTAAATGGGAGCCTCCAGCTGCGGGGTGGTGGAAAATCAGTGCTGACGCTGCTGTACGAGGTGACAAGTCGTGGGCTGCATGTATTTTGCGGGATCATCTTGGGAAAGCTACCGGAGCCTGGTGTCTGTCTAGTCCCTGTGTTTCTGCCTTTGATGCTGAACTGAAGGCTTTTATTTTGGCTTTGAAGACTAGAGATGATCTTCAATCTAGAAAACTTATCCTGGAGGGTGACGCCCTTGGAGTAGTTTGTGCCCTTAATGGTGATAATTCTCATTCAGATTGGAGATCCTCTTCTTTAGTTGATTTTGGTATTTCTGTTTTTGCTAAATGGCCTAGCTGGTCTGTTAAATATGTACCTAGGAATTGTAATTCTGCTGCCCATTCGCTTGCAAAATGGGCTGTTGCTTCTGATTTCTCTGGATATTTATCCCCTTCCCTCTCCCCGATTGTGTAAACCATGAGATGGGAGAACCTCCTGCTGTTGGGGAGTTTTGGGTGATAATGAAGATGGCTGAGAATCTGTTTACCAAAAAAAAAAAATAGTATATAGCATTATCTATAAATATAACATAAAATATAGTATTTATATATAAAATATAATATATAACCACATATATAATATAATATGAGAATAATATACGTGTATATATATATATATATACATACTCCACTAACCGCTTAAAGTTAATCCGTCTTCTACAATGCTTCGGCTGTTTTTTTTTTTGACTTTTCCTCTTTTAATTTCCCTCTCAAACTTAGTTTCTTCTTCCCTCAACACTCCACGGCACCACTCCTACAAAGGTACAACACAACAACAATAATGGAGATTGAATGAACAGAAGGAAAATTTTTGAATGAGCAAATGAATGGTAAGTAATGGATATATTTATAGGCAAATTTTACTGTTTTTTGTCCACCATTTTTCAACCTTTTACTGTTTTAAGTTTTCAGCTTTTTCAGAAATATTCTTTTCATTTTAACTTTTTTTAAATGTATCATATCGGCGAGATATCGGCTGTTTCGGTGAAATATAGGCTGTCTCAACGGGATATCGGTCGTTTCAGTGCGATATATCACAGTAGAATGCATACTGGACTAGGTTGTGATGAAATTCAATTCAAAATGATGATTTAGTGTTTACATTACATTATAGTGAATGTGCATCTGTTAATTGAGAAGGCGCTTTTCTTTTCTTTATTATGGTTGATTAGACTCCTAAGCAATGTTGGTCCAAATAAGTGATGAGTGATCATTGATGAAGATCCATATATGTACAAAAGTGTTAAGAGTTTCATTGTCTCCCATAATGTGTTAAGGTCCATCACTGCATAATTTTAGATATAGATTTGTTTTTGACAAATTCAACTTTATATATATGTATATTTTCTTTATGAAGAAATTCATTCTTAAATGGTCTGTTTTACATTCAAATGTGAAACTTGGATTGAGTTTCAACACTTAGTTCAGTTGTTTTCTAAAATTTCAAATGTGATCAACACTCAAGAGGCATTAATCTTACTGAAATCTAATTACAGAATACCCTAATGCATTTCCTCCTTGTTTATTGAACAACTTTTTAATGTTAAAAGTTCATGTTTCTAGGACTTTTATTTATGGTGGTAAAAAGTTCAAAGTTCAAACTCAACAGGATAAAATCTTTCTATCTATCTCTCAGAAATTTATTTCTATAGCAACAGTAATTGTGAACCAAGAGAATTATTGCTTCTGGAGTAGTGGTAAACATTAAGTTATTGGAAATAATACAGGTTTTAGTAACTGTCGATTGGTGTCTTTGAAGAGGACTTTGAAAGAAAAATTGAAACTAAATTGGTTGTATAAAGCAAGGGCAAGTTGAGGATTGAATGTGTATTCAAGTTAATATTTATAGGTATTGCAATATATTAGCCTCAAGAAATTTGTGTTCTGTTGATTTGAGTTCATAAATAATAACATGGGATCTTTATTTACAATCTAAGAAAAAACATGGTTGAGGTCTGAGAGCTTCAATTAATTTCATGTCATCCATGTTTAAAGATTTTAAACTGTGTTGAACTGTATTTTTAAGTTTTGGTCCTCATTTTCTGTCACCAAGTTATTTTCTTTGTCACTGTTCATCAGGTAGATTGTCAATTTTTTTACATAATGACATTATGTTTAAGCCAATCAAAAATGTAATTCTGTTAGGCTTTTTGAGTAAGAATTTGGATCTGATATTCCTTTTCCTAAACAGAAAGCAAACATCATAAAGCAATGCATTTGTAATATGTGAAAGAATCATAGTGGGTGTATTGGGCAATATGTGTTGAAGTTGGAAATAACTTGGATTTGAGTGTCACTTCTACTTTGTATGGGTTTCTACCTACCAGTCTGTCAAGTCATGTTAGATGGAGTTCTTAACCTCCAAATCATTCTCTGCAGTTGAAGAATCTATGCAATTAGCCTAGAAATTATATTCCTTTCCTCGTTTCACTGTTTAATATTTGTGCCAAATTATCTTTAGATTTTCCTAGCGTATTTGTCGAAATAGAGTTCTATTCATGCTCTTTCTGTTAAATCCTTTTTATGTCATTAAGAGTTTATTGCAAAACGAGAATTACTTTTCCCAAAATTTACTGATATAAATGTTTATTTTTAAGTTTTTGATCCCTTATTTATTTATGTTTGATTAGGCCACCTATGAGGATGCTTGTGGATATTCTTTAGGCGAATATTAGGAGGTAAGTAGTTTTGAATTTTTGTTTCTATGCCTACTGTAATATTATATTTGCTAGAAAATGTTGTCAATTGAAGAGAACAAGTAGAAAATGATGCCATAGTATAAGAAAAATATGAAGCCTTTTTACATTGTGGCTTTTGAATTTTGTTCTATTTAGTCTTCTAAGATTGTATTCTATTTTTGGTCAATGAATCTGTGGCAGTCATTTAAAGTCACTTTGAGGTTCTTAAGGCCCACAATGATCTGAGATTTTGTGAACTTCATTCAAAGTATGCTTTTTTTTTTTACTTTCCTTCTCCAAGTAAAAGGCCACCCTTTTCCCTCCTTGATATCAGCTTGTTATGTTGTCTTTTGAAACACAGACAATTTACAATTTATTCTGCAACATATTTATTATTCTTCTAAGTTAGTATTGTTCACAACCATTTCCTGTATGTAATAATACATCCATATTCTTGGTGTGTTTGATTAAATATATGAGATGGGATTCTCATCTATACCTATGACCATTTCTCAGTTGAAGACAGGCAAAATTCTTCAACATGCCTTTTGTGATCCAGATCTTCCAATAGTTGGATTTCATCTCACTCGATTTAAAGCTAGATAAGCAATAAACCGATAGCCAATCAACATTAGTGTCATTATCAACACGTCTATCCACAAGTGTAGTAGCCCCACGGACTTGACAGTTGGAAGATCAGCAACACGGCAGTAAACTCCCTTTGAGCACTCATAAAAGTCTTCCTCATTGTATTGAATTCCAAGAAGCAGCTTATAACAATAGTAGCTATAACTCAAGTACTTTAACCAGACTATGAAAGCAGGGATTTGTTGAATATAGTACCCTCCAGCAGCAAGGAAAATCAGACTTGTAACTGACGATAAAGTTGTTGCCTTCTTTACATCCATGAGTAGTGCACCAAAAGCCAAACCTAGACTTTGGGCCACCAGGACGCTATAGAGAACAACTAGGAGAGACAGAATGAATGTGCCTGGTTCTGGTTTGAGTCCACCCATCCAATAAATTATGAAGGTAAATGCAGTTGGCAAGGCAAGCTCAAGTGGCAGATCTCCCACTGTTTTCGCCAGAAAGTAGGAGGAGAGGTGGTACATTCGAGATGATCTTTCCTTTATCAGCATTCTTCGCTCTTGGGGAAAAGTGAAACAGGCATTATATAGTGGGTAGAAGCTCCAGAACACGGAGAAGAAGAATAACATGGCAATCTGCACTTGAGAAATGAAACTGTGGTTAGTATTTTTAATGATAACTATTCGTCGTGTGTCTTTTTCAGCTTTTAATTCTTTTTTTTGTTTGATGTAAAATGAAACCTTATACAGGATGATAATTAGGATTATTAGAGATGTGTGATTGTATAAGCAAAGGTCTTTGTTGGACCATATAACTTTAAAATGTGTATCTACCCTGTCATGGTCTTTAAAGATCAGTTCTAAATTGTCTTATATTTATCTGTTACCCAAAAAAAAGGTGTCATCACTATTTTTGTATGCATACTATTGAGTATAGATGGGGATGGTTCTTACCCTATCTTCAATGTGGGACATTGGGGTGTGCCACCATAGCAATCCTCCTAGTGTGGCAACACTTAGGACTTGGAAAATCTTTAATCTGTTGAAAGATTCATATCTCCTCTCTCTTAATCCCCTTAGGAGCAGCACGTGAAATTGATGCCACCAGGTTGTGCACCATTGCTCTGACTTTGTGTCACGTTCTGCAATTTTATTTGTTAAAATTGGTCACAATTTGGTGATTCAAGTGAAAATTGTTGTGATGTTTATAAGAAGTTATCATCTATAAGACACAGATCTTGAATATAGAACAGGATAGGATACTCACTTGTGGAAGCATCCTTTGAATAACCATAGTTGCTGATTTCCACACTGCATAATTCAGCTTTCAACCTTGATGAAATGTTCTTGTCGTAAGCAGATATTAGAGCCTCTCTTACTAATTTTTGCTCCTGTTCAGCGCTTTCACCTTGTTCAAATGCATGTTTGGGATCTGGTCCGATTCCTGAAACATAATATCTATCGGTAATTAGAACAATTAATTCATGTGTTGCTTATCTGTCATTTCTTGAAATCTTGCTTTAGCTTTATGTCTAGTAAGTAAATTATGCCTTTTTTGTGTTGAATTCAATGTTAGGACTGATGGTGTATATGAAGCTGGCATCTTACATATATTCTGTTGAAAGGAAATTTAACTAAATTAAGAAGAAGTAATTCTTCTAGAAAAGATTTTAATTACCATTAGCAAGATCAAGCATGAAATCTGCTGGATTGATTGTGAGTGATGTAGAAAAGCCAATTGAAGAGAAGTATTCCAGAGCAGTGGATGCAGGGCCATAGTAGATAGGGCTGCCTTCAGAGAGTAAGACTACTTTGTCAAACATATAGTAGAGGCGGCTAGAAGGCTGGTGGATGGTGGTTACCACCGTCCTACCACCAGTAGCAAGCCGTTTGATGGTGGTGAGGATCCGCATAGCTGTGGTCGAGTCAAGCCCTGAGGTGGGCTCATCTAAAAGTAGAAGACTTGGATTAATCAGCATTTCTTGGCCAATGCTCACCCTCTTTTTCTCTCCACCTGATATTCCTCTAAAGAGTGGCCCTCCAATCATACTGTTCCGGCACCTGGTTAAGCCTAGTTCTGCAATAACATTCTCAACATGCTGAACTTTCTCTTCCTTTTTCAGGGTTTTGGGCAGCCTCAGCAGTGCAGTGAATAGAAGAGTTTCAAATACAGTGAGATATGGATATAGAACATCATCTTGGGCAACAAATCCAGTTTGTCGTCGAATATGACCTGAAATAGGCTGTCCATTGTATGTGATCTTCCCTGATAACTTGCTAGTTAAGCGCCCGCCCAGTGCTGTAAGGAGGGTAGTTTTTCCACTGCCTGATGGACCTAGCATGGCTAATATCTCTCCTGGACATACCATACCTGTAAGACCATTTAGTATTGTCTTCTCTTTTGTGCTCAATGTTCCTCCAAAGCATGTTCCTTTCTGTTCAATTTTCACCTTGTATACTATCTCCTCAAACTGCAGAACAATTAGAGACACAGAACACTCAAAATCACCAATAAAGATAATAAGCAGGCAAGTACAATTCCATTTCCATATAAATTACTATATGACTCCATGCCCCGAATACTAACTTTTTTTCTGTCATATGCTTTGATCTTTAAATTTTGTAATTCAGCGAGAATGAATGTGTTTGCTTGCTTGTTTGTGTACATGTATACTCGTCATGTGTGAGTGTGTGTATCTTTGTGTGTGTGTATGTGAGAGATAGAGAGAGAGAGAGATGAGACCTTAAGAGTTATGTGGTTTGATGTGTTTTGCAGATAGGACTGTGCTTTGGTTTGTACAGAGTAAGCCATATCATCGGGATCCACGGAAACTGGGAGACCTCCCATGAGTTGAATGTTAGAATTATTATCTGGTTTTGGTGCTACACAATTGAGGGGCATATCCCAAGTTTTTTGTTCTGGTTTTTGGTTGATATATATATGTATATATTTGCAGTAGCAAGAAGAAGAAGAAGAAGAAGTAGAAAGAAGAAGGAAGAAAGAAGTTCTTGTTTCAACTTGGCTAAGAAAAATGGACTGGAAAACACACATATATAGAGAACAGAGAATACAGAGATTGGGAGGATCTCTCTCATGCTGTTTTAAAAGACACTCTTTGTGTGATGTAGGCCTAGTAGACTCTTCGGTGGCTGCCCACTTTTGCTTTCTAACTATTTTAACCCACAATTTCCTTTTTCTTTTCTTTCAAATATATATATATATATATATGTCTTTATATATAAAGAATATTGACTGAGTGCAAAATGCAACTAAAGCAATTTACATTTTACCATATTAAAAAAGTTATGAATTCCAAGTGTCCTTGTTATAGATGCATTATATCATTACATTGTGACTACAATGATACATCAATTCTAAGTCTAGTATGGGAAAAACAAATAAAAAAAAAGGGTGTTAAGTGGTAATAAATCATAGTTTTATTTATTGTGGTGCAATAGATGCATCACTGTGCACTTTATACACCAAACATGATGATCACTATCTTCTTATGTGGTAAAAAAGATAAAAGCTATTGTGGTATTTAAATTTGAGATTTGCCAAATATTTTTAAAAAATGATTAAACTCGATTCTTATTGATTTGAGAGAGATATGTGAGTCTCTTTAGTATTTGCGTAAAAATGTAGCATAAAGTCGAACTTTGAGCTACTCACTTGTGGCTTGGTATAAGTGTTTGCATGACGATAAATCACAAGATGTATGTCCAAAAAGAAAAATTATATTGAAGTGGCTTCTTACCACATAACTAAAAGAAAGCAGGTTAAATATCATCAAGATATATATATTTTTTTGATGACTAAATATCAAGAATTTATTTGTTGGTTAAACATTATCTGAGAAAAATTATTATATATATTAACAAACTTTGCATATCCAATTATTTGGAAAATAATTGGAGGTGGAATAACACAAAAGAGAAAAAGAAAAAAAAAATGAGAGAAAAACTGTACGGAGTACATAAAATAATTTCTGGATTCAAATCCAAGATATATCTAAGCGGGGCCTTGAGATCTCTCTCTCTCTCAATATATATATATATTTATATATATGTATATGTAGCAGCATGTTCTTTTTATTCTTGAAATTTCTTTCGCATTATCTTTTTCATATATATGTGTGTGTGTATGTATATAATTTGAACAATAATTAATGAATTTCATCATGCAAAAATTAAACATCCCAACTTTGGAAAGTGGGGTTTTCAGAAGCATGCTTGAACCATCAACTACTTCTTTACATAGTAGTAGTCAATTTACAGAGAAGTGGGAACTCAAGATAACCAAGAAAAAAAAAAAAAAAAAAAATGTCCAAAACTTTAGGGTTCCCAATTTCTTCTTCTTTTTCCTCTTTTTTGGCGGTTTTCGATCACCATGTCTAGATGTATTTGTATCTAAAGCAGTTTTAGTTATTATATATATATATATATATATATATATTGATAGAGAGATTATTATTTTTTTTATTATTATTAGTTTAAATCTTGACATTTATTGTCTCGTATATAGTTTTTGTATATTTATTTATGTATGTAAAATTATTATTAAGTGAATTATATACGTTATGTATTTGTGTGGTATATACATATATATATATATATATATATATATATATATATATATAGTAGCTAGTAAATAAACTACTAGTACTGCTATACTTTGTATTCAATTGAAAATGGAGGAAAGACTGCAAAAATCTTGTGTACTTGGTAGCACACAAATCATAGTGCTTCCCACCTCCCACTTCAATCATTTTGATTACTTTTGATCTTTATATATATATATATGTTTTGCAAATGGATTCTTACATGATGTACATGTTGATTCTTGTTCCCAT
Source organism: Cynanchum wilfordii (assembly GCA_025388415.1). Lineage (NCBI taxonomy): Eukaryota > Viridiplantae > Streptophyta > Magnoliopsida > Gentianales > Apocynaceae > Cynanchum > Cynanchum wilfordii. Next base: position 578,257 of record JAHSUH010000574.1, read on the forward strand.
ACCATTACTATTTTCTTTTTCTTTCTCCATTTCCCTTTTCAATTCAAGTATACATACATATACATATACAAATATAATAAGAAGAAGAAGATGAAGAAGAAGGTTTTTGTGATAACAATAATTATGGTGGTGTGGAAGAACAACAAACATAGTTTTGCATTTGGGGGCATACTATCTAAGTACATATATGTATGCATGTATTCAAACCACACACACACACACACACATATATATAAAGGAAAAAGAAGGGCAATATGGTCAGAAATGTACTTATTGATGATGCAAAAGTTGAAGTAGAAAAAAGAAAAATTGATGATCAATTTATATATACAAAATGAATGGTGGGATCATTTCGAGTGATGGGTGTTGTGGCCTTTGTACATACCGTACACTTTAATAGTCACATGAAAACTCCATATAATAAAAAAAATAAAAAAATAAAAAGAAAAGGCAAAAGCTACTCTTAATTTGCAGATTTTTGAAATCTCCTATTTCTCAATTCCCATCTGATCTTCCTCCTAACCTATTATCTGTCACCTTTACAAAAGGAGTGATTGATAGGTTTTTATGCCATGGTTTTCTTTTCCAATTTCCCCCACCTTTATACGGATAATATAATAATTAAAATTGTATATAAAATGTGTGTATATATTTGTAATGAATTTTAATAATAAAAAAATATATATAATATTCACATGAAATTAATGGTCCGAATATATGTTGTATAACTATTGGACCGGCCATTTCATGGTGAACAAAAAAGATGGTTTAGCAATTGATAACATTGTACTCTTGGATGAGAAAGATCCGTTGATGTAACATAACCCTTCAAATCAAACATTAGCAAAGTGAGATTTGACTATTCTTTTTTTTATATATATAAAAAAGCAGCTAGTATCAAAAATATATATATATATATTTAAATCTCGAGACTTCTGAACTCCAACTAATAGATAATTGAATCAGAATAAATATTTTTGAGAATAATTTTTTCAAAAAACTTAAATTTAAGATTTTATTTAAAAAAGTTTGTGAGTTATGCTTATTGAGTAAATACGGGTGTGTGTGTGTGTGTGTATATATATATATATATATATATACTAATTATAATCCAAACTTGAGGGTACATACGATCACTTGTCACTTTCCATGATAAAGAAAACATAAGGATTCCTGTACATGTGAGAATTTATTCCTCTCTATAGTTGTTTAGGTCTAGATGTAGAATCTTTAAAAAAAAAGAAAAAAAAGAGAGGTATAAGAAGAAGAAGAAGAAGAGAAGCCCATGAAAAATGTACATATTTTTATCAAAAAAAAAAAAGGATTAACTAGTAGTTTTTTTTTTTTTTTTTTTTTCCTTGTAAAGCTAACTGATTCTTATATTCTCCCATGGCTGCCAAAGAAAAATAAGAAAAGTAGTTTCGACATTCGTATCACCAAAATTGGATTCCACCTTCATTTGGTAGGATGATATATATACTTTTTTTTTTTAGAAGGATGATATATATACTTATATATATATATATATATATATATATATATATATATTCATGTTGATGATAATTAATATTCATTTTAAAGGGTGGTCTAGCTATCTTTAATTAAAAATATATATAATATATATTTTAAGGGGTGGCTATTTTTTGGGGTCTAACTAGAGAGAGAGAGAGAGAGAGAGAGAAATGATTAAAGGAAGAAGGCTATTAAAAAGGGATTCCAATTGTTGTCCCATAAAACAAAAATGTTTGTTCTCTCTCTCTCTCTCTTCACAGCACTAAGAATAGACATAGAAGAAAGATAGATGTGTGTTTACACATGGTGGTGGAGGATGGACGGAGAAGCAGTCTTTTCCCCCTCTTTTTGCATTCTGCATGAGAAGCACCCAATAATCATATATATATATATATAATTTACCATTAGGTCCCTCGTATTAAAATTATAATATATTATATTATTTCAAACTTATTAATCATAAATAAAATTATTATTTGTCATTCAACTACATCTACTCTTCTTTTCTTCCCAATTTCCTCTTTTAGCAAAAACTAAAACACAGATTTATCCAAACAAGAACTTACATGTTATGTAGTGGCCTTACCTTTTGACATATTTTTCCATATTCCACGTCCAACTTTATATATAAATCATATCCTTTCATTTTAATTTTTAGTTTTTATTTGATTTTTTCCTTTAAATATTATGAAATATTATCTATTAATAGTCCCTATTTTAACCAAATCTAATAAGATTTGATTTGAATTATACTCATAGAGTTTGACTCTTGTTCCGAGAAGACTCTCAACTTGAGATTCACAACCAGAGTAAAATAATAATCTCGTATAACATTCAAAAAGTTGTTTATATTACTTATATGAAATCCAGAACTTACTAGCTAACTATCCTTATTTAAAGTATTAACCTCTACATTTTCAGCAAATCATTAACTCTTTTCTGGAAATAAGACATGAATACTTTTTTTTTATTTTACTTTATCACTATAAATTTTAACGATTTTCTGGATTCTTGACCTAATTTTTTTGGACAATTATTATTGGGGCATCTTTTTATCTGTGCCCCCCATGTTGCATGGAGTTCTAACTTAGTGATGGCATCCTTTGAAAAATATTTAAGATGAATCTGACCTGCTAAACATTAATCAAAGACTCAGTTGTAATTATATATATATATATTAATGTTTTAAATTCTCTTTTGGGTTGAATGATGATATTAAGATTTTCATGTTCTTGAAAAGTTATATAATTTTATTTGTTCAAGAATATGTAAAATGTTAGTAGATATTAATGAGAAAGCTTAAATATTACTTACAAAAAAAAAAAAAAAAAAAAAAATGTTAGTAGCAATTATTGATCCTTTGCCTTTTTCTTTTATATATATATATATATATTTCATTTATTTTTAATCATGATTAATTAAGCAGTAAGTAGTGACTGAAAGTTACTGTCAAGTGAAAAAAGTGAAATAATTGTCAATTTCACTCAATCTTTCTTATAAAGAAGTTCAGTTGGAAGAATAATTACAGTCAAAATCTATGAAAATTCATTTATCTTCTCTTTTCTTTTCTTTTATTGTCAGTATATTATATATATATATATATATATATATATATATATATATTAATTTATCTCCAACATGAATTAAATTCAAAATATTTACATTTATAAGTAAAATTGTTATGAATTGAATTGTGACTTCTTCTCAATATATCTTCCTTTTAATCTTAGATTGTACATGGTTTTTGACTTAAGTAAGATTATGTGTTTGATCTTCCACTCATGTATATATTCATTTAAAATTTAAGATAAAAAATTTTCTTTGACAAGAAATTTATTTATCCAGCTCTAAGCAGAGATTAGTCTGGAAAAAAAAAAAAAAAAATTCTTAATACTGAGGTTGGGTGTAAAATTAATGGATATAAAATTATCTCTTCAGTGAATCTTTTTCTTGTTAAAAGAAAAGAAAGATATATATATATGTATATAAATTCATGTGCAAAGGAATCTAAGGCTTTTTAGGTCAAGGTAACTTAAAGTCAAAGCATAAATTCTAGACTGATATTCTAATGCAACTTCTAGGGATTCAGTTTAATCAGCATTTTTCATCCATTTTTACCCTTCATTCCTTTTTGCGTACTATGCATATATCATAAATTCTTCGTTTTCCAGTTTCTTAATGAAGGAAATTCTTCTCTCTCTTCAACATCACGATGAACCCTAGAAATTTCAAAATATATATATATGGCATCAAGAACAGATACTCATAAAATCTTATCTTAAAACACTGATTCTCGAATTTTTGAAAATTTAAATTCTTCAACTGTATATATGGTAATTAAAGAATCCTTTTGATTACATGCATTCACTATTATAGTTCTTTTTCAACCGAAAGTGTTTATTCTCAGATGGGGTTCTTGCATTCAAACTGCATTTGGTCATATATAATATTATATATATATATATATATATATATATGTATGTATCTATAAAGAAATGAATTCTAGCTAGGTCTTCATTGTTCGGTATATAGGCATATATATGTAAAGAAAAAACTAACCCTTTTTTATTTCGTTTCTTTCAACACTTTTGGCTCAGATAAAATTTTCAATACAATTATATTCCTTGCATCAAAAGTGAAAAGGAGGATGATTTATAAAGTTTTAGAAAACTATTAAATCCATCCGAAATAAGGGGAAAACAATTCTTTTTTTATTTTGGGGGAAAATTGGCCATTTTAGGAATTCTTAGTTTAGCCATGAGAGTTTCATGTTTATTTTCTGAAATATATTTTCATCATTTACAAAATAATTATAATTTAACTCTATTTTAATGGAATTTTTATTCCATGTATCAATATATGTTAAAAAATTGTTTTTTTTAATCCTTATATTATTTTTATTTGGACAAATGGTCCTTACTTTTTTCTTTTTTTTTAAAAAAAAAATTATATAATTTCTAATTATTTTTAATTTGACAAATACGTCCTTCCGTCTATATATATATATTTTTCAATTTTTAACCATTGAAATTTTCTTTTCAAGCACGTGAAGTCCAATCTAGGGTATTTTTGTCATTTAGAATCTTATTAACTAACTTATATATATTAATAATGAAACCTTTATTTCTTCAATTGAACTAATTCAATAGAAAAATAATGGGAAATATAAGTTTTTTTAAAAAAAAAAAAAAAAAAAAGAACAAAATTGGAAGAAATGTGGGTTTTCATTAATATATTAGTTAATTAATAGGATTATAAATAATAAAAATGTCTTCCATGAGATTTATACGTACTTGAAAAGTGAATTTCAGAAAATTAACAAAATTTGACAAACAAAAATATGTAAATTATTTTAAAATCATAATTATTACCACTTACAAATGCTAAGCAATATATATATATATATATATATATATATATATATATATTTATGAAGTGTGGTTAAATATCTGTTAAAAATGAAAGGCAATTGTAATAATTTCCATTTTTTTATTTTTTTTTTTTGGACTATTTAAAATGATGAGCAAACATCTCTGAACTCTTCCAATATTGTTCATCAGCATTACTCATTGCATAGAGATTAGGTTGACCAACATAATTTCTGTTTTCCTTCTATAAAAATAGGGTCCTACTTTACTTTTCTCTACTTTTAATTGGTTAAAGTGTCCAACTTATCATTCTTTTATATATATTATAATAATGCTTTCCTTTGATTTGTTTTCTTTCTTGTCCTTTTCTAAAATGAAAATGATCCTTCTTGAAATTCTCTCATCTCTTTCTTTTAGTATGTTGGGGTCATGAGGGGCCAATTGTACCCCTTTTGCATGTTGTCCTCTAGCTAGGGTTGAAATTTTTCCCATAAATTAGTTATTATTATTATTTTTTTTTTTGTTAAGCTTTGAGTTTCAATGGCTCAAATTTATGTTTTGATTTTGGAGGAGGATTGGGAATTTTATAAAAAATAAAATATATATTGCCACGAAGTCTTTATTTATTTTATATTTTCACGAAAGGACATATAAAATATTCTTACTTAACGATTTTTCCAAAATACAATTATGTATGTGAATGACATTATGAGTTACAACTGTTATGTAAATGTTATTATATATGTGATATTTTGTATATATATATATATATATATGTCTTATTTCTAACATATATATGATTCAGAAGGTGGTATCATTCATCATTCATAAACTCGCCTATAAATTTTTTCATTTCAATTAAAACCCTAGAAAACATTTATATTATAATTTTTAGGTTACCCAAAATAAAATAAGGTGAAATTTGAAATAGATGGAGTTCTTGTCATGTAACAATTATTGAATCAAAATTTGGGAGAATTTGTTATAATTCCTTTCTGCATATAATTCCTCTTCTCCAATTACGGCTCTCCTCTTAGTCCCTTCTTCTGCCAAACAAGAAAGCTAAATGGGATTTTTAAATTAATTTTTATACTTAATTAAATTAATATATATATATATATATATATATCTTATTTTTATTAGTATACTTAAAAAATGTTTAAAATCATGTATTAATAATAAATTGATTTTTTATCATTGGAAAATTATAAAAATATTTAAATATGTTAATTATGTTTGTAAAAAAGAATATATAAATTTTCTGAAAAAATTAATATTTTTTTTATTTATAATGTATTTTTTAAAAAAGTATCAATTATATTTTTGAAAATTGTAAGAATATTTAAATAATACTACCAAACATTTTTAATTTTCTATTACATTTTACCATCTCGATTTAATTTATTAGAAAACAAATACAATATTATTTTACAACACACCAAATTGAAGTTCATTTATGAGCAAAAACATATTTCATTTGAAGCAATAAAAGTCTTGACAATCTCAATGCGCAAGTGAGTGATCAAGATGTTAAAGAGCATTAATTCTGACTTAGTAAAGTTGTGAGTTTGAATTTGCACTCGCATATGTAGCCATTTAAATTTGGGATCAAAGTTTAACTCTTACAAGGGACCTATTTGACCTAAACGAGAATTAGTCCGAATGTAGATATGACTTGAAAACTACAGCTACAATTAGAACTCATTCAAGACATTTCGTGTTAAAAAAATAATAATAATAAAATAAAAGTTTTGTCATTTTCGAAAGTAGAGAATTGTTTAGTTCATATGCATGATATTGTGAGCAATAGGCACTCAATGACGCATTCTTGATGTAAAAATGATTTCTACATTTAGATTGGATGGATATCAGCTTCATCAAATCACAAATCACAAATGAATTAATTGTGTCCAAAAGAAGCATTATATACTGTTTCTATAATAGAATGCAATTTGTGTTGGTTTTAAAGAAAAAAAATAAATAATAATAAAATTATGAATATTTGTATGTCAATTACCTTCATTATCTCCATACCAAATTATCTCAATTACCTTCACTATCTCCATACCTAAATTATCTCAATTACTTTCACTATCTTCTACCTAATTACTTTCACTATTTTTATACCTAATTACTTTCACTATCTTCATACCTAATTACTTTCACTATCTTCATACCTAATTCCTTTCACTATCTTCATTCATTATTGAATTTACATTATTTATTGTATCTCTACTACTTTTCATCCCTATAAATAGAGGTGAAAATGTGTAGTTTGAACACACAAGAATATATATATGAAATATACAAGAAAGCTTCTCTTCTTCCCTTTGATTTCAATCTTACATTTTGTGCATATTTCTTTTAGTTGTGTTCTATATTTCTTTTAGTAACAATTTAGTAACAATAGTTTTATAACACGTTATCGGCACGAGCCTCTAACCAACCGAGACTAGAAGCTCTACTACCGAGTAAAGTGTTTTTGAAGTTTATTTGAAGCATAATCAGCCTGAAGTTTGTGAGATTATTTGCTTAATTCACAACCGGAAGTTTGTGAGATTATTTGCTTAAATCACAACTAGAAGTTTGTGAGATTATTTACATTGAATATTCTTAACTCACAACTCGAAGTTTGTGAGATTACCAAATGGCTATAGTCCCTTTTATGGGTTAAATGATGACATTGAAAGTGTGTGTCTAATTGACACGGTGAACGACGCACACCATACCGAAATACGAGAAATATTTTCTCATTTGAATGTGGGAGAAACAAGTGTTACCACAATAAATGGTAGTGTAAAACTTATTGAAGGCTCAGGAAGAGCTAATATAATATTACGGGAGGAACTATGATTGCTATTGATAAAGCACTATTTTCCTCGAAGTCTCGAAGAAATCTATTAAGTTTTAAGGATATCCGACATAATGGATATCATATTGAGACTATGGAAGATAACGGTCATGAATATTTGACTATTACGAAAATGACCTCCGGTAATAAACATTTGTTGGAAAAGCTACCATCTTTATCCCCGGCCTATATTATGCTAAAATTAATAACATTGAGGCGCATCATTTAGTAACCCGGTTTACTAATCCCGTTACTTTTAAAATTTGGCATGATCGTTTGGGTCATCGGGATCAATTATGATGCGAAAAATTATCGAGACAACGCACGGTCATCCTTTGAAAAATCAAAGGGTTTTGACTGCGATAAACTTTCTTGTCTGCATGTTCTAAAGGGAAATTGATTATACGGCCATCACCATTAAAAGTAGGAGTTGAAAGTCCTACATTTCTAGAACGGATTCATGGAGATATATGTGGACCGATTAGTCCACCTTGTGGCGATTCGATATTTTATGGTTTTGATTGATGCATCGACCCGATGGTCACATGTTTGTTTATTATCTACACGCAACCTTTGGCGTTTGAGATTACTTGCCCAAATAATTCGCTTGAGGCGCAATTTCCTGATTATCCTATTAAGCGAATCCGTCTAGATAATCTGGTGAATTTTCTTCGCATGCATTTGATTCTTATTGCATGTCGATTGGCATAATTGTGGAACATCCTGTAGCTCATGTTCACACAGAATGGTCTAAGCGAATCATTTATCAAAAGGCTACAATTAATTGCTAGACCATTATTGATGAAAACAAATCTCCCTACGGCACTGGGGCATGCTATTTTACATGCTTGCGGCACTTGTGCGTTTAAGGCCATCGAGTTATCATAAATTTTCTCCACTACAATTGGCTTTTGGTTGGCCAATATTTCTTATTTGAGGAATTTTTGGGTGTCTTGTATATGTTATTGAACCCAACCCAACGAACAAAAATGGGTCCTCAAAGAAGATTGGGGATATATGTTGGGTATGACTCCCGTCTATTATAAGGTATCTTGAACCTTTGACAGGGGACGTTTTACTGACAAGATTTGTTGATTGCCATTTTGATGAGAATTTGTTTCCCAAATTAGGGGAGAGAATAAATGGCATAAAATTGAACTTGCGTGGAGAACATCATTGAATCATTTTAGATCCACGCACAAATGTGAGTGAACTGGAAGTTCAAAAGATAATTCATTTGCAACAAATTGCAAAATCAAGCGCCGATTCTTTTCTTGACTCGGAAGAGTCACTAAATCGCATATTCCAGCTATAGATGCTCCTATACGAATAGAAGTTCTCCCGAAGAACAAAAAGTAAATCCTATAGTTTGTTGAATCAAAGGCACGCGAGCGTGGCCGACCCCTGGTTCTAAAAATAAAAATCCTCGAAAGAAAAGAGGATTAGATGATCCGGAAGATCATGATGAAAACCAAGGGACAACCGATGAAAAGATTCCAAATGATGAAGAGAATTAGAAATCTCTATTAATTATACAACTCTGAATAAAAGTTGGGATCGAAGTAAAATTTCTATTGATAATGCTTTTGCATATAATGTAGCCCTTGATATTGTCAAGGATAATGAGGATTTAGATCCTTCATCGGTTGAAGAATGTCGGCATAGAATTGATTGGCCTCAATGGAAAGATGCGATTCAATCGGAGTTAAATTCGCTTGCAAAGCGAGAAGTTTTTGGACCTGTAGTCCAAACGCCGGATGGTGTAAAACCTGTTGGTTATAAATGGGTGTTTGTGCAAAACGAAATGAGAATAATGAAGTCGTAAGATATAAAAGCACGACTCGTCGCACAAGGCTTTTCACAAAAGCCGGGAATTGATTATGACCAAACTTATTCACCCGTTATTGATGCTATTACACTCCGATATCTTATAAGTTTGGCGTTCATGAAAAAGGTGGATATCGTCTAATGGATGTTATTATGACTTATCTATATGGAAGCCTTGAAAAAGGAAATTTATATGAAAATCCCTGAAGGATTAAAATTACCAAAGGCTTCTAATGGCCCTCGTGAGAACTATTCTATAAAATAGGAAATCATTATATGGGCTTAAACAATCTGGACGCATGTGGTACAATGTCTTAGTGAATTCTTTATTGAATTCGGGATATAAAAATAATCAAATCTGTCCATGCGTATTTATTAAGAAATCGATTTTGGTTTTGTGATTCTTGCTATATATGTTGACGATATTAATCTCATCGGAACTCCGGAAGAGCTCCGAGAAGCTATAGATTGCTTGAAGCGAGAATTTGAAGTTAAAGATTTTGGGAAAACCAAGTTTTGTCTTGGGCTTCAAATTGAACATGTGGAAGATGGAATTTTTGTTCATCAGTCAACATATACAACTAAAGTTTTGAAAAGATTTTTCATGGACAAAGCATATCCATTAAGTATTCCAATGGTCGTAAGGTCACTGGATGTAAATAAGGATATTTTTTAGACCTCGAGATAATGATGAAGAACTACTTGGTCCCGAAGTACCATATTTAAGTGCTATTGGTGCATTAATGTATCTAGCAAATAACACTGACCTGATATAGCATTTGCTATAAATCTATTGGCAAGATTTAGTTCTTCACCAACACGACGACATTGGAATGGTGTTAAACATGTCCTTAGATACCTCCAAGGAACTATTGACCTCGGATTATTTTATTCAAATAAAAATGATCCAATATTAATTGGGTATCGGATGCGGTTATCTTCCGATCCGCATAAGGCACGTTCTCAAACTGGCTATTTATTTACATATGGCAATCTTGCTATATCATGGCGCTCTACAAAGCGAACTATAACAGCAACTTCTTCTAATCATGCTTGAGATAATAGCCATTCATGAAGCAAGTCGAGAATGTGTATGGGTTGAGGTCAATAATACATTATATTAGAGAGAATTGTGGGTTTATCTCCCGGAAGTGAGATTCCAACTCCTCTATATGAAGATAATGCAGCTTGTATAGCTCGATTGAAAGGAGGGTATATCAAAGGAGATAGGACAAAACACATTTCACCCAAAATTTTCTTTACTCATGAACTTCAAAAGAAGGGTGATATTGATGTACTTCAAATCCGGTCATGTGATAATCTTGCGATTTATTCACTAAGGCTCTTCCAACTGCAACATTTGAGAAATTGAGATATAAACTTGGTTTGCGTCGGTTCAAAGATTTCAAGAGTTCATCTCAACAGGGGGAGTGTTGAGATTAATACCCGCTGATGTATGGATTCTTCATATTCCTCGAGAATGACCAATGAAGAGGCGTAATTTCGAAATTACGGTTTCTCACTGCGCATCGGACGAAATTATTACTACAATCGAAGAAGTTGGAATGTTCCCTCTAGCAAGTACTTATGTAGAAGTCAAATCTTCCTTAAGATTCTTCTTGTGGAAGACAATAAAATTAATGTGATGGTAACGAAATCGATGATGAAGCGGGTTGGGTCACGACATAGAAGTCGTAAATAATGGAGTTAAAGTTGTGCGTACATAAAAGAATATTGTACTCTTTTCCCTTAATCAGAAATTTTTCCCCCCTGGGTTTTTATCGATAAGGTTTTTAACAGGCATATTCTTTTATGTAATGGATATCCAAGGAGAAGTGAACCCTGAAGATTCATCACATTGAATGGAAGTGATAAGGTTTTCATGAGACATATTTATTTACAATGGACATACAAACAAGGGGGAGTATTATGAATATTTGTATGTCAATTACCTTCATTATCTCCATACCTAAATTATCTCAATTACCTTCACTATCTCCATACCTAAATTATCTCAATTACTTTCACTATCTTCTACCTAATTACTTTCACTATTTTTATACCTAATTACTTTCACTATCTTCATACCTAATTACTTTCACTATCTTCATACCTAATTCCTTTCACTATCTTCATTTCATTATTGTTATTATTTACATTATTTATTTTATTTCTCTCTACTACTTTTCATCCCTATAAATAGAGGTGAAAATGTGTAGTTTTGAACACACAAGAATATATATGAAATATACAAGAAAGCTTCTCTTCTTCCCTTTGATTTCAATCTTACATTTTTGTGCTATATTTCTTTTAGTTGTGTTCTATATTTCTTTTAGTAACAATTTAGTAACAATAGTTTTATAATAATAAAATTATATCCTCACTTAGTCTACGCACTAGTAAATCATAAGGCCATGTTAGAAAAAAAGAATAGAAAAAAAAATAAAGGGAAAGCAGTAGTACCAAGCGGTCCTCTCCATCTCCTCTCTTGCGAGGTGAGCCAGACAGTTTTTTTTTCAGCGATTCTGTCTTTCAATTATTCTACATGTATATAAGTTTTTAGATTTCTATCTAAAAATAAGTTTTGTTATTTTTTGTGACAACTCTCTTCATGGTTGAAGTTTAGTCATCATAGTAGTTAAGTTGGGTATTTGACAAGTTGTAGATGGGTGACACCAAATATAGCTGTTTGATGAATTTAGATGTTTTACCCATTAAAGTTTAGGGCTTTGTTTTCCTTGTTCTTGATCCAGTTTGTTTTGAATGATTGATCAATTATTGTGCTGATCCATTTTCTTTTCTAATACTTTAGTTATTGGACTATTTTATATTCATCTTTTGTACAAGGCTTCTATAAGATTTAGTGTGTCTTACTTTTTTTTTATAAATAAAAAAATATCATAAGGGCAGAATTCGAAAAAGATAAAATAAAATATAAATTAAATTAGATACCAGGATAATAAATGTTTACTTTTTTTATTTTTATAAAATTTATTCCGTGTATAAAAATAAAATATTACAGATAATCCAATCGTGCAAAACCAATATTATTATTTTTTTAAAAAACAATAAATTCAAAAGAACATCAAGGGGCTTTGTTGTTTGTATGTTCATAAAATGGAGTTGGGAAGCCGACACGTGGCATCCACTCCACTACAAGTTGCACAATAGAAAATCATGTAATGGTGCCAATTTTGTTGAACTCTTCATGATGATGTTAATTAAGTGAGACATGCAATATATGCCATTCAGAAGATATATATTTGTAATATTTAATTTTGAATTTTCATATATATATACATGCATTTTTTAATATAATTTTTATGATTATTTGAGTAAATATATATAAAATTGAGTTTTATTACTTGTATGAGAGATTGGTGAATTTAATTCCAAACAAATTTATATTTGGTAAGTTTAGTACTATCAACTTTTTTAGTTAAGAAAATTAAAGTTTTTTTTTCACTGATTCTGCCAAAATCTTTAAAAATTTAACACATTGTATGGTTTACTGAATAAAAAGAAATGGTAATTAAATCATTTTACATGAAATATCTTATTAATTTTTTTGGTGGAGTGTATATATATATAAAAATAATTATATTTAATTTAATCTTATTAAGAATATATATTCTTTTGGTGGAGTTTGTAATGTGGGCTGTCCCTACTCATTTCATTATCTTCTCCATTATTATATATACATGGACTTAGATTTCAAAACCACTTTTTTTTTTTTTTGGGTAGTTTAATTAATCTAATGATCTATCATGTCTTCTTTTTTTTTATATTATAGTGCCCTTTGTTCTTTGAGCTTTCAATCTTTGATTTGTTTAATTATGGGCACTTTAACAACCTTAATTAGTTGTTAAAGTTGACCCCTCACTCTCCCCAAAGTATTCCAAATCATCACTTTCACTTTCTTTCTTTTCATTATTGTGTTCTTTAAATATATATACATGTATATGTATGTATATATGTAATGTTTATTTGGGTGTGTATAAATTATTGATTGAATGGGTTACACATGAAAATGACTTGTCTAGACCTATAAATATATGTGTGTATGTGTGTGTATATTTTAGTTAATGTTAGTTTTGGATCATTTGGGAATGGAATTGCTTGAGCTCTTATATATTTGAGTTCTTATCACGACTTAATTAGTTAGTGGGTATCAAGATCACAAGGATTTAATTATATAATTATTTTTAAATTTTTTAAATGATATTCTTTTTCAACTAATTCAGAAAGATGAGTTTAACCTTGTCAATTATGATATGAGAGGTCATGAGTTCAAAACATTATAAAAGTGGAAGAAAACTCTAAAAATTACAATACATGACTGAAATGCAACACCAAGTTATCTCAAGCATGAGTCGGACTCAAAATCCTTTCAAAGTTATTGAATGAACATAAGTAAGAAAAATTACACCAATTAAACTAAGTAACACCGTGTTCTCAAAATTAATTTAATTATTTAAATCCAATATTACCTTTTTATTTTTATTGGAACAACTTTAAATTAGAAATGAAGCTTACCTCCAAATGTGGTTTGAATTCCTTTTTACACATTCGCTGATTTTGTAGTATTTCAGACTTTATATATATATAATTATTTATTTTACTCTTTTAAGTATTTTTAGAAGAGAATTATAAGTCTTTCTACCCTATTTCACCAGTTAAAATTATAGTCAATCTTAAGTTTTTTATTTTTTCCCCCCTTAGAAGTCCATGATGCTTGAAGTATTGTTAAAACAAGTTTTATAGAATCAAAATTTGATGAAGTATTATTAAAGAAAGATAAAAGTGAAAATAAAATAAAAAAATAAAATAAAAAAAAGAAGAAAGAAAATAGGCGTCAAGATGATATAGTACGGTTCTTCAATGGTCACACATACACACTCATATGAATTAGGCATGCCAAAATAGCAAAGAAGATTGGTCTAAATTGATCAATGAATATTTGGAGAAGATCTTCGTGCAAAATATGGGGGTAAGATCTATGATTCTATTACAAAGAGACAAGATGATGGGGGGAAAAAAAAAAGTTTTAGTTTTTTATGTTGAGAATTTCGATTATGTAAAAAAAAAAGGAAAAAAAAAAAAGATTTGTAAAGAAAAAGTTGAAATTGTGTCATATGAAAATTTTGATAAGAATATTACTTAAGAGAATAAAAAGTTTAAAAAAAAAAAAGTGAAGTTACAAATTAGTTAAAACAAAGTTTAAACAAGATTAGAAACTAAAATAAAGCTTGAAGTTGCTAAATTTCAAGAAAAGAATGAAGGTGAGATGAATGCTACAAACTGCTTGAGTCTTGCAACAAATTCAACGTTGAATGCTTTCTTAAATCTGTAATCAAGTTCAAAATAGAGATGTTTCACTGTTTGAACCCTCCCATGATCAAATGAGCGAAGGATTCAAAAATGACAAGAAGAAGAAGATAATCTTCTTCTAGACTTCTTGAAGACAAAATAACGCAAGATGAATATAAATCCCTAACTTGCATGCAAAATCTTCCAATATATAAATATGTTGCTTGTAAGGAAATGAATTGAGATCCCCTAAATGATAAGTCTTTCTTCCTTTTAAAGGCAAAATTACTTATCATTTAGTGGATTATGTCATATGATTTGTACAACTTGTCAATTGAGGAACATGCACCATTTAATTCCCCATTATTTGATTTTTGTGGGTCTTGCCACTTATTTCTTCTTATGTTGGTGTATTTTCTTCTAAGTCTTATTTGTACTTCGACATACACTGTGATTCATTGATATACTTCACACCTATATTTCATTCGTTGCTTCACACTTGGCCTGGTTGTACTTCGTCATTCTTCTCGTATTTTATTCTTTAATTAATGTCTTTTATGGTAGTTAAATATTTATAATTGCCACATGTAATTTTACCCTCTTAGTGGTCCCTTAGCGAAGTATAAATGTATTTGAACTTCGCTGGAAGACTTGAGATTTTCATAATTTTTTGAATTTCAAATTGGTGCTTTAGTTTCCTTCTCATCCGTCCATTCTGCGCATGACAACCGTTAGACATAACTTCTAACGGTTGTTTTTTTCTCTCTCTCTCTCTCTTCCTTTGTAACCTATCAATAATGATTATTTTTCATTATTATTATCATAATAATAAATTTCTAAATAAACCTTTTCTCTCTCCTTTCTTCTTCTTCTTCCCAACTTCTTTTTTTTTTTTTTGCTGAAAATGGGATTATATATTGAAAATATAATGAGAACTGTACAACTACAATAGTAGCATCAAATCGGACAAACAGCCTAACTACCCAGCTGGGTTTCATCATGCCTAGAGGTTACATAAAGTATCTCCGGAGTTTTCTTTAGAATTAATCTAGTGACATGGACTACGCCTGGATGTCTCGCTGCTTGGAAAATCACCAAATTTCTCTGTCGCGAGCTCCAACAGTGCTTGCCTGAAGATATACTTCCAGTTCCGTACCCTCGAAACCTGTTTAGGGTCTTCCAATACATTTAGTGCTATCCAGTCCTTAGTATTCATACATGACCAAAATTCTGTTTCCGCGCTAGAAAGAGGGAGGAGAATCCGCCACACTCCTTGGGCAATACTGCAGTCACGGATAGCATGGATAGTGGAATCGGGATCTATTTCCGCACACCGTACAGCTCGGGTTGTCCACCGCTTTACGAAACCATAGGAACTCTCGTGTCTTCAAACGATCATGAGCAACTTGCCACAGTAGCATAGACCCTCGCTTAGGACCTCGAAAATCCCGGATCTTACGCGGCCAAGCCGTCTTCGGCTCCTCATGTCCCTCCACCAAAGAGTGTGCTGATTTTGTAGAAAATTCACCCTTTTGAGGATAGTCTCCACCAGGGGGTATGGCTGCTCCGATAAGTTAAGATCAAGCAAGACCCTTTTCCAACAACTCGAAACCATGTAAGATATTCTTCCAACTGCTAGAGGTTGTTGTCGTGGTCTCCTGCTGTGCCCAGTTCCGAATGGAACCATATTTGCCAATTAAAATCTTCGACCACAAAGATTGAGGGTTCTTTAGGTGCCTCCATGCCAATTTAGCCAACATCACTGAGTTAGTATCCTCCAATGGTCTTAATCCCAGCCCTCCTTTGACTTTCGGACGACGGACCATAGACCATGATATGGGGTGTATGGAAGGGCCATTATCAGTATCTCCCCACAGGAAATCACGACTAATCTTTTCTAGATTTTCCCGCGTGCGGACAGGAATCTTGCATGATTGCATAGTATAGATAGCAACAGCGGCCATGACGGATTGAATTAGGATCACCCGAGCAGCTCGTGACAAAAATTTCCGCTTCCAACCACCTAACCGATTATGTACCTTATCAACCAGATAGCTGTAGGTTCCGCTTGTAATCCTTCCATGTATGAGAGGTACTCCTAGGTACTTACCCAAATCCCGGGTAGATGGGATTCCAAAATTATTTGAGATATCGAGAGTAACCTGTCTTGGGGTGTTGGGGGAGAACCACATCTTCGATTTCCCGATATTAACCAACTGCCCGGATTCTCCACAAAAGGCTTGCAACATATTGTACATCAAATCGGCTTGTTTTCGGGATGCCTCGCCAAACAGAAGGAGGTCGTCTGCGAAGAACAAGTGTGACACTGAGGGTCCTGCACGTGCCAATTTGCAAGCTTTCCACTCACCCCTCGTGACTGCAGCCCTAATAGATTGACCCAATACTTCCATGCAGAGTACAAATAGATATGGTGATAATGGATCACCCTGTCGAAGTCCCCGTTCGGGCTGGAAACTATCTAAACGGTCCCCATTCCATATGACTGAAATATTGGTGGAGCTGAGACTACCCATGATTACCTTGATCGGATGGTCCTGAAAACCCACTTTCTGTAGGACACACTCGAGAAACCTCCAGTCGACCCGATCGTAAGCCTTCTCAAGATCTATTTTGATAGCCATGGAACCCTTCTTACCCTTCTTCCGTCGTAATGAGTGTAGGGCTTCTTATGCTATTATGATATTATCCGTTGTTTGTCTACCCGGGATAAAGCTCGCTTGTTCCAAGCCTGTTAGATCTCCAATCATTGGCTTCAAACGGTTTGCGATTACCTTACCGATAATTTTAATGACTACATTGCTCAAGCAAATGGGTCTAAACTGGGTAATATTCTCCGGGTGTGCTGTCTTAGGTAGTAGGCAGATGACCGACCGATTTAGTGTTGATGGTACCACACCGGTGATAAACACTTCCTTAACGAAGTGCGTTCGAAGTTCCCCGGCCAATGCCGTGTTTGGAAGAAAAAAAAGCCGCATCCATCCGGCCGGGTGCTTTGTGAGCCCCCGGTGCTCGCCGCCAACTTGATTTCATAATCTGTAATCTCCCGATTTAACCACCATAAAGAACTCCGTTTGAGCTTTGGGAAGTTCCATCTATCTGGGTAACAGACGACTTGTGTGTCACGCTGGTATAAGGAGGCATAGAACGAAGCCGCTAATGTTCTCAACTCATCTGCGTCGGTACACCACGTTCCGTCATCCCGTTTCAACTGCTGAATTTTGTTCCTCCTTCTCCGCGTTCGACGCTTGCGTGGAAATACTTGGTATTGCGCCCCCATTAACAATCCATTTGGCACGAGCTTTTTGCTTCAAGGTATGTTTCTTCTTGGATCGGGATCTCTTCCAATCCCTCATTAGGCGCTCCCGGTTTCTCTAACGATTTGGGTGATGCCCATCCAACTGTTTTTGAACTCCAAGCAAACGGGCCTTGCATCCGGCTTTCCTTCCGAAAATATTCCCGAAGGTTTGTTGATTCCACAACATGATCCGCTGTTTAAACAACTCCATAGTTTGGTGCAAATTTCCCGGTTCCTTCCTCCGAAGCTCTCCACGATCAAGTAAATTGGATGATGGAACCAGGATTCCAAAAAACGAAACCGCTTATCTCCCTGTTGCCGTTGTTGCCTGTTACCACACAAAAATAATGGATGGTGGTCCGACTGTAGGCGAGCCAAGTGCCTAATGGTAGCACCCTCAAAACTCGGTTGCCACCTAGCATTACACCATGCTCTATCGATTCTTTCCCGGATGTTTGCCGCTCCTTTTCTACAATTAGTCCAGGTGAAACGTGGACCCCGGAATCCCATGTCAAGAAGTTGGCAGCTGTTTATAGTGTCCCGGAGTGCCTCTGCCATGGCTCGATTTCTGGCCGACCTCCATATTTATCATGTGCAATAATAGGTTGATTAAAGTCACCAATTAGTAGCCACGGTATCTTGATAAGATGACCCATCTGTCGTATATACTGCCATAATTCCCCTCGTATATGACTATGAGGCGATGCATACACAACGGAAAGCATCCACCCTTCCGAATTATTTACTCTAATCATGACATTCATCATCCGATCATTAGTGCAGATCTCCTCAACCGAGAGCCGATCACAATTCCATAACAACCGGATGCCACCACTGAATCCCGATGCCTCCACTGTAAGCATGTGAGTGAAAGGCGTCCGGAGCAAAAAACACAAAACTTGGTCACTGTGAACCCTAGGTTCCAAAAGAGCCAAAATTCCTGGTTTATACATATCTATCATAGCTTTGAGATGCAACAAAGTAAGAGATGATCCCGCCCCCCGACAATTCCACACTATTGTGTTAATCATTAGACAAATCAATTTAGTTTAGGAGAGGGAGATGCCTCCTCCATTGTTACCTCTCATCCGGCGGTCATCGCCGCATTCTGATGTATCGTAGCCGCTGGGTTGGTCTCGGGTCCGGCGGGTCAGGTGGGCTAGGATCTGCCTCCATTGAACTGGATCCTTCGGTTGGATTTGGGCTAGTCACCGGTTGCTTCGGGTCCAGGTGGGGCTTTTTGGATTACTACCGTAGTTGGGCTACTGGGGGTACAATCCAAGAGCGATCCTCCATGTTTTTATTTGTGAGGACCCTTGATGGACCGGGTCTATTATCTTGCCTTGGTGGGTTTTGGGCTGCAAGAGTATTTTTTGCATGTGGGCCTCCAACACTGCCCGATTTCTTTGAGGGGACTTTTTTGGGTTTTTGGCCTATTGGCGCCTTCCCCATCCTAGCCTTCGTATATCAATCGGATTACGTTCACCGGATTTGTGAGTCAATCGTCTGGGATTTGGTATATCCCCGATTTGCTGCTTTAGTGTCTCAATAGCCTGAGCCCCTTCTTCGCCGTCTGACAGATTGTCAAGAACAGCAAACCTCGATTTGTTACCTCTATAACTGTCGGCTTTGTGCCCTTGAACTGGTCTACCCCGGGTAGCCGTTTCCGCTTCACCTCGAACAGTGCATTGTACGGAAGAAATTGACGTACCCAACCCATTTGGTTGTGTGGTTCCCTTTCGGGCTCGATCTGCCTGAAGTTCCCTCTCTACCTGAATGTTCGGTCTACGAGTTGCCTCCGACGGCATGCTCTTCTTACTCATCCGCTGTTGAAGTTGTTGTTGTCGTCGGCGTACATGCGCCGGTAACATCCAAGGTCCAAACTGGCTGGTCGGAGTATGTTCCTGAGGCGAGGTTCCGCCAACATGTGTCCCACCCGACTCTTCTTGTCTGTGTCGGTTCCGGCTTCAAGAGAGCACAAGTCTCTGGTTGTGACCATGCTGGCCACAATGGAAACAAATTTTGTACAACCCTTCGTACTCAACAGCAAATTTCCTTCCTAAAGCCAGCACTGTCGGGGGCAGTGGCTGGTTCAGGTCCAACTCAATGCATATTCGAGCAAAACGACCTCTAACTACATCTGCGGTTGTAGTATCCACCCGGATTGCCCGACCCACCGAGTTACCCACCATGAGGAGTTGGTCATCGGTGAAACATTCCACTGGGAGTTTCGGAATCCTTATCCATACCAGAGTTGTGTGAATAGTTTCCTTAGACGGATTGAAGTTCGGACGCCATTTGGATATCGTAAAATAATGACCCATAATGGTCCAGGGGCCTCCCTCCAACACTTTGCTGTAATCCGCAGCTGAGTAGAAACGAGCAATAAGATAACCATTGTCTATGTCAACTAGTTCGCACCCATCCTCCAATTGCCACAACCGTTTGATACGAGGTTCCAACAACCGGAAACTCAATGATCTGCCTAAGACTTTAATGATCAAGGCCCGACGCCATGGTTTCCGGGACTTACGATAAACTTCCCAAGGAATGTCTACAATCGGACATAGTTCCCCTTCAGCAATAACATCCCGATCAACAAGGACTTCCGCTATACCCAAATCGTCGGTGAAGTCTTCTTCACCCTCACCAGTGTAGATCTCTCGCTTTTTTGTTTTGCCCTGAACTACGTCCGCAAATGACGATCCACCCCATTTAAACGTGAATGCAGGAACTCTGTGTCCATAGTTTGCATGTATTCTGGCGAGCCATCATTTTCGTCGTCCCGTTTATGTTTTTTCACACTCCGGTGCACTTGGTCGCGTTCTTCGGCGGATAGAGGAGCTTCCGCCATCCTAATCCTTTCTTGATTCTCTCTCCAGCAGCTTCCCTTATGTCAAACAAAAAATGGTGAATCAATGTTCAATGGAGAATTTCATCAAACACTTGGTGTGTAAATTTCAAAGACACTGAGATTGGAGATTGTCTGAAATTCCAAATTTATGTTGATGTTGGTTCTTCAAATCACAATCTAAAGCATACAAAGATAGATATATATATATATATATATATCATCATAAATATATATAGATCAAAGAGAATGGCACAGCGGGCGACCAGCCATATTTTGTCTATTCTAGTGAGATAATTTTTGCAAAAACCGACACGGACGTTTATCTCTTCCTAAACTTCTTTTCATTCTTCATTTCATTATTCTCATTCTTGTCGAAGCTTTTCCTCTGCAAAAACCTTCCAAGAAATTGTCTATACAAGATTTTTCTTAAATTTTCTTCTGATCATTAGCAACTATTCTTCTTCATCTTTCATTTCATCGGTTTATTTTTGAAATCCCGTTAGTTTTCAGCGACAGATCATTAAACCTTCGACCTCCAGTTTAAGTTTTTCAAGAAAAAAAAGTATTTTATAAAAATTCTTCATTTCTCCTTTTTTCTTTAACCATTGGTTGTAAATCTATTGCAAAGAAAAATATTAAGGCTTTTAGTATGCCGGACTTGATTTTATGCAACAAAACTGAAACTTGTTAGGAAATTTGCCTTGATTTTAAAGGTGTTCCACGATACATAGGGTTAGAATAGACATTTTAAGAGTTAATGAGTACACTTCGCAGGTCGATAGTAGGATCTCGTACTCCGAAGATAGTCAAAATTCATATAACTCGGAGGAGGAAGAAGTAGAAAACTTGATGTTACAAGGCTTTGAACCCGACCCTACAGTTCAAGCTTCGTCTAGTCAATCTAGGCGTATACCCCATTCTCAATGAGTCACAGCTACTTCGCTTCAAGCTGGAGACCCAATAAATAATATTCCCGAGGGTGTACCTTTTCAACCTCCTGCTCTAGATCCACCTACAACACACTTTGCCCTTTGGAGATGTACTTTATCCCAAGAATAAGTTGAAACCATAGCTTTTGGGTACGAAGTAGACTTTACGAAGTATTGTGTCTTCCTTTCTCCCTACGCCGATTTAATGTCAAGTCATTACATTCCAATTCTAGTTGCCCACTTCAATGTTGGACTTCGATTTCCATTGAACTCTGCTCTTGTTGACTTTCTAACTTATGCTCGAGTCTAGTTTGCTCAAATTCATCCTAATATTGTTCGAAACATCATGGCTCTAATTGACATTTGCCTCAAATTGGGATGCAAATTTACTCGAGCCATCCTTCAGCTCTTGTACACACCACCTCACATGGTTGAGAACTCAATGTCGATCGGACCACGCAAGAATCAAGTTACTTTATTCAACTCCCTTCCGAATAGAGTCAATTGGAAAGATAAATGGATAATGGTTGAATCTAGAGTTGTACAAATGGCGCCAACTTGTCCCAACTCCAATTTTGACTGTAGTAGAGTGTACCTTTATGGATGTCATCACCGATGCCTTAGAATCTAGCCAAACAATCTAAACCGAAGTATTCTCCACCACTGACTTATTGAGTAGAGAGTTTAACTAAACATAGAACTAGTGTAGGTTTGGAGGATTGTCGTAGTGAGCTTGGGTTTGTTGAGGATGAAGTGTTTCCCAGTTGGACACTTCATCCTGGTAATGTGTTTTCAACCGAGTATGTTGTTTGAATTGCACGTAACTCCAAGGGCTGTCGAATTGCATGCGGGTAGAGAAACCATCTAATTTGTTTTTACATGTACTTTTTATTGATTCATTTTTCCTCTTCTAATATTCTTCGTATTGCAAGTCTCATGGATTTTGACAAAGTTTGGGAGTACCAGAGGGATAAGTGCCAAGTTAGGCAAAGTAACTTGAAATCTTTGTCTAAGCATCCTCCGAAGCCTACAGATAGAAGAACAAGGCATGAGGATGTTGCTGTTGAGCCTTATCCACGTCCTCCACATTGCTCCAGTAGGTCAAGAGATCGGTCGAAACGTGAAAGAAGTCATGACAGTCCATCAAGCCATGGAAGTCGTGGCAAGAAATAGTCTATTGAAGATGATGGTTCACTTTGGTCTCGATCAAAACTTAGGCCTTCAATCCTGGATTTAGGGTAAATCAATGCCATTTAGGAGGAGCTTATGCTTAACACAAGAAATCAAATTCAATCATGGATTTTCGAATTGAGATAGATATTGAGAGAGATCAAGAATTCACACTATTTCTTAGATTCATGGCCCCAATTTAATTCAGTGGGATCTTTCATTCACATTTTTTTCGACCAAGAACGTTAGGCCTTCTACTCGACAAGTCCACCCAGTTCATTCTCAACAACTTTCAAGGTCATGAGGTCCAAACTCCTCTGTTCGTACTTCACCTTCTCGGGCTCCTCACCTTCCATCTCCTCCACGCACTTTGCCTCAACTTGTCTCGTCTCAACGTACATCACCTCAACACAGATTTCCTCATGATCAGCCGGAATCTTCACCTAGTGCCATTAACCAAGATAAAGGAAAAGGTGTTGAAGTCGAGCTCCCTTCCTGGTTGAGACCAGACTTTCAAATCCCTCAGAGTGGTCCAGAGTTTTAAAATTTGAGGGACGAAATTATGAGGGCAACTCCACCTTTGACAAATTTGAAGTTCACTAACAAGTATATCTCATCCCATCTCAAAGTTTTTTGCCTCAAGAAAAGTGCAGACATGGAGGCCTATATTTAGGCGAGATGTGTGTGGATGAAGCTGCTAATCGCATTGGAAGCTTGTGGGCTAGGGTAAAGTCTTTTAGCTTTTCCTTTATGAAATTGTCTTTAGGCCTCATTTGTTTTAATAGATCTTTTTTTTTTTTCCCTTTTGCTAGTAGCTTGGTGCTCATATAATCAAATGCTTGCGAAAGCTACTATAGAGAAGGAGCAAAAGCGAACTGAAAGGAACAAGAGCAGGTATTTGAGCACTGAAGCATGGTTCAAAGTCTCGACCGAGTTGTCTCTGGATCGAACCTTTCCAATACAAAGAGACAAAAAAACCGAAATGATACTAATTCGGTCTGATTCGGTCTTGACTCGGGTTGACTCGATTATGACTCGGCCGAACCATGTTTTGGAAATTTTATATATATATTATAAATGTGTAATAAAGAGAGAAAAAAATACACAATTTTCTAGGATATCAATATATATTATATTATATTTATAATTATAATTTAAAAATATTTTTATTTTAATTTTAAATATAAATTATATTAGTATTATATTTAATAACAATTTAAATTTTGTATTATCATCTCATAAATAAAAATTGTTTTATTATTATTTTTCTAAAAGATATAATATTTTAAGAAAATCTTTCATTTAAAAGTTTTCACTTTTAGAAGTTTTTTATAAGATTATGTAATTATAATTTATCGATTACTTAAAAAAGAAAATAATAATTAAAATCGGATAATATTTGATTTGAGATTTTACAAATAAAATGAGTGAATATAATATTTTTTAATTTTATATTATAATTGTGCACAAGATTTGAGGTTAATAATATATATTGTATTTATAATTAAACTTAAAATATATATTATTTTAATTATTAAATATAAATGATATTTTTTTGGGAAGAAATATAAATGATATTGATATAATAATAATATAAAATTATTAGTAAAAATTGTTTTATTATTATTATTTTTAAAAGTTATAATATTTTAAAAGATTCTTTGACTTAAAGTCTTTAATTTTAAATTTTTTTATAATATTGTGTAACTATAATTGGTCAATTACTAAAAAAATTATATATACAATTAAAAGTAAATTTTTTTAAAAAAATTAGAATTTGTCAAGATATACATATATGTGGGACTTGGGTTGACACTCCAACCCCAACACTACTCAAATGATCAGACAACTTCATCATTTTGTTGACATTAAACCTCTTCTTGTCCAAGCTTTCGAGAACGAGTTTGATGCTAAAGAGTGTAGAAAGGTGGCAAACTTCGTTCCTTATCAAGAAGATGAACTCATTGCTTTAAAGGCTTGTGATGCAAAGCAAGGTGTACCAAGATGGGTACCATCTACCACAGTTTGGCCTACTTTTTGGGATCTTCTTAAGGCTCCTTCTCTAGTTCCAGAAGCAATGATAGAGGATGATGGCGTAATTAATGTTGATCCTACAACATCCCTACCATCAAATTTTGAGGTTGCTACTCCAGTTGATCCATCTTCATCAACTTTGATTGATCCATCTCCACCAACCTCTTAGATTAGTTTTAGTTAATATATTTTTTTTTTTCTTTTTGTAATCTTTTGAAGAATGTTAGATCATTCCTTTTCTTTTGTAATACTTCATCATGAAATATAGAAGTATTTTTGTTAAGTCTATTTGCGACTTAATATTTTATTTACAATTTTTTTTTTTTTTGAGGGTATTGTAATTTAAATTAAGCTTTATATTTGTTTGTCTATAGTTCTTCTAAGAACTATTATCTTTATATTTAAAATATAACAAACAAAAATTAACAAAAAAAACACAAAAAGTATTTTCAAGAAAACCATGGTGAATAGGAAAAAGGGAAGATATACACATACTTAAATGGAAATGTAATGCATTTAATTTAGTTAGGTTATGATTGAAGTATTTTGATGATATGTTTTACGAGAATATTTTGAGAGAAAAATGAATAAAACGAAAGAATAAAAATATTTTAAAGAGTAAAATCGATTTTTAGAGCGTTGCATTTTGAAATTGTTAAAAACAATTAAAAAAAAAAATTAGGTGGAAAAAGAAAAAAAAAGAAAACTAATAATATAGAGAGAATCCTTGCAGCCATTAAAGAGATCAGAGGAAGATATATTATCTGCTAAAAAGAAAAGTTTATAATAATGTCCCTCCAACTGCTGATATATATATATATACATACATATATATGGTGGTGCACTTGTGGATTCTTAGATTGTGACTAATGCTTCCTTAGATTTATGCTATAATTCTATCTTCAACGTTTGGAAAATGACTTAAGAGAAGGCATATGGAATATGGACGTCTCTTTTCCCAGAAAAGCCACAAAAAAAAAGGGGAAGAGTCCCAAAACTCATCAAAAAGAGAAACCATGAAATCTTCTTTACTCCAAACACAAATTTCCAGAGATCGCTTACCAAGTCTTGGCACTATCAGATAATTAATAGTCCCAACACTTGGCCACTTACCTATAAAGGTTGATTTTATATTTTTTATATTTATATTTTTCGTCCATTGAGAATTTATTACAACCATATATATATATATATATATATATACATATATATTTATATTTGACTGTCTATTTTAAACAGTGAAAGTAAACTAATTTTACCCGTCCAAAAAGTCAGCGATTTTAAACACAAAATTTTAAGATTATTTTATTCAAATGGCAAGGAATTTGATTTTCTTAAATAATGTCTAAAGAGAAATAGGTATAGCAATACTTTTTTATTAAAGTCTGACGTGACTTGATTCTGCATTAATTAGGATCAAAGTAGTTTCAAAATATGAATAATTAACGGAAAAAAAAAGTAATATCTCGAGTTTCAATCTTATAAATAAAAAATTGAGTTTTATGGAAAAAAAAAAATTAAAAGGAATTTGATTAGACTCTAATTTAAATTAATCACTTTTTAAAATGACTAGAACAATAGGATTGAAAGATTAATAATAATATATACAGATATTGCTGTGTATGTATATATATTCTTCTTTTCTTACAATGTTTCTTCTCTTGTTGTGTTGCATGTGCATATATAGTAAATAGAACATCCCATAACTAGCTAGCTAGGCTAGTATTTCTTTACTTTATTTTTCCCCATGCACGTTCTGATAATTCTATTCATCAACCGAAAGTAAAAGGTTTTTGCAAGTTATAGAACCACAATTTTTAAGTTTATCATGAACCTACAATATAAATATATATACACAAGTGTGTGTGTGTTTTTGTGTGTCATGCACACCATATACATGTGGTGCTTACATTTTTTGCACTTCTTAGGTTAACATCTTTTTGACATTTTAGTACTATGATTACGTATTTACATTCCTTTTACATACATTAATGTTACAACTCCGTGGTTGATGATCAAAGTGTTGGTAGTTAAAAAGCTATACTGATAAATGTGTAAAAAATCAGCTATAATTTTTTTTTTTTTTTCTTTTTGTGGGCATTCAATTCTTGTGCCATTGAACAATCCTTAGTCATTGGATTTACTTTAACGACTATGCTTACATGACCAACAAATGGAAACTAATCGTCAACTTGTTCTAAAGTATTAATATATATATATATATATATAAACATCATCTAGAAACTAGTAGTACTGATTTGGTGAGTCATTTCCACGTAGGCTAATCCAATTCAAGATTTGACAATAATAAATACTTGAGTACCTACTCATGTATTTATAAAATACTTTTTCTTTTGCTCCGTCACGCAAGGGAAATTAATTATTTCAAAATAAATTGCATTTTCATACGTGTACTATCTAATTAGCTTTTGGCACAACCTTAT
Source organism: Cynanchum wilfordii (assembly GCA_025388415.1). Taxonomy (NCBI): domain Eukaryota; kingdom Viridiplantae; phylum Streptophyta; class Magnoliopsida; order Gentianales; family Apocynaceae; genus Cynanchum; species Cynanchum wilfordii. The sequence continues at coordinate 605,872 of JAHSUH010000574.1, forward strand.
AGTTATAGGTCATCCACTAATCACCACGTACCTACGTTTGTGCCGTAAGACGACTTTGACATTTCAACTCTACTTATTTGATCATGCCAGGAGTTATGCTTACATATATATCACGCTTGCACAATCTCTCCCGAGAAAAATGGTGATGAGACTATAACAGCTATATATATATATATATATATATATAAATAGAACATATTATTGTTGTTTTTTTAAAAATATTTTAAATTTAATTGTTCATCGGATCTCTCTATTTATACGGGATTGTGTTCTTCTTTTTCCAATAGATTTTATTGTACATTGAAAGCAAGGGAATTCCATAAGGTAGGTTTTTCAAGAATATTTTCTTGATAGCTATGTTGCTTGAAAAATTTGCTACAATTTCATAATCTAAAGAAGAAACTCTCTAACCCTAGAAGTTTTATTTGAATGAATTGTGGAATCATGGAAGCTAAGAAAATATTGTTTGAGAAATATGAAATGGGAAAGATGTTAGGGAGAGGGACATTTGCAAAAGTTTACCATGGCAAAGAATTGGCTAATGGTGAGAGTGTGGCAATCAAGGTTATCAACAAAGATCAACTCAAGACTGAAGAAATGATGAAGCTTATCACAAGGGAAATCTCTATCATGCGCCTCGTTCGCCATCCGAATATTGTAGAGATCAAAGAAGTCTTGGCTACAAAGGCAAAGATTTACATTATTATGGAATATGTAAAAGGTGGTGAACTTTTTGCTAAAATAGCCAAGGGGCGATTGGGGGAAGTTGTGGCTCGAAAATACTTCCAACAATTGATTAGTGCCGTAGATTTTTGTCATAGTCGCGGCGTTGTTCACCGGGATCTAAAACCTGAAAATCTCCTTCTTGATGAGAACGGAGATTTGAAGGTTACAGATTTTGGCTTATCAGTCTTGACTGATAAGCAACATGATGGGGCTGGCTTTCTCCTCCATACTCAATGTGGAACTCCGGCCTACGTTGCACCGGAGATACTCAAAAAGAAAGGCTATGATGGTGCAAAGGCTGATATTTGGTCTTGTGGTATCATACTATATGTACTTCTTGCTGGTTTTCTACCATTTCAAGATGAAAGTGTCTTGAACATGTATAGAAAAATATTTAGGTCAGATTATACATTCCCACCTTGGTTTTCACTAGAAGCGAAACGATTGATTTCAAAACTTCTCATTGTTGATCCAAAAAAAAGGATCACTATTCAAGCAATAATGAGAAACTCTTGGTTTAGAAAGAACTATTCTTTATCACATTCATTTTCACATCATGATACAATATTGATGGGAAATTTTGAAGAAGATCAAGAACAAAATATTGTTCGTGGAGGCGGCAATGGCATGATGAGGAAATCACCATCTTCACCAGCCCTTTTGAATGCTTTTCAGTTGATTGCATCAATGTCCACTGGTTTTGATTTATCCAGCTTGTTTGAGATCAAAGGGAAATCTGGATCAATGTTCACTTCTAGACGTTCAGCCACATATATCATAACAAAGATTGAAAAAGTTGCCAAAATGTTGAATTTCAAAATTGCCAAAGGAAAAGATTTCACATTGAGATTGCTAGCTCCATTGGATGGTCGGAAAGGGAGATTACTTGTAACAGCTGAGGTTTTTAAGGTTGCACCGGAGGTTGCCGTCGTCGAGTTCTCCAAGACTTCTGGAGACACTTTGGAGTATAAGAAATTTTGTGAAGAGGACATTAGACCTGCCCTTAAAGATATTATTTGGACATGGCTAGGTGATCATGATGCCTTTAACAATAACACTGCCAAAGATGATACTCAACAATAATTTGAAGAAAAAAAAACCCTAATCAGGGTATACAATTTATACATTAATTTCTTTTTCTTTTTTTTCACTTTCTTTTTTGTTGCCATTGATTGTTTTATTGTTTGTATGTAAAATTTGTTTTTTTTTTCCTGAATCATATATGTTCAATGAAAGCATCATGTAAATGACTTGTAAATAGCAACAATTTGTACTTATAGTTTAATTTCCTACTTAATTTCTTGAATTAATACTCTTATTTGATGCATATAAACTTAATTTTATTTTTCTCTTTTTAAATATTCTGATATCCAAGATCAATGTTTTGACTAATTCAAATTCAACTCAAGTTGACCTCATGTAATATTTACAAAACGTTTGCAAACTTGAGTCAAACTACAGGGTTTATTTTTTATATAAGTTTAATTGGATCTAACCAAACACGAAAACATTTGCATTCAAACTTAATTTTATTAGATTAATTTTTTTTTCTCTTTTTAGATAATGTAATATTCATGATCACTGTTTTGACTAATTCAAATTCAACTCGACATTTACAAAACGTTTGCAAACTTGTGTCAAACTAAAAGCTTTATTTTTTTATATAAGTTTAATTGGATCTAACTAAACACGAAAACATTTCGATACACAATAATTAACACAAAAAAAAAGTACATTATATATTTCAATTAATAAATAAGTCTAACATTATCATGTTAAGTTATAGATCATGTTAAGGTTGTAGCTAAATCTGCACTTATCATATCACCATAGATACCTATACATTGGCGCCGAATATTGATAAAAAAAAAAAAGTTTCGCCTCAAAATATGTTCCAACTGTGTCCGTTTCAATAAAAATATTCCCAAACCTTTTTTTATTATTTATTTTTTATACATTTCAACTATTCCATTAAATAATACCCATCATGAACTTTTTTTTTTTTTTTTTTATATTTTAACGCAATTATTGCTGAATGTGCACCATTAGTTCCAGTAAGTTTTTTATCTTTTTGGAAATAATATTATAATATTAAATGAGCCGTTAATTAGGATTTATATTATAATTAGCATGCTATATGGCAAAAAGTTTAGCATAAAATAATCTGTTGTGCAATGGGTATACTGGTTTATATGAACCGAAAATATTTGTGTATTAGAAAGGAAAATTATTTTTATATATAGGAAACAAAGACATACAAATATATGTGTATATATATATATATATATATATATATATATATATATATTAGGAGGCAGAATTCTTGGAAGGAAGACATGGTACTGCTCAATTAATACATATGAATGTTAATGTATGAATTTGAAGTTTTTGATTTTGACACAAAAAAAAAAAAAACGTATTGAAAATGCAATACATGGTAATAAATTTGATATTTGCTAAGAACGGATCATGTAAGAGATAGGACTCTTAGGACTTTGAGTAAAAATTAGATTTTGTACACACAAGTCAAGCCAAATCTAAATTAGTTAGCTTTGGATATCAAATAATCTAATAAAAATAATTGTATAAGTTTGAGTTGAGTTCGATTAAACCAAAATCAAAATTAAAGAATATATATATATATATATATATATATAAACCTCGGTTTAAACTTGTCATCATAAAGAAAAGAGAAAATATCGGAATTGTACTATGAGTTGACGTGAACAAAGTGTGTGTATATCACATAGGTAAAGATAACATATAGTGGAACTCTACTTTGGTTTGATGAGACACAAGAGTGAGAGCCAAAAAAAAAAGATGTCTTTTATTAAACTGACAATTAATTAATATTTAGTTACGTTATCTTTAAAAAGTCCATTAAAAGTTATATTTGTAAAGATTAATTAAGAAATGATTATAATAGTGATGATGGAAGAAAAGAATGAAAGTTGCTAAACTTCCATTTAGGGATAATCATTATGTTTTTGCAAGTTGCATGTTTATAAATAAATGGATGGGGGGCATAACGCATTAGATAAAGACTCTATGATATACATATATATATATATATATATATTAGACACATCATGTGGTGGAGAAAATTGATTAATATTGTCGGCTTTGGGCCTAATTCTCATAATTTTGTCTTTGGGCATCTTTCAAATTGCTTCATACTAATGGAGTAAGTGGAACATCTTATATTCTAGGCAACTCTTGTCTCATTTTTTTATGTGGGACTTAGGTTGATACCCCAACCCTAACAATCCTCCCCTCAAACCAAAAACCACATACTTGTGGGCCTCCCCTCTAACGAAATCCTCTTGCATCTCTGGACCACCTCATACCCATGGCCTCCCTCTAGAACACACTGCAAGACACCACCTGGTTGGACATGACATTGAGGGGGGATTTGGGTTGATACCCCCAACCCCAACAATTATATGATGAAAGAATAAAGAATTTGTCATCAAATTTGAATTTAACATGTTAATCCTACGCTTATATGAAAGTAGTCTTTCATTTAGATAATTCACCTTCATATCAAAGATTTTTATTTGGATATTTGACAGTATACGTAAATAATTTATATTTGTCTTAGGAAATCTTCATTTGGATATTTGACATCATATTTAGATACTTTACACTTAATTGTATCAAAGAAATCTTCATTTGAATAGTTTATACTAATATCAGGAGTTTTCATCAATATTCTTACTTAACTTTTTAAATAATTTAAACTTGTATCAAAGAGTCATCAATTGGATTATTACTTTATATAGTAATATTTAGTTACGTTGGAGGACCTCCTTTATATAGACCTATAGAAAGCTCTTCATAAACGATGCAACTCTTTAAGAATAATTTTTATACTTTATATGAAAAGATAAATTCTTAACCAAGAGTTACAAATTATAGTTCTTAAATCAAATAAAGAGTTAGTTAATGTAATTCACATAAAATATCTAACAAATTTTTTATTTTTGATTTTTTAAATAAATATATATATATATATACAGCACAAGATAAAATTTGTAAAAATTATATGATTGATTTTATTTTTACATATGTCTTTTATTATTATAATTATTATAATATAAATACATTTCAATTTCATCAATGTCGAAAATCTAAGTTATTTGATAGAAGAAACCTTTTTTACGAAATTAATAATTTAACAAGTATAAAAATTAAAAATAGAATAAAGTTAAGGGATCTAAAATAATTTTTATATTTATTTTTTACTAACATTGATATTTAACTAACAAAAGAACGTGTCAAACAAGTGTACCTCGGTTGGTAAACACTCTCACTTATGACTTATGTGTCATGAGTTCGAGACACACTAAAATTTAAGATTTCTCAAAAAAATAACTAACAAAAGAAAGGAAAAAAGAAAAAGAAAAACAACCTAACATTCTCAAAAATAAAGTTAAAAGGATAAAAAAGTTACCACTTCATGAAACATGCAAATTTCCTATGCTTTTTTCAGATTTCAATGAATCTTCAACCTTTCACCTCAAATCTTCAATCTAATTTTCAAACCCAAACTACAAAAATTGTGACCCTATCCCGTTAGAATTAAGCCTCCCCATGCCCTCATACTACTACTGCCTACATTTTTCTGGTACATCATCTCCGACAAAACATTCACTTCAATCATAACTTTTTTAATAATAAACCCTTTTTTTTTTATATATATATATATATATATTCTAAGCTCTCTCGAATCCCTATTTTTTTCAAGATTTTCTTTTTCAACTCATTCACACAATATCTTCGAATATATATATATAAAGGATATAGATTGTATTGCATTAGGGGATTTTTCAAGATTTTTTGTGCCCTTTGCAGTGGTGATGTGTTGTCAAGATGGGAGGCAAGATTAAGGGGATGAAAGGGGACAAAATTATGGAAGATTGATGAGCTACCTAGTCTAATTTTTATATACATTTATAGTGAATGTCTAATTTATAATCTCGTACAAAATTATTATTTTATAAAATATGACTCAACTAGAAAAATTAAATTATATTAGTCATGGACAATATCTCTATGTTGATTTCAAAGTATATGGACTATAAAAGTTATTCTAAATAGGGGAAAAATCATAAAAACCAAAATGGAGAATCCAAAGAAAATTAATAACTAAAAAGAAAATAGCATTTGGGAGAAAGATAGATAATAAATAAAGTTATAAAAATATCAATAATATTGTTTGTTTTAACACATTAGATAAGTGCGTGTGTGAATATATATATATATATATATATATTTTATTTAGGGAGTAAATGATGGATTGACATGTGTATTGGGAGAAGGCTTTCCTGAATTAGGAAAAATAATATATGGAGTGTAGGAAAAAAATAGTAATGTTGTCATTTCAATTAGCCTTTTAGGGAATTCTTTACAATGATCGCATGATTACACACCATTGATGGAGAATAAATCAAGAAATCTTCTTAAAGCGATTTTGCTTGCTATGTGTTTTCTTATTGCCCCCTAACTTCTTTTTCTTTTTTATTTTATGCAACATGTTTATATATACATAGAACAAATTATCAATTTACTTAAGTTTTTGGCTTGGTACAATGAGAAACATATTGTAAATGAGGTCGAAAGTTCGACATTTGCTTAGAGCCAGAGTGAGGCATTTTCTCGAGTAAAAGTTAGACTTTGCAAACGCAATATTAGCCGAATCTAAATTAAACGAGCATGTTAATTGTAATCGTGATTATTCATTTTGCATAGATACTTTTATTTAATTTGTCAAGTGAAGGTTCTAAAATGATCATGTATCGCATTTCAATTATATGTTATAATCTTAACAATACTATATTTCACAATTACTTAGTCATGTAGATAAAAAGCCTTCCTAAGCAGCTTTGGTCATACACACTACTTTCTTGTACTCAAATTATGCTCCCAATAAGTATCCTCTTTACTACCCAAATAAAGAAAAAAATAACACAGAAGAAGCCAATTATATATACACAGATACATACATAGATATATATATATATATATATATATTGCTGTAATTATCAAAATATATATACATATATATATATATATTGCTGTATGAGTGTTTAAGAAATAAGGAAGGGCCATGTGGGATCAGGGATGATGAATACCGAAACCTAACCATAGGCACCCACACAGCAGCAGCAGCAGGAGGAGCAGGAGAGAGAGAGAGAGGAGAGAGAGAGAGAGAGAGAGAGAGATGTAATTAGGGGAAGATAAAAGAGGCAAGTGGGGGTGACAATATTATTTAGGCAAAGTTTTAAGATTTGCTGCAGACAGCATAACCCACAAAAACACACGCGCGTGTTATTCCCACTTGGAACTCAAACAATAATAAACAATAGTAAGGATATAAGAGAGAGATATCATGGATGATTAGTTGTTCATTGCAAAACTTTGACTTGTCTCACTCACTAATCAATATACTTTTCAAGATATAATATATATATATATATATATATATATTCAAGTCTTATTCTCAAAATAACTGAATTGAAAGAAAAAGAAAATGGATAACAATTCAAACGAATTCGTATTAGCCTGTAAAATTTATATTAGTTATTTATGTCTAGCTTCTCTATATATCAACTTGAATATAATATATAACATTTTCAATGACGAATAAACTAAATCTTAATTTAAAGGAAGTGACATAAGGATGAGAAATATGGGGGGCGGGAAGTGGAGAAGATTAGTTATAATAGTTGAAAAGCTATGTGCTATATATATATATATATATATATAATGTGTGTAATTGGGAGATGCTGTGCTGGAGTAGGAGTTGATGATTGTATTGATTATTTTATTATTGAAAGAATGACAATGTAAAATATTAATTTTCTAAAAAAAAAAAGAAGAGGGGAAATCCAGCTCTTAGGTTGTTGCAAGTGGAGGAAATATGATAGTTGGCATCATTGTATGTCTAGAAAAATCTACCAAAATATATTTATATGCTTAGAAAGCACGCGCACAAAATCTCTCACCTCTCACCTCTCACCTCTCACCTCTCACGTACGTAAGCATGAGAGACCAATTTCCACATTTCAGATCTGAGATGATCAACAATCTTTTCTTCTCTCTCTCTCTCAACCATTTTGCTTATAAATTTAATCTCATAACCCTAATTAAGTTAAGATATCTTTTTACCTTCACCTTCGATTTCTCTCACTCCAAATTTTAAATTTTAAAGAACTGTATACGTAAAGCTCTTCACCTATACTTTAGAGTTCTCTCCATGGTTTGTCGTCGCGGTATCGGAGGGCACCGTTCTATATCGATCTCAAAATATTGGTTAAATATCGAATAATACGAAATATATCGTACGATAAAAATATATATAAATTATTATTATAATAAATATTAAAAAAAATATTAAAATTACAATAATTTTATAATTATACTTTTAAAGTATTAAATTTAATACAATATATAAATATTTATATATAATAACATATTTAATAACATGTAACATAAACTTTTTAAATTTATCCATATTTCTAATTCTCATAAATAATTAACCTCTAATATAAATAAATACATAAATATATATTTTTAAAAGAAAATAACTTTAAAAAAAATTAAACTAGACGTATATAATATAAATAGTACAAATATAATATATATTATTAATATAAATATATATAAATATAACACATATATATAATATAATATTATAACATGTAATAATATATTACTATATAATACTAATATAATATATAAATATGTATATTATATACATACATGATATAATATATAACTATATACCTTTTTTTATATATAAGCGGGTAACTATATACCTTTTGTTTTTTTATAAACGGGTAACTATATACATATGTATGATATAATATTATTTATATATTTTTAATATATTTAAGCATATATAATATATAATATAATGTATAATATTATATATAAGTATATATTATATAAAATCATGTAATATAAATAATATATGTATAATTATAAAAAATAATAATAATATATGTATATATGTTCCACTCAGTGCACTAACCTAAATTTGTGGGATGAACTTTGTTTTGTCCGCCTCCTTCTCTCTCTTCTTCTTTTTCTTTTTCTTTTTTTTTTTTTTTTTTTTTTTTTTTTCAAATCCCTAATTCCCAACTCCCTCAACCACACCAACTCTCCAAGATTGCAAGGAACGATTCAACAACTAAGATTCTGAGAATTGAAGAAGAATAATGCAAATGAATGGTATGTAATGGGGTGTATTACTTTTTTTCCACCTATTTTTAAAGGTTTTACTATTCATTCACAACTTTTTCAGAGTTCTATCCATTTTTCTTTGCAGAATTAGAGTTTAGTTTATCTCTTTTTCTTTGCAGAATTTATGAGTTTTCAGAGTTTATCTCTTTTTCTTTTGATGTGTTTACAGATTTTACAAGTCATTTACATTTTATACAGAAGCTTCACATGAATCTTTTTACTGTTCATGTGAAGTTTTTTTCAAAAATAGAATTTTTTTTTTCCTTTTTTTTGTTTGTCTGTTTGCAATTTGTAAAGTATCAATTTGTTGGAAGTTTTTATATATATATTTGTGGTGAATTGAAAAATCGGTGTGTCTCGGCTATATCGGTAAAATATCGGTCGTTTCGGCCGATATTGGGTAAATATCGACTGCCTCGGAATGGTAACGATATGAAAATTTGTGTCATTTTCGTATCGGCTCCCTCCGTTCCGGATATGAATCGACCGATATTGCGAACCATGGTTCTCTCATTCTCAAATTTTGAAATCGGTGTATACATAAGTATAGTCTATAGATGAAAACAACAACCTCCTCACTTAACGACTTTATACGTGAAGCTCTTCACCTACACCTTTGAGTTCTCTCATTCTCAAATTTTAAGCGCTTGTATAGATAAGTACAACAACCTCCTCATTTAACGACTATATATACGTGAAGCTCTTCACTACACTTTAGAGTTCTCTCATTCCCAAATTTTAAACAATTGTATACATGAGTACAACAATCTCCTCACTTAACGACTGTATATACGTTAAGTTCCTCTCCTGGCCTAATGGTCTAGGAGTCTCTCCCTCAACCAAAAGGTTGAGGGTTCGAATCTCTCTTGGTCATTGATCTATGAGTTTCTCTCTTACTTCCTCTCTTGTCAAGAGGTTAAGGGTTTAAACTTCACCCGGGATTCCACAGTTCGAGATATATATATGTGAAGTTCTTCACCTACACTTTAGAGTTTTCTCATTTCCAAAATTTAAACGATTGTATACATAAGTAAAACAATGTCCTCACTTAAATTATGATTACTCTTCTTCAATTGTGCATCACGATCTTCTCACCCCTAAATTTTAAATAGTTATATACATATATGAGTACGAATTCGATTCGATAATCACACTTAAGTGAGAGAGGAAAGCTATTTACCTGTGCTTTAGGGTTCTCTTATGCCTTTTGACAAACACTTGAGTGGTGGAGTGTACTTGTACTTATCTGAGAATCTAAATCTTCCTTCCTTCTTCTCTTCATCCAATCACCACAAAGGTAGCACGTGAGCGATGATTAAGGATAGCTCCTCCCCCACTACCCCCACCACCATCACCAGCATATCTATTTTAATTTCTTGTCCTTTTGATATATAGCTTGGGATTGGTAGTAAAGATTATATATGTAGGGGGGGAAAAAGATATTTTGCGGTTTCTTTTAATCCTTGTAATTTTGGAGGTCTCATCAAACTTAACATCCAAATTTCATATCATACAGAAGAGAGAAAAAAACATTAATGGAACTTGAAATGAAAAAAATGTACCAAGATTTATTGAATGAGTAAACAAATCTATCTTCCCCGGATTGATTCTTATCCTATCCGATATACGTTTCGATTTTGGAGGAATTTGTAGTTTATATGGTCGGGCTTTTTCAGTTGCCTCCTCAAGCTAGTTAGTGTGGTTGCCGGAACTTTTGACTTTTTAGGTATTTTATTTACGCACATGAGATAATTTATAATGCATTTACCCTACAACGCTATGATTAGAGTTGTAAACGAGTTGAGTGAAATTGAATATTGAAAATTTAAATTTGGTTTGTTTAATTTTTTATCACTGTTTGAATAGGTTTGAATATTAATTGAGCTTAAAAAATTGTTTGAGTTTGTTTTGTTTAATAAACTTTGTTTGTTTAAGGAGAAGATAAAAAAAGGGGGAGCCGCCACTTTTTTAAGAGTTTGTCAAAGAGGTAGAAAGAGAATTGAGTTTGAATCTCTAGATAAGGTAAAGAAGAGAAGTCGCAATTATAGATTAGAAAAAATGAGAAAAAAAACTTATGTATAATATATAAATATTTATAATTTATTTTTTAGGAACGTTTGATTATATTCGCAAACAATGTTTGTGGAGACTTAAAAATTAATCGAATTTAAAAAATTATTTAAGGTTTTGTTCTCAAACAACTTGATTTGTTTATCCTCTAGCTATGATCCATGAATAAAATCAATTATGTATGTTTTATGTTCAAAGATAAACTTTACATAAAAAAAACATAACTCAATTTATACATACTCAAAAATTAAAGAAAACGAACTCACTTTTTTTTTGGATGGTAAAAAACAAAAATCACTTGAATGAGAACATTTAAGATGGTTAAATTGAGTAGGTATATATATATATATTATTCAATCTTCTAATATATAATAGCTATTTTAAACTCTAACTCACTCAAAATAAAATTGCATAGTATCACTTAAGTTTTAATTAATCTAAAATTGAGCAATATTTTTTGGGAGGAAAGTTCTCCATGACACTCATTTTTGTATATATACCTAACACTCATTTTTGTAAATTCAAAACATTATTTAAGAGAAATTAATATTTCATTGAACTAATGAGTTATTGGTTTCAAATTACAAGTAGAATATATCAAAGCAAAGTGTAATAGGACTTATAAGCCAAAATGAATATTGTTATACCCTACCTTTCACAAAATTAAATATACATCTTTTACAAAGATATATATATATATATATATATATATATATACGTCTACTATTGCATAATAAACATTGACATCAAACGATATTCAAATTGCATACAAAATTTGACAAAATGGGATAACATACTCCCAAATTTAATACCATTTTTCTAAAAATAGTCTCTATAATTTTTATTAATTTCTATTAGTACCCAAAAAAAAAAAAAAAATTAAATTTTTCTAAAATTGTAAAATTGATTCCTCCGTTAAATCGAAGACCAATTCTACCACATTAAATTTCATAAAAGACAAAAATAATAATAATAAGTATAAGAACCAATTTCACCACAAATAATAAATTTGAGACAAATACACTGACAAATTTTTCCCCTTTCACTCATATTAAATCTCTTGGTGCGTACTAAAAACGAAAGAAGTAAAATTCACTGCGTTGGTAAACTAGTAAAGAGTTTTCCTAACTTTAAGTGAAGTTGGGTTCAAACTCATACCCATGTATGTATGCAGCTGTTTAAAATTTGTAATCAAAACTTCCTTCCACAAGGGACCAACCCGGGTTAGAACGAAGATTAGTCTAAATGTGAATTTGGCTTAAAGATGTTCTCTCATAGTTTAGGACTCATCTAGGACATCTCGTGTCTAAACAACAAACAAAACAAAAAAAAAAAAATCAGGTAGTTGAATATAACCACCAAAAGAAAAATACACAATCTCCCTAGAGAACAGAAAAAAGGAAACAAGTTTAACATAGCAAAAAAGGCCAAATTTTTATTCACTTGCTATTTTTTTGCTCTCATTTCTTGCACACCCCAAAAGCCTAAACCAGATTTGGTACTTCCATGAATTACTGATTTTGCAAACAAACAAACAGAACAAAGGAACTCTTCTTTCAATTCATAATTCATAATCCAATTGAATTTCACCCTACTTAAAATCATAATAAAATATATTTAGTTCATTAACTTAATAGATCTATTACCCTCAGTCAATCTTTTGTGTTGTCCTTGGCACCAACCATGTTTGGAAATGGGTGTGAATAATCTCCCAAGCTTCAGCAACCTTCAAATTCTGAAGTATCTTCCTTCCCAAAAACACGTAAAATGAAAGATCTTCTCATGCCTTTGATTTCTTTCCTTTTGATTCTTTAACAGGATTAACCTGAAAAGGTATAAATGTTTTCCCACCCATGTATGGTTGTAGGACTTCCGGAATTTCAACACCATCCTCCCTCTGGTAGTTCTCAAGGATGCAGCATATTGTCCTCTCCGTTGCTGTCAGTGTCGAGTTCAACAGGTGCACATATTGCTTAACTTGTTCATTACTCTGCAGGGACCAAGAAAATCGCCTTATTTAAAGTACCCAACAACGACTCAATTCTGAAGAAAGATTAATGAGAAACTAACCTTTTTTTGCCCAAAGCGAATTTCTAATCTTCTTGACTGATAATCTGTACAATTTGAGCAAGAGACAAGCTCCCTATAGGTACTGGAGGCAGGAAACCATGCTTCCAAGTCACATTTTTTGGCAGCTGAGTCGTTCAGAGCACCAGAAACAATCGCTACAACTTGATAAGGAAGTTTAAGCTGCCAAAGGGAAGGAATATCAGATTTAAAAGAAATAAAAAGCTGTACAAAGAGTAAAAGTTTGCTAACTTGTGAAAATATACATTCCTCAAGAACGGATTAAGGAAGCAATTGATGAGCCTAAAAACATAATATCTCGTGTAACAGTAAATGGCAATCGGACACATTGCTCTCTGTTGAGGAAGAAAAATACCATTTGGTAGAACTCCTCAGAGTTCTTGAGCATCTCTTCATGCATATCCCAGGAGTCATTGCCATTCGGACTAGTAATACAGAACTGCTCTACTTTCTCAAATTGATGAACTCTGAAAATTCCAAGGGTGTCTCGTCCGTGTGAACCAGCTTCCTTACGGAAGCAAGATGAATATCCAGCATATCTAGAAGGTTGCAAAATATCAGCTCAGGAAATATGAACAGCCATGCATAGTTATATATCCATAGTTAGTTTACAAAGGTTTGACGAAAAACTATCATGCCTAATTGGAATCTGTGATGGATGAATCCAATCGTCAAGATGATAAGCACAGAGTGGTTGCTCAGCTGTGGCAATCAGATACTTGTCGTCTCCCTCGCCAGTAACCTTTAAAGAAAAAACTTATCAAAATAGATACAAGGAACAAAATCCCAGACAAGAAATCATATTACTATTCAAACAATAACCATTCTTCATCAATAAGCATACCAATTCAAACCTTCTGATACGTTGATACTAAGAGTGGAAGCAGTGAAAACAACAATTCAAAGAAGACAACAAGCATAATGATGTAATTAAGTGAACCAAATTACAACAACAATGGGAACCAAAACACCATAACAAGTTCCTTCAACTCAATAAGTCAAGAGTTAAATGTTTCTATTAATCGTCCTTGGGGGAAAAAAGCAGAGTACAGAACTGCAAGTGCGTGAAAGTTATGGCCAAGTAATATCTGAATTGCAAAAAGTTATTACAACAGTCATAGTTCAAATAAAGCACAATAGGAACCAAAATACAAGAACAAGTTCCTTTCAACACTACAAGTCCAGAGTTAAATGCTTGCACTAATCCCTCGGGGGAAAAGGCGGAGTAAAGAGCTACAAGTGCATGAAAGTTATGGCCAATTAATATCCCTATCTCAACATAATATTTCAACAAAATTAAGAATTAAAACTGTCATTTTATCTTCTCCAGCTATGAAACATTGTAGCAGTTGTAGGGAACAGAAAGAATCCTACTTCATTTTCATTGTTTGCAGGTTGTGAGGATCCTCATTATGTGAATACAGCCAACAGAACAAATGCAAAGGGCAAACAGAGTGCACAGGCTCAATAGAAATAGCCTCAGTAAGTATGAGCTGTCTTTGGTCCCATCTACATATACATACATATATTCTTTATATCTCATTTGCAGACACACAAGAAGCACAAAACACTTCAAAGCAACAAATCATTGGATTACCATATTCTAGACAGCCAAAGTAAGCCAAAAAATAATAATAAAAAATAAACAGCTAAGCTCAAAATTTATGCCAACCTACGAAAAATGATGACAGGAAAAATATAGAAGGTTGAGGGAAAAGGTGCAGCAAGGTTTTTTCAAACAAAAACTACAATTAAAAGCATATACATACAAGAGTTTGAATGGAAAACAACAGCTATACTGAAATAATGGAAAAAAAGGGGAACAGAATGGATAAATAGGCACTTGTAAGTTGGGCCCATCAAATGCAAAAAAGGCTTCAAATTATAAGAAGTGAAACTGAAACAGTAATATAATGGTCCATTAAAGGCTACGAGAAAAACACAAGTATTATTACCTTGTATAGTTCCTCATCAAATTGTGCTAATTGAGCACACTTTGCCATAATATCTTTTCTCATGAAAAATGGGGTCTGCAATGCCGTATATCCCCTTTTCTCCAAGAAATCAAGACCAAAGTTAATAAGAGCTTGATTGAGACGCACACCAACCCCTTTAAGATAGAATCCTCTGCCACCAGCCGTATTTGTACCTAAACAGAGGGAAGCATAATTCAATTAGAAGTTTAGTATACAAAATGAAAGGTTAAAAAAAATTATATTCACAAACTTCAATGCTATTTCCTTATTTAGTTCCACAATATTGCTAATGAACTAAAAAACATTCTACGATAGGGGCCTCATCTTCATTGTTAACAATCATCCTTAACAAAACCTATGATACCCAAGGCTTCATAGCTTAAGAAGACATACAAATATTATATACAAATATTAATATTATATTTGTTTATGTATAAATTCATAATTTTAAAAGGAATTTTTTTTTCTTTTTTTTCAAAAAAAAAACATGTATGGATGAATTACATAACCTTAAAATTATCAAGAATTTAATAACTATTTTTGATATTGAAAGTCTTAATTTATTTTTAAAAAAAATAACAAAATAAATTAAAATTTTGTTAGAAATATTAAACTGTGTTAAATATATCATTTCCCAAATATGTATAGCTTATAGTTTAAAATAATAATAATAAAATCTTATTTAAGATCAACCATAGCATGAGATGGATTAAATGTTGGTACACATCAACTACAAAAAATATAATAAATTATTTTACATTAAAAAAGGGGAAAAGAAAAATAATAAAATAACTCCTATTATTTTCATCTAAAGCCTCAAAATCCTCCACACTACTCTGATTAGACAAATTAAATGTTTCCTGCAATAATATATGCAAATTTCTTGAATTTGATATCTAAACATAATCCTCTCTGTTTGACAATTATATTCAAGGCATGTAGATGACTCCACTTTGTAGAGTCTACATAATCTAAAAGAATGGTAGATGAAAAACATGTCACATAAACACAATTCTCTTTTCAACACAAGCATTTCTTAGCATGACACATAGCAACAGATGATATACATGGAATTGATAGCTCTTAGAAGGTAAGATATAAGCAGTAACAATACCCTTCTTTGTATCTGCCATTCCAAGAAGCTCGACAAGGTCAACATGATTTTTTAGCTTCGGCTCAGATCTCTTTTCTCCCCATGTTCGGATAACAGCATTATTTGCCTACAGAAATATAGCAATTTTTGAAGGATTGCGTAAATTGCCTAAGGAAAATTCCATCTGAAATTAATGTAAATAAATAAAATACTGCAGAAATGTTATATACACCTCATCGTTACTAATAGGAACTGAATCATGCACAAGATTTCCAATGATTTCCAGTTTTCCATATAATGCTGATCGAGCTTCCTGAACTTCTGCTTCCTTTTTTGCAGTTGATTGTTTATTCTCTTCCGTACTTTTGATCATTTGGCTAGCATCTCCACCAGACTAACCATGCAAAAAGTTGTGAACCAGCTGTTATAAAGAAATGAGAGACAAATACAAAACTTCTCACAGATACTTTAACAAAAGTGATGAAGTGAATACAAGCCTTGTTGATGTACCAAGTCCAAACTTCAGGCCTGAACAATTTTATGTCTCTATTTAAGTCCAATGACTATTGTTTGCTTCAAAAGCTTAATATTATTAGCTTTATTTTTTCAAGGGGTACATAAAATAGTCAAAGGAAAGAAAGTTCAAATTCAAAAGGTCAAAGTTTAAGATTATAAGGGATTATATGCTTAACACACTTCTCAAATTTTCAATAACGTCTAACAAGTGGATAATACTATCAACGAGCCAAACTTGAACACGAGACCTCTCGCTTTGATACCACTTACATACCACCTCATCTAAAAGCTAAAACCTTAAGGGGGGGTTGACACACTTAACACACCCTTCACATGCAAACTGAACACAAATTATCAATAATAGGATCAACATGTTAAATCATCACCTTAACTAAAAGTTTAAACTTATAAATTGGAGATAAATTTATACACTTAAGACACCCAAAGACATATAATAAACAAATATACACACAGATATAGATATATATATATAGACATATATATATATGGAACCAAAAACTGAATTCTTATTTAAAGAGAAGAAACTGGTTCAAATGAAAATTTAGGAAGGAAACTTACAATCTTGAGCCGGGCCACTTCCTTATTAATCTTATTAAAATCTTTCCGAAGATTGTCAAGCTCATATTGCCCTAGTACAACACCAAATAACATTTACATTCAAGATTTTAAATTTATATATATATATATATAAGTGCATTTAAAGAATTAAAAGAAAAGAGCAGTTCAATGAATAACATGAAATTACTTTGACGCCATGCTTTGTCAAGTTCGATGACCTCATCAACAAGACCCACATCTGCAAAACGACGTCGTTGCGACTCCCTTATGATTTCTGGATTGTGACCCTTGTCTTCTCTGAACAAGTTAATATCCAACATTTTTATCCCGAATAATTTTTGCTAAAGAATGTTCTTCAAGTACTTTGTCAAGTTGAGTAATATGATGGTGGTACTACACAGTGCAGCTGCAAAGAAACTTTTTCTTGAGAAAATCCTTTCAATAGAAAATCAAAGGCAAGATGTTTAGAAAGTGAAATGGAAAATAAGTTACAGCTAAAAACTTGCTCAGGAAAATGGATAACATTTCCAAATCCATGAAACCAAGATACGTTTACAAAATATCTAGCCACAAATAATAAATTAATAGTGAATTCAATCCCAAAAGACCACTACCATAAGAACAAAGAATTTCCCAAACTAGCTTAAAAGGCAAATGCAAATTCCAGACAATCACTAGTAAACTTAACTATGCACAGGAGGTCCTTATATATTTAGAGATTAGTGTCTTGTACATAATATATATATTTAAGAAAGAAAAAACATCAAATCTTGCTGTGTTTGTTCCAAAAGATGAGCATGACATTGACAATGCATTTTCTGACAATATAAAACCTGGAACTACTCTCTATAACAATGGGAAAAAAACTTTTCCATCTTTTTGTATGCCCAGAAAATCTTTAATGGCAACATGCGAGTGCAGAAGTTCATTGACCTATTTCAAATCAAGAACTTTAAAAAAAAATAATAAATAAATAAAAAGAAAAAGAAAAAGAAAAATAAAAACAATTTTTTATTAGCTTCTCTTTCATCAAGAACTACCACATTCAATAATCAAAAACACCCAAACCCTTTCTCTTTACTCCACCTCTATCTCGCCCCGCATTTTATATATATATCTAAAATTTGTTGTGTCTATCTATCTAAAAAATAAGGGAAATAGCAGAAGCGAGCAAGCAGAGCAATAATTTATTTATCTTTTTGCCAGGTGAAAAACAAATTTACACAAGCAACAAACAAAGATAAAGATTAAAAAAAAAAAAACTTTCTTCTTAATCTTTCTTTAACCCAGTTTACTCCAGAGATTAGTGATTCCTAAAGCTGAAAACATCTGCCCCTCACCTCGCAAAAAAAATGCTCGCAGAAATCTGCTTTGAAGATTAATAAATTAAAAGGAGAAACTTTGAAAATTTGCTACAGAATTACCTAGTTTTTGAAGACTGAGAGCATGGAAAGCTGACAAAATGAAATTTTGCGGCTGTTGAAAGAATGGACTAAACCTTGTTTATCTTTCGTCGAAGGAAGATTCGGATTCGAGCCGCGTTATTTCACGCCTAGATTAGATTACGCCAATAGTATCAAGAATGAGAACAAGGGTTTTCTTTCTTCAGAGACGGGGCAATAAACGGTAATAGAAAATGAATTTAAATTTCACTTATTTTAACGGAAAATAGCCAATTTTAGGGTTTTTAATAAATTTTAATAAAAGTGTTTTAAATTAAAATAAAAATGAAAAGCATATAATCCAAAAAAAAATACAATATTTTTATAATATACGATTTAATGTTTCAATTGTAATTAAACCACCATTGAATAATAATTAAACCAATGACATGGTAATGAAATTATTATACTATCGTATAATTTATTAGTAATTTCAATCTATAAAAATATTTATAAATATTTTAAATTACAAATAACATTTTATTTTTACTATTTGCATATATCTCATATATATTTTTTTTTTTTTGATACATGTGGGAAGAGGGTATCGATCTCCCAACTTGGAGGTTGTGGGGTTGCCACTTTACCACTCCTTCCACCAATATTTTTTCATTAGATTGACCTTTATACCTAAAATCTTGGTCGAAGAGTCTGGCCGCCTCAGGCATAGCGCGAGGTCAAAGTGGTATTCTTTAGTCAGCAAGGTCGAATAGCCTCTTTAATAAATAATGTGAGCTATTAAATGTTATAGTGTCATTAAATATTTAATCCATCCTTTAATTGTATTTATTATGTCTTCTAGGAATATTTCACTTTCAATATATATATATATTTAATAATGAAAGGAAAAAGAAAAAGAAAACACATACACGGGTGGAAGCATCCACTGAAACTCCCAAAAATGGAATCTGTCCGATTCTCACAAATGCCTCGTTCAATTTTCAAAGGTTCCTCTTTATATACTAGTATGTACATCCCGCCCAGGTGCGGGATGCATATATTATATATATTTTAATTTATTTTAAATTTATGAAACTAAATTTTTTTAAAAAAGATAACATTTATTTTTGGGTAAAATAAAGATTTAAATTAAAAGATGATAAAATAGAGATTGTTTAGTAGTATTCCACTTACAACCCAAAAGAAAAAAAAAAAGAAAATACAATATAAACTCAAAAAAAAAAAAAAAAAAAAAAAAAAAAAACAAAAGCAGTTTTCAATTTTAAAAAAGACATAGCTCACATATTTAATCTAGATAATGTTTAAATTCTCATTCAATCTTCATCTTCTTTTTTGTTGGACTTTTTTGAGTTGTTTCTTCACACATCACCTCCTCTTCAAGCTGATCCACAATTCGTATTGTTATAACATTATACTTGTTTTGATATTTGTAATTGAAATCTTGGTTTGATTCCTTTACAAATACATATACAAATTTTTCTTCAATGGATTGCTTTAAGTCAAACATATCAATTTGGTCATGTACATAAAATTTATTATTGTTAGTAGTAACAAAGAAATTTTAAAATAGAAATAGTTATTTTGTTGACACGTTATATTACCTTTTCAAGCTTGCTTTAGAATTGATTTGCATCAAATGACATTAAGATTTCTCATATTTTTCCTAAAAAGGCCACATTCACTCTGTTTCTTCATCCACAAGTTGTAGAACGTAAGAGTACCTAAATTTATAAATAGTGTTATAAAAGAATAATATAAACAAGATTGTTATAAGAATAATGAAGAATAATGTTTATAAGAATATATTAGTCATAAATACCTAGTTGTTATTGTAACATCTTTTTTGCAATTGTTACAATGCATTAGGTAACCTGAGCTTGATGATGTCTTTCTGAAGCATTTTGGACAACATGTGTAACAAATTGGGTCTTCTACATGTCTTAATTCGAGTTTTCCTTTTACCCAATAAGGCATTTTCTGTGTAAATGTTAAAATAGAATTCAAATAATTTTCAATAAATCAACAAGATTCATAAATCATATAACATCCCGGAATCAAATATCATCTTCTCGGATTCTTTCTTACCTTTTCATGCACAACAGTGAGCTGCTATTTAAACTAAACTAATAAAGAAGGAGAACCATATGCAACTGATTATAATATTAAGAGATATTTCCAATCCAAAACTCAAAAGTTTAAAAGTGCCCACAAGTAAATAAGATGTGTACATACATATACAAAGCAAAGTGGTCAGCAGCTTTCGGGAACCATGTGATGCACTGTGTGGAAACTTGATCCAGCTCCCCTATAACTTAGTGGTCTTAGTCTGTTGTGATCTTCTTGACCTGCACCAAATACATATATATATATATTATATATATATATATATATATATATATATATATATATTAAGATTTCCATTAATTTTCCTACTAAATCGGGATCGGATCGGATCTAAACATTACAAATTCCAAAATCAAAATAAAAAAACCGAGCTACCCTCCCCCACCCCAAACAACCCCACAAATTAAAAAAAAATTAAAACTATTAATAATAACTAATAGTTATTATTATTAATAGTAATAAAATATTAAATTATATATTATTTTATTCTTTTCCTGTTTATGTTGAGTGGATAATTACAAATCTGGAGTAGTAGAGGAAGAGATCGAGAGAGAGATGGTTAACAGATCAAGAAACAAGAAAAGGATCGAGCCTAATCTCTATATATTAGTAATTCCAGTTCCACAGATCTGAAGAAAGCAAATTACCAAAAACCCGAGGAACTTAAAGATATGACAAAATCATGTATGTATTTACCAAAAAAAAAAAATGGAAGGAGAGAGAAACAGATGAAGAGGTAAAGAGAAACTAACATAAAATTACAAATTCCAGATCTAGATCTAAACAACCAGATCTAAACATTTCAAATTCCAAAATCAAAATAAAAAACTTAAGTCCCCTCCCCCACTCCAAACAACCTCACAAATAAAAAAAAATTCTATAAAAAATCAAAATACAACAGTTGAACTTACCGCGGAGTTGAGGAAGAAGAGAAAAGAGTAGTAGTAATGAAAGAGGGGGAAAAAAAGATTGCTGGAATAGGTATTCTTATGGGGCACAACATAAATTTTCTGTTTAATAAGTGATCAAAGAACTTTAATTACCAAATCTTGATTCTCATGTTAAGTGGAAAAAAAAAAAAATCATAAACTTCAAACTACATGTCCACAAACTTAGCTCCCTCCCCAACCCCAAACAACCCCATAAATATAAAAAAAAAAAAAAAAATCAAATACAACAGGTGAACTTACCATCGTAAAAGGAGAGATCGGAATGAAGAATTCGATAAGAAAATGGCAGAAGAAAGAAACGGAAGAAACAATGGAGGAAACCGAGGAGAAAGGGGCGGTGGGGAAAAATAGACTTCGGCACATGTTGTGTAGAAAAGAAAGAAAAAGAAGAAAAAGGAGAAGTTTTTAGGGATTTGGATTTCAATATGTATGTGAAAAGTCTATTTTGTCCTTTAAGATATGGCAAAATTACGAAGTTGTGCCATCAGAAATGTGCGATCATATATATAATAGATATATATATATATATCCAAAACGATTTACTTTTTCTTTTCAAACATTTTTAGCCCAAAAGAGGGTTGTTTATATATAAAAAATAAATAAAAATAAAAATAAAATTTGAATTGTTCATGAGATTCACAGTTGGACCAACCGATTTATTTTAAAAATTATGTCCAAACACGATTAATAGGTAAATCTTTGAGCAAAAGAGGAAAAAAAATAAAATTATGTGGGTCTTAGATTCTGGTGTATTTCATTATATGTTCACCTTCTTCATCATCTTTTGTATTTATGTCACAAGTTGTTTCCCCCACCTCTATTATGACTGCTGACGGTATTCACATGTCTTTAACGAGTGTTGGTTCTCTACGCATTCCTCATTTATACCTCTAATGTTTATTGTATTCCAAAACTTACTATAAATCTTGTATTTGTAAGTCAACTTTTTGATTCTGGTTATTCTGTTTCTTTTTATTCTATTTCTTGTGAGGTGCATGATCCTCAATCTCGGAAGTTGATTGGGAAAGGTCGTAGGCGGGGGAGATTATATGTCTTGTACGAGTTGCGAGTTCCATATGTAGCTGCATTGGGTATTGATTTATCTTCTTGATAGAATCAATTCTATGATTCATATTCAGGACTCTAAGTGCTTCATTTGTGGATTACATGATGAGTCTCAAAATCATTTATTCTTAAATTGTCCTTTTACTATTGCTCTCGGTCTCAATCTCAGTGGCAAATAAGAATTGATAGAATTATGCCTAAGAATACCTCTACTTGGATTCTTGATCCGTGTTCTAATTCTCCATCTGTTTCTATCCCTCTAGATATTAGACAGGAGTGTCTCAACTTTGTTGTTGTTGGCATGGAATGGATTTGGTGGCTTCGCAACAAAATCGAGGCTAGGAGAAAGTATTCCTCCTTGGAAAAAATGTTTTGACCGGATTCGAACTTCCGAAAATTCATATTGGAGGGTAGCCTTAATGAGAAGAATGAAGAGAATGGTGGTCAATAAACCAAGTAAATGGTCTCCTCCCCCACTAGGGTGGAAGAAAGTGAATTTTGATGCAGCGTACTCGGAAGGTATAGCTCATCATGCTTTGTTGTGGTCAAAGATACCAATGCAAATTTCCTTATCGCTTGGGTTAATGAAATCCTTATTGATGGTCCTTTCGTCGTTGAAGCTGTTGCTGCTGAAATGGCCTTCAAGATAGGTGAACTACTTCAATGTGAGGAGGTTATTATAGAGGGTGATGCATTTAATGTAATTCAAAGCATTAAGAGTTCTTCCACAGTAGCAGATTGGAGAGGGCTTGATTATGTGCAAGCTTGTCGCAGGATCCTTGCAAACCATCGGACGTGGAAGGTCTCGTTTACTACCAATGGCTGCAATAGGGCTGCTCATAATTTGGCAGCATGGTCTATTAATTCTCTTTTTTGTGGTTTTTTGGATTTAGTTAATATTCTTTCTGATGTTTTGTCTTGTGATTCGGGTGATCACAATTTTTGTAACTCAGTTGAGTTTTCTACTGAAGATGAATGCAATGGTTAACCTTTTATCCAAAAAAAAAATAAAATTAGATATTGTCTTCCCTTTCTCTCTCTTTAAAAACACAAAAACTCTCTCTTTTAAGGGTTAAAGATTTTGTCTTCAACAAGTCTTTATATCATCGAAAGGCGAATTCGAGTATTACGGATTTGGCATAGGAAAACAATTGGGGATTGATCGAAGAACAAGAAGAAGCTATGAAATATCCAAGTTAGTGTTTTTCTATCCTTTACTATTTGATTATGTCATGAGTATGATTTGGTTAATTTAATTGTCCTATTAGGATCCTTGTTTGTTAATCGCTTCCGCATTTAAGGTTAATTGAATTATGATTAACAAAAATCATTGATCGGACTCGAAAAATGAAGGAGTTTGAATACCCGATTCGACGTGATCGAGGAGGGAAGAAGAGTGTGTGGGTGAATTATGCCAAGTGGGAAGAATCTCGGAAGAATTTTGACGAAGTTCGTTCTATATGAGAGTGAGCTCGGGAGATACATTATCGAGACTATACAATGTGGTTGAAGTACGCTGAGTTTGAGATGAAGAATAAATTCATAAATCATGCTCGAAATGTGTGGGATCGTGTTGTTACCTTGTTGCCAAGGGTTAATCAACTGTGATATAAGTACATTCATATGAAGGAGATGTTTGAGAATATTGTTGGTTCAAGGCGGATTTATGAGAGAGGATGAGTTGGCAACCGGACCAACCAGTATGGTTATCATACATTGAATTTGAGTTGAGATATAATGAAATTGAGAGGGCACGAGCAATTTCACCGAGATCTTGTGGAATGACATGACAAACACTACGGATCACATGTGTTTTTTTTTTCCATCAATTATGTCTAAAACTCATAAACCTCCAAAAATCATAAGTAAGACAGTAACTCATAAACACTACTAAGGTACGCTTTTTTGACAATGTTTTTTAATGTAATAATATAATATTATCCTTGACAAAAAAAAATCCTATTATGAAATTATAAATAAAACACAAATAAACTAACGAAGTGAAAAGTAAAAGTGAGAAATGTAGAAAAAATATCATTATATTTATTTCGATGATGATTTTTGGTGTGTCTTTACAAAAGGAAGTAAACTATCTATTTATAAGGATGAAAGAAGAAAGGGGATAAACTTCAAAGGTGACAGTTGTCACCTACATGTGTCACCTTAAAGGGTAATGACAGGATATCCACTAATTCGATAAATTTTCGAGATTCATAACACTTCCTCTTTTATCTCACCACAAATATAACATATAACATTGATACTTTAGAGTTAAATACCTTATATATATATTTCTTATTTTAGATAATATTATTTTTTGTGAGCTACTGAAAACAAATCATAATAATAGCTTTTAAAAAAAAAAAAATTAATAGAAATTCAAGTAAAATGATTAATTTTATATTATTTAAATAATTTTAAATTAAAAAATTAATATAAGGGACCAATTTTACAAAAACTTATAGTTTAGAGTCTATTTATGCAAATTTACCGAGACCAAATTCGCAAAAATTGATAATTGGGTCCTGCCCAATGTAAAGAAGAAATAGGGTAACTGGGTGTCGATTGCAAGTTTCTCCTTTAGCTCCTGCATGAACCCTAGACCCTCGCTATTCACAGATATGAACTTGAATTTCTTGACTGAATAATCTATCAGAAGATAACCCCTTTTTAGATTTCGATCGGAAAATAAGTAAAGGAATTATGGACGATGAGGAGGGTGGAGGACCAAGGCTGAGCAAGAGGTTTTCTGACAAAGGAGGAGAAGTTGATTACAAGACCAAAGCAGGCACCGCCTGGTCACATTCTTTCCTCAATCAGAAGCCTTGGCATCCTCTCTCTTATCCCAATCAGCGCCGAAAGTGGATTGCCGAACAGACCGATGCCCAGAAACAACGCCGTGCTGAAGAAGTTGCTCGTGAAGTAAATCCTGTCTTTTCCTGTTTAATAATTTTGATTTGGATGATTTTCTGAAAATTTTGGGGGGCTTTTCTCTTTTTGTTGTTTTTGACGCTTTAATGATATGATGCTTAGTTACTCTGTGATTAATTGCTGATTGGTAGTTTAATTGAGTGGGATTTTGCAGTATGGTCAGGAGCAGGAATTTTTTCGCCAGACAGCTCTTGTCTCTAAGAAGGAGAAGGAAAAGGTAATATGGTTTTGTTTTCTGCGTGTACGCTTTATAAGGTCCTCTAAATAACTCTCTCCAAACTGTTGAACATTGGTTTCACTATTGCTTGCTGTGTAGATGGAGATAATGAAAGCTGTTAGCTTTATGTATGTTCGTCCTCCGGGCTACAATGCAGAAAGTGCTAAAGCTGCTGAGATGGCTGATGAAAATAAAAAGGAGCAGGGAGAAAATGACATGTTGCCATCCACTTCGATGTAATTTTTAATTAATCATGTAATTTGTGTTTTTTTCTGCATCTCTCAGTATGATTGCTGAAATGGGGTTGAATATCACATCTTTTGAATTGCAATGCCTGACTAGACATTTTTGGTTTTTGCCTTCTAGGACTATGCATCCTGGTGAGGAAAAAAAAAAGTCTAGGCCAAAAGATGTCTTTGGACGTGCATTGCCAACAGAAGAGCAGTTTGAAGTCCTGAAAAATGCTCCAAGGTTTGTGCAAATATTCTGCTATTATTTTGTCGTTGGAATATGAAGCCATTTTTTAGTAAATGTTATAGATTAATGTAAATAATTTCCAACATCTATTCCTCTTACTTGTGAATGCTGAGGTTGTACTTACAGGTTAGAGACAGGTGCTCCTGCCAGGTCAAAACCATTTGGGGTGGAGATACGTAATGTAAAATGCTTGAGATGTGGCACCTTTGGTCATCAAAGTGGTGACCGTGAGTGTCCAATGAAAGATGCAATTATGCCTAATGAAGAAAGTCGATTGAAAAGGGATGACCCATTGACAGCTATCCTGGCTCAGACAGATTTAAGTGAGGTAATATATTACTATTTAGCATATCTTTTACTCTGAACATAATGTTCCATAATGCATTCATTTTCTCTTAAAGCTGCTATCCCATTAGCAATATCTAGCTTTTATCTTTAAAGTTTTAAACTTAGATGTTTGGTTATCATCCTGCTTGAAGTGATAAGGTTCTTAGTTCAGAGATTTCATGACTAAATTTATACCTCACTTTAGATGAATAAATGCAAATTTTTAACTTGTCCAAGGTGAGGTAACTATTTATTATGCTAACATAAAACTTACAATGTCATAATTTGGTGTTAAAACATGCCACTTCTATATTTCAAAACTTTTCATGTTATAGTAGACACACTAAATATGGTTTGCATAATCAATTCATGAGTTTGAAGGATTTCAGGTAATAAAAATTAATTATTAATATTGGTAAATGGAAGCCTCAATATGGTCTTTGAAAGTTTTGAACTTTTGGATAATTTCTATTTTTAGGGTGTTTCAGTTGTTTCTCTGCCAAATCATTGATTTAAATGTAGGAAACCCTATAGTTTCATTGCATCAATCTTCTGAACATAACGTGAATGTGGAAAATTTTGCTTCCCCTTCACCTTTTGCCAAACCCCTTCCTCATACAAGAGAAATGATTAATACACAATGTACTTGTGGCTTTGACAGCTTTTCTGATATGTAGAGTCCTGTAGTTGCATAATTAGAGAAGGTGTCTGACTTATAATGACTTGCTTGTTGTTGTCTCATTTGTCAGTTTAGCTGATTGGTTAAAGTAAATGGCGAGAGCTTCAGTCTTTCTTAAATTTCGACACAGTGATTTTTTATTTTTTAATTGATTGACGCAGCATATCTGCTAGAGTGTATTATAGTCCATGTGTGTTGTAAGGTTGAGCTAATAAGATACCATTAATTTCTTTATTGGAGGTAGAAATAGATTATTAAGAAAAGGATGAGATCATGCTTTTGGTGGTAGTAGATCTTTAGAGTATATGCTCCTAGAGCAGAATCTTTTTAACCAATCGCAGTCTGACACAGTTTTAGTCCTATATCAGATTGGAACCATTTATTAATCTATCTTGCAGATTTTACATTAAGATGCCAGCTGGAAAATTAAAATGAAAATTAAATTGCTACAGAAGAAGGATAATGAAAGCTGCTATATGGGGCAGTTTATATGGGTATATATATACCTATTTTGGGTTTGGTTGGAAGTAAAAGAAATATTTTGATGGGGTTGATAAGCTACAGCTGAATGGTTGTTTCTGGAACACATCCTCTTGGAGATTGATATTTTCTAAAGATATTCATGTCCCTTTTGTTGCTGGAATTTAGTACCTTAATGCTTCATATTTATGTGGTTGGGATAGCATTAATGGAGAAACATCATATTTCATATGATAGAACTTCTCTTCATCTGAAGTTTCTTAGAAATATCATGTTTGTAGGCCACTATTTTAAAGCTTCCATGAAGTTAGAATAGTAATCTTTGTTTCCCTACATCTTAGAAGAGGTTCTAGAACGCATAATACATGAGTTAGAATTTGAGTTGACCTTGTCTGGGGTTTAATTTGGTCTATCTTCTTTCTAGCCTCTCTTCTATTATTATTTTAGTTATTACCTACCATGTTTAGGGAGGTAGAAAATTTCTGTTATATCTGCTCAGAGAAATTGGAGAGATGGTTATAGTTGAAATCTCAGAAGTAGTTAGAAAAATATCATAATATCTTATTTCTTATGGAACATGCGTAAAGATTATTTGTTGATGTTCAGCAACTACCTTTTTGGGAATTCAATGCTAGTATTGTAATCTGTTTAATATTCCAATGTAAAGTTTGTCGTTTTGAAAATGTGAACTTGATAATATTCTTACTAGTACGTAATTCCTTACCTCAAACTTCTTGCTGATCTTCTCTTTGATCCGCTAATATAAATTCATTCTGATCACTTCACTTTCCATACATCGATTATTCAAAGAACATTGAAACATATGAAGTGTGGGCCATTAAAAAAGAATGTCTTTCTAACAGAAAATGAAGATTAGAACTCTTTTTGGCTAAAGAATTATTAGGCAGCTATAAACTGATAGCATTTACTTCTATTTTTGTTGTGCTGAATGTTTAGGGTAGTTGTCAACGTAATAAATATAATCCTATATGCACTTAGCAATTTATATGTTTTAAAATGCAGCCTTTGACATGGGAACTGAAACAAAGGCCAGGACTAAGCCCTCCCCGAGGTGGGTTTAACCCTGATGATCCAAACCAACAAATAGTTGCAGAAGACATATTTGATGAATATGGAGGTGGGATTTAGATATCATTGATAATCTTCTCCTCTAGGCATGAAATTGTTTAGTCATATAATTAAATGTATACAGGTTTCCTTGGTGATGGCATCCCTGAACTGCTGGCTAATTTTACTTCAACCAAGCATAAAAAGAAGAAATCAAGTAATAGGAAGCACAAGAGGCAGTCATCACCAACTGGTACCAAATTTGATGATCGAGAAAAAAGGGCATCTTCTGTTGATGATGATAGGGATAGGAGATCAAAGAAGAGAAGACATAAGAAGTTGGGCAAGCGTTCACCTGAAAACTCAGATTGTGATTATGAACGATATAATCGCCATCAAAACAGGTCAGCTTCATCTTCTGATGATGAAGAGAGAGAGAGATTATCAAAGAAGAAGAGACATAAAGGAAAATCGCGTAAATATTCTGAGTCAAGCTCCTCCTCGGAGGAATCAGATTGTGATAGGCATCATCATAGAAGCAACAGCAGCAGCAAACACAGACATTCTCATCGTTCTTCTTCATCAAGGAAGTATTCTGAACCAGAAAATCATAGAAAAAGCGGCAAACACCGACATTCTCATCGTTCTTCTTCACCTGAGAGTTCAGACTCTGAAGCACATTATACGAATAGACATCGTGGTCATTACCACAGGCATCGTTAGCATTCATAGAACTCTTGTTGAAGTTTTTCAGGTTAGAAGACTGACCTTTGTTGTATAGAATGATTTTGAACTTGTATCAATATCTTGATTCAATGGATATTCTGCTAAGTAAATCTTATATACAAAAGATTCAGAAAACATATAAGATTTTAAATGAGATCAAAGAGATTGATGATTTTAATACGTTTCTATTATGAGAATTATGAAGCATATAAGTTATTACAAGTTTCTAGTGGTATCAATGTAATTAAGTTGAACTTTTAGGATTTTTTTATTTTTTATTTTCAATTAATACCTAATGACATTTAATTTTTTTTTCCTTGACTTTTATTTTATTAATATTACAATTAAATTAAATTTTAAGAGATTTTTTTTTTATCTTTTAATTCCTTAATTTTTTTTTCTTAACCTTTTATTTTATTTATTTATTTAATGACTTTTCACTTCAATTTTTTTCTCTTAATTTTGTATTTTTTAATATTATTTTTAATTATTTTTATTTTTATTTTGATTTGTAAACTATTTAAAATCAATCATTTATAATTTTAATATTGCAAGTGTTCGATTTTTTCTAATCGTAATTAT
This sequence comes from Cynanchum wilfordii, assembly GCA_025388415.1. Taxonomy (NCBI): domain Eukaryota; kingdom Viridiplantae; phylum Streptophyta; class Magnoliopsida; order Gentianales; family Apocynaceae; genus Cynanchum; species Cynanchum wilfordii. The sequence continues at coordinate 636,196 of JAHSUH010000574.1, forward strand.
TCTTAACTTTTATTTTTTTCTTTATTATTTAATTTTTTAATAATTTATTTTCTTATATTAATATTTTCAATTTTAATTAATTTATTATTTATCTATATAATTTTTAAAAATTATATTTAATAAAAAAAATCTTTAATTTGACCTTTTTTCTTGTTTTAACTTTTTTTTTTTTTTTTTTAATTTTTTACTTCTTATGGTTGAAAAATTTATGAAATTATTTGAATAGATTGTTTATATTATAATTAATTGTTTGTTGATTTTAGAGATGTGCATTTTTTTAGTCGGTTTAATAACTGCAAGTAATGTTCTTAATCTTTTAAATTAATTTTTTTTTTCCAATTTTTGTGTAAGTTTATATAGAGTTTTGAAATCCATATACCTATTGAGCTATGGTAGGATTAAACAATTTAATAATATTAATTTAATAGTTATATAAATATATATTATGTATATATTTATAAAATTTGAACTCAATAAAAATATATAATGAATAGTTGTACTTAAATAATGACAAAATTATAAAGTAAAGATATAAAATTTTAATAATAAAATTTTTATATATTTTTTTGAAACAAATTGTTGATTTTTTTTATTATTATTATATTTATTGATTGATTAATTTAGAAGAAATCTCAAAAATTACAATATATAGGTGGAATGATACACAAATTAAGCCTAACTTATAACTTCTCCTTTGACAACACAAGTGGAAGTATTGATAGCGCATCAATGGAGCTAAATACCACATTGGGTTTGGAGCTTCTACAAGAAGCAAATTTGAATATGAATCCATTCATTTTCAAATCTATCCTACTAATTTCGTGTTGTATCTAATATTGTCATTCATAAATAACATGATGATACGTTTATCCGTCAAAATCTTACTAGATATTAAGTTGTATGTGATTGAGGATGTCCTTCAAAATAGGTTCATTGACTTAAAAAGTCTTCCAATAAATAGCGAGACTATTAGAAAACTGTTGTAAAATTACTATAATTATAACATAATAAGACAAGAACAAAAGGAATCAAAATAACATAAAACTTGTATATTACTTGTTGTTATCTCAAAACATACGAAACTACCTTCTATTTATAGGGATAACATATATGTAACATATATACACATATACATACAAATTATGTATATATAAATTTATATATATATATATATATATATAACTTTCCATTATTCATATGAAGATAATGGAGGTATCTTTCAATTATTTATATGAAGATAGTGGAGGTAGTGGAAGTAGTGAAAGCTTTAAAGCTATGAACATTAGAGGTTATGAAGATAGTGGAAGGTAGTGGAAGTAGGGACATACAAATATTCATAAAACTCCCCCTTTTTTGGATGTCCATTGTACAAGGAATATGCCTCATTAAAACCTTACTAGAGAAAAACTCAGTGGAAAAAACCCTAGTGAAGGAAAAAGAGTACATCGTTCCTTGTACACTTCCCCCGATCATTACATAATATCTTTCAACCGACGCATTCCAATATTACGAACCAATCTTTCAAATATTGAAGTCGGTAATGCCTTTGTGAACAAGTCTGCCAAATTGTTACTTGAACGGATCCGTTGTACATCAATATCACCATTTTTTCGAAGATCATGCGTGAAGAAGAATTTTGGTGAAATATGCTTTGTACGATCTTGTTTGATATACCCCTCCTGTAATTGAGCTATACATGCAGTGTTATCTTCATAAATTATTGTCGGAGATTCTTTGCCCGAAGATAAACCACATGTCTCTCGGATGTGTTGAGACATGGATCTTAACCACACACATTCACGACTTGCTTCATGGATTGCTATAATCTCTGCATGATTTGAAGATGTAGCAGCTAGTGTCTGTTTTGTAGAACGCCATGAAATAGCAGTTCCTCCACATGTAAAAACATAGCTTGTTTGAGATTTTGCTTTATGTGGATCAAATAAGTAACCATCATCATCATAACCAACAAGTTGTGGTTTAGAACTATTGACATATAATAATCTCATATCAATTGTACCTTGGAGGTATCGAAAGACATGTTTAATTCCATTCCAATGTCTTCTAGTTGGACATGAACTAAACCTTGCTAATAAATTAACAGCAAAAGCTATATCAGGTCTTGTATTGTTAGCAAGATACATTAGTGCACCTATTGCACTAAGATATGGTACTTCAGGACCAAGAACTTCTTCATTATCCTCACAAGGTCGAAAAATGTCCTTTTTCACATCAAGTGATCGAACAACCATTGGGGTACTCAATGGATGTGCTTTGTCCATGTAAAATGTTTTAAGGACTTTTTCAGTATAATTTGATTGATGAGCAAAAATCCCACTTTCATCTTTCAAGTGCTCAATCTGCAAGCCGAGACAAAATTTTTGTTTTTCCGAGATCTTTCATCTCAAATTCTTTCTTCAAAGAATCCATCGCTTTTAAAATTTCTTCGGGAGTTCCAATAATATTTAAATCATCAACATAGACAACAATTATAGCAAATCCTAAATTTTCTTTTTTAATAAATACACATGGACAAATTTGGTTATTTTGATAACCTTCTTTCAATAAATATTCACTAAGACGATTGTACCACATTCTTCCAGGACTGTTTTAAACCATACAAAGATCTTTGTAATTTTATTGAATATAACTCTCGAGAATTTCATTTATATGCTTGGGCATTCTAAATCCTTCAGGGATTTTCATATAGATATCACTATCAAGTGAGCCATATAAATAGGCTGAACTACATCCATCGGACGCATATCAAGTTTCTCATTAGCTGCCGGACTAAGGAGATAACGAAAAGTAATTGCATCCACCACAGGAGAATAAGTGACCTCATAATCAATTCCCGGTCTTTGAGAAAAACCTTGTGCAACAAGGCGTGCTTTATATCTCACAATTTCATTTTTCTCATTTCTTTTCCGCACAAATACCCATTTATACCCTACAGGTTTGACATCTTCAGGTGTCCGGATTATGGGTCCAAAAACTTCACGTTTTGCAAGTGAGTTTAATTCTTCTTGAATTGCATCTTTCCATTTCAACCAATCACTTCTAAGTCTACATTCATCAACAGATGTAGGCTCATTATAATCATTTTCATTCATAATAGTTGATGCTACATTATATACAAAAACACTATCGATAGTTATTTCTTCTCGGTTTAATCGTTTCCCCGTTGAGACATAATTTATTGAGATCTCATCATTCTCTATTTTTTCAATATTTTCAGCTTCTTCGGGTATCTAAACTTCTTCTGGATTTCTTTCATTTATTATGTCTCTTGATTCTTCTAGAGTATCAATCCCGGGTTCATTATTAACATTTGCTCCCTTCCTTTTACGAGGATTTTTATCTTTTGAACCAATTGGTCTACCACGTTTCTGACGTGCTATAGACTCATTTGCTATTTCATTTATTGATTGTCCTATTGGGATTTCAATCCGTATAGGAGCATTTTCAGCCGGTATATGTGACTTAGTCACTCTCTTTTAGGTCGGTAAATGCATCCTGGCGGTTGATTTGCTATACTTTGCAAGTGTATTATCTTTTGAACTTCGAGTTCACATTGATTTGTACGAGTATCAAGATGTTGCAAAGTATTCCATGTAATATTTTTACCAGGCTGTTTTTCTTTTTCTCCCCCTAATCCCGAGAGCATTGATTCATCAAAATGACAATCGGCAAATCGTGCCGTAAAAAGATCTCCCGTCATAGGTTCAAGATATTTTATAATAGAAGGAGAATCAAAACCAACATATATTCTCAATCTTCTTTGAGGTCCCATTTTTGTGCGTTGTGGTGCAGCTATAGGAACATATACCGCACATCCAAAAATTCTAAAATGGGAAATATTTGGCTCCCGAACATAAGCCAATTGTAATGGGGAATATTTATGATAACTTGTTGGTCTAACACGTACAAGTGCTGCTGCATGCAAAATTGCATGTCCCCAAGCTGAAACAGGTAGTTTAGTTCTCATAAGTATAGGTCTAGCTATCAATTGAAGTCTTTTAATAAATGACTCAGCTAACCCATTTTGTGTGTGAACATGAGCTACAGGATGTTCAACACTTATACCAATTGACTGACAATAATCATTGAAAGCCTGAGATGAAAATTCACCAAAGCATTATCCAAACGTATTGATTTAATTGTATAATTTGGAAATTGTGCTCGTAGTCTAATAATTTGAGCAAGTAATCTCGCAAACGCCAAGTTTCGAGTTGATAATAAACTTACATGAGACCATCTACTAGATGCGTCTATTAGAACCATAAAATATCGAAATGGTCCACATGAAGGGTAGATTGGTCCACATATATCACCCTGAATTCTTTCTAAAAATGTTGGAGATTCAATTCCAACTTTAACTGGTGATGACTTAATAATCAATTTTCCTTGAGAACAAGCAGCACAAGAAAATTCTTTTGATTGAAAAATCTTAAGGTTTTTCAATGAGTGCCCATGCGAATTTTCAATAATTTTTCGCATCATACTTGAACCAGGATGGCCTAACCGATCATGCCAAATAGTAAATTTTTTGAATCAATAAACTTCTGGTTTATTGAATGTATTTCAATTGCATTTATTCTTGTGTAGTACAAGCCAGAAGAAAACATATTTAATTTTTCCAATACTATTTTCTTACCCGAAACAATGCTTGTAATATGAAGGTACTCATCATTTCCTTCATTTATAGTCTCCACATGATATCCGTTAAGACGAATATCTTTAAAACTTAACAAATTTCTTTGAGACTTTGATGAGAATAAAGCATTGTTTATATTCAACTTTGTTTCATTGGGTAACATTAGAATTGCTCTCCCGGAGCCTTCAATTATTCTTGTACTACCCGAAATTGTAGTGGCATATGCATCGCTCATCTTTAGTGCAATGAAATATTTTTTATTTTTAAGAATAGTATGAGTAGTTGCACTATCAACAAGACATATATCTTCATCCATATTCTTCAAAAAAAAAATATTATAATTAAAGAATAAGAAGATAAATGAAAACACAATGAATAATAATAACAATAACAGTAGCAAAATCATGTTAAATATATTGTATAAAGAAAATTTGGATAGTGTATGAACAATATCCGAACAGTGTAAATAATGTTCATGGTGAACAGTATTATATATATATATATATATATATATATATATATATAAATAAATTATATCTTAATAAATAATACATTACTTAGATTCTTTTAGTCTCTAATAAATATAATACATGTTACTTTAGATTCTTTTAGTCTCTAATAAATATATTACATGTTACTTTAGATTCTTTTAAGAGCAAGTGGTATATATATATTAAGTATATATATGTTATTTATGTTATATTTTGGACTAAATGAACAAAAGCACAACTCATGAAAATGAACAATACTTGAAAACTAAATAACAAGTCCTGAAAACTAAACAACAATTATTCTTGAAATGTAAACAACAATACTTGAAAAAAAAATCATACTAGGCCAAACGGATTTATGTATTCTCCGTCACTCGGAATATCAATATTTTATTGCGGATTGACAAAAAAATCGACACATCTAAGTGTGTAGTATCGATAGGATCATTGTCAAGATCATCAAAGAAACTTGCAAAATTTGTTTCCACACCTTTTCCTTTTTCTTTCAGTGAAGCTTGATAAAGATCAATAAGGTGCTTTGCAGTACGATAAGTTCTTGACCAATGTCCTTTCATCCCGCAACGAAAACATGAAGTTTCATAATTTTTAATAATTTTTTTATGTCCACTTGTATCTTCTTGTTTGTCCTCTTTATTATTCCATTTTTGGTGGAAAGTAGACACATATTTATTATTACGACCACGTCCACGTCCTCGTCCTCTTCCATTATTATTCATCATAGTCACATTCACTTCGGGGAATGGAACAGCAGATGAGGCCGAGTTTCATGATTTTTTAACAATAACTCGTTATTTTGTTCAGCCACAAGAAGACATGAGATTAACTGTGAGTATTTTGTAAAACCTTTTTTCTCGATATTGGCTTGCTGAGAGCACATTCGATGCATGAAAAGTAGAGAAAGTTTTCTCTAACATATCATTGTCATTTACATCTTCTCCACATAATTTTAGTTTAGAACTTATACGGAACATAGCGGTGTTATACTCACTAACCGTTTTAAAATCTTGCAAACGCAAATGCAACCATTCATAACGAGCTTTTGGAAGAATAACAGTTTTTTTGTGGTCATACCTTTCCTTTAGATTTTTCCAAAGAACAAGTGAATCTTTTATCGTTAGGTATTCGGACTTTAGTCCTTCATGAAGATGATGACGAAGGAATATCATCGCCTTAGCGCGATTTTGCATTGATGCAATATTTCCTTCTGTTATGGTGTCTCCAAGACCCATAGCATCAAAATGAATTTCACCATCTAGTATCCATGACAAATAGTTCTTTCCGGAAATATCAAGAGCAACAAATTCGAGTTTTGAGAGATTCGACATGATAGAGAATAACGTACCTTGATAGAAAATATCACAAAACAATTCTCTCCCGAAGAGCAAACTCGTGCTGATAACGTGTTGTAAAATTATTATAATTATAACATAATAAGACAAGAACAAAAGGAATCAAAATAACATAAAACTTGTATATTACTTATTGTTATCTCAAAACATACAAAATTACCTTCTATTTATAGGGATAACATATATGTAACATATATATACACATATACATACAAATTATGTATATATATATATATATATATAACTTTCCATTATTCATATGAAGATAATGGAGGTATCTTTCTATTATTTATATGAAGATAGTGGAGGTAGTGGAAGTAGTGAAAGCTTTAAAACTATAGACATTAGAGGTTATGAAGATAGTGGAAGGTAGTGGAAGTAGGGACATACAAATATTCATAAAAAAAACTTAATATTGGTACAATTTATTTTATTTACTATTTTCACTATATGACAAGATATTTTGAATTTTACCCCTTCATCAATTTAAAAAAATTATATATATATAAATAATGACCACATAAAATAAGTAGAATATATACAATTTTGCAACCTAAATAAGAAAGAAAATTAACTATTCATGGATAAAAAACTTAAAAATCCGGAATTTGGGAACCTAATTAATTAGAAGAAATTTACATATATAACTTATATATATTAGTTATATATAAACTCTAAATAATCAATTAATGACGACTATTCTAATGACTTACACTGAAACTTTCACACACATATGTAGGGAAAATTAGAGAGCTTTGAAGAACCAAATCGAAAGGCTAGGAGAAGAAGAGAATCTGCCTTCAAGGTGCTTTCAAGGGGTTCAGCTTTAGTTCAAGAATCATACAAGGGAAGTTGATTATATTCTTGTTATTGTCATAATAAAAGAGGATTCCTAAGGAAGTTCAAAGAGGATTAGGCTCCTCACAAGTTGGAACCTCTATAAATTTGTGTGTTCATTTTTAGTTCCAATTCAATTCTGTCCATTTGATTTATGGTTTATTAATTGTGTTTCATGCTAGTATATATATATTATAAGAAAACAGAAGCTAATTATCTGGTGAGGAGAAAAAGAATAAAATAAAATGCAAACATGGAAATTAAAAGGATTTTAATTGGACTACCCAAAATCAGGTCTAGCCCAATTGGACAGTTAAAAAAAAAAAAAAAAATATATATATATATATATATATATATACACACCCTGATGTACATCTATTCCGGGTCGAACTTCGGAGTCCGGATCTTATTGATTTCAAATTCTTCCTTTTGGCATTCCCATCAAGGCAAACCCTTGCATTTTTTTCCTTTCCCTCCATTCTATTCCTCAGTCTTCACTTTCTCTCTCCAGGTCTTTTTTCTTTCTTCTGAAGTGCGGAGCTTAGAGTACAGGATTCAATAATGTCGTTTTCAGCATCTAGGGCTCTTGTAAGGGCACTTATGGCAGCCGCTAAGACAAGCGTCGCCGACGCCCCTTCGGCTACCACTAAAGCTGCCACCGCCACCAAGCCTCTCGGACGTCCAAAAGGCCTCACTCTTCCTAAACCAGTTTCACCTACTCTTGCTGAGTTCCTCGGTACTAACCAGGCTTCTCGGGCTGAAGCTGTCAAAAAGATCTGGGATTACGTCAAAAGCAAGGGTCTTCAGGTTGCTTTCTTCCCCTTTTGAATACCTGTTTTAAACTCTTTTTATGGTTTAATACTTAGGTTTATTTTTTAAATGGCATACTTATTTATTACTGTTTATAATGTAAACTAGAATTTTTCAAATATTCTTAGACATGCAGATTTTCAGTTCAATTAGGCAAACGGCAGATTTTACTGTGACATTTTCTATGCCGTGCTGTTGGTTAATGGAAATTAGATATTTATATTTTGGTTTTGATAGATAACGTGTACTGCCATTTGGTTTATAGTTTAATAATTTTAATCTTTATATTGGTTTTTCCGGTGATGGTGGTGGATTTTCAATGTTTGAGCACGATAACTTCCTCTTAATTTATTTGTAGTTTAAGTGGGGTTTGTATTGTACTTCTATGGGAGGGAAATACTGAATTTCTTTATCTTGGGCGCTAATTGTTTTATTCTCTATATCTGTTTGTATGATTGTGATGGGTTGATTTGAACATATTTTGTCCAGCACTGCTATTCCGTAATTTCATTGTGGAACTGTATCAAGACTAGTTAGAATATGTGATGGTATTTTGTGGAATATGGTATATTACTGTAGTTAGTTACTTATTCCATCTATCTAGTTATTTTTGTTAGTTTTCTTTCATTCTTCTTTTTTGTGGGAAACAAGATTTCTGATTGTTTTAGGTTTTTATAGGTTCCTTTTTTAGATTTTTGCAGTTGGTTTTTGAATCTTGTTTATTTGCATTAGAGACCAAAACACGATAGTGTTGTTTTCAATTTGTTTGTTAACTGTGTTGATGAAAGGACAGAGATATGGAGGAGTAGTGGGCAGCTGAGTTTATTCTGCATGACTGTAAATATTAAGGAAACACAAAATGATGGGTATTCCTTTCTGGGAAATTTTTCGAAACTTTCTTATCAAAAGAATTCTTGAATCATGAAGTTGAAATCTTCTGTACATGTATTTATGACAATAATTAAATGGATAATCATATCAATCTGCTGCACTGGACTGGAATTGGAGTTTGAAATGCTTGTCTTTTTCCTTTGACATCTTTAATCTGGAAATAGTTTTAGCTTTTGCCTCTGTTCACTTTTCTTGTTCTTTTCAAATTGAAGATCATTGGAACTCCCATTTTATGAAAAGTTATATCCGTGATCACCAAATGGACCTCTGCTTCTGTGATGAGAGATACTCATGTTTTTATCTGCATAATACCTCTAATTTAATATTTAATAAACTAGTGGTGAAATTTTTCTTCTTCTTTCTGTGAGGTGATGAGATAAACAAAGTGCCTCTGAATGTCATTTAAATCCTTTAACATGGGAAAGAAAGCTAGTAATGGTATTTCTTGTTCATTTCATGTGGTATTTAGTAGATTCTTCGACTGTAGTGCATATTTCAATGAGATTGCTATTCAAGCTGTGTTTCACGCTACTGAATTAAGGATATTCGATGATGTCTGCTTAAATTTTTTTTCTTTGCTAGTTTATCTTCCCACAGAAATGAAAAATAATTATATATCAACATATAACATTATATATCAGTGAAAGAAAATCAAAGTGAAAGATATAATACTTGGCCGTCTCCAATAATGTGCTTAATTTAAACATATATATATATATATATATATTCCCTTGTTATATTCTTAATTTAAGCAAACTGGGACCTTTTTCTTGGGGATTGGTTCCATTATAAATGATTTTTTGTAATTTTTACTTTGATTGCAGAACCCAGAGAACAAGAGAGAGATTTTTTGTGATGAAAAGTTGAAGGCCGTATTTGGCAAGGACAAAGTTGGATTTGGGGAGGTTGCTAAGCTTCTTGGTGGTCATTTTCTTGGCTAGTCTGTTAGACCGAGTCCATGCTATAAACATGTTTGTATACCGTCTGTGGTTCTTTTGTAAAGGATGTGTAGGCTAGCCCCTGTTTGACTACTAGGAATTAAACTTCTAAACCTTCATATGCTATGTTATTTTCGGCTAGAACCTTTTGGTTCTCTTGTCATATCGGTGATCACTTCAAATTATCTGCTTAGAACTCTGTAGATGTTCTATTTATTTGCCCCACTATTTTGGAAGCTGTAACTGTGAAAACGTTTCTGCTATTTTTGACAGCTCTGCATATGAATTCATATATATGTGTTGCTATGGAAAATTAATGGCACGGGCAAATAGTGAGTGATTAAAGAGTTGCCAACTTTGCACAAACAGTCTGCTGGAGCCTGGAGGTGACACTCACTGCTCCTCATAAGCTGATCTATAACTAAAGTTTCATTATTCCATGATTAGTAGTTATATTTCATATTTTTAGATGTTGGGCAAATTGATAAATTCGGTCCCTTAATTTATATAATTTTAGTAATTTCATCCCTCTTTAAATTTTTTATATTATTCCATTCTTTATCTTAATAATATTGGTAAATTTTATCCTTTTTTTTCTATTTAAATGAAGGTCCTAGTCAAACCTAATAATTATAAATTAAATTAATAATAATAATTCAAGGGGGGTAAAAATGGAAATTTAACTGTGAGAGTTTTTTATTTTACACATCAACCGTGAGTCCATGACCTCCCCACTCTCCCCATCTCCTTTGCACCCTTGCTGCCAGGAAGGAGTCCAAGCTTCACTGACAAAGTTTTTCTCGTCGGTGATGTTTTTTTTTTTCTCTGAGAAAGTCATTAACCATTACATTCATCATCAGCCAATTTGGCAATAGAGTTACAGTCATTCATCCCACCATAATCACAAGCATTAATATCAGGGGGAATCCTATCCAACCCACCATACCATAATCATTCATACTCCAATATGTATATAAAAGTAGCAAAAACCAATCATTTAATTGAATTTATCATCGTAGGTACACCCAATTTAGCCTTTATAAGAAGTTTGAGTTTGAATTAGCTCTGATCATTATTATTATTATTTTTGTTAGGTTTTAGTCAACCTAGATTTAAATTCTTGTTAATTTTTGCCGGAAGAATAAATTCCGGAAATTAAGGACAGAACGGAAAAATGAAGAATACCAAAGATTTTTACCGTGGTTCCCAGATTACACCAAATATAGTGTAATCGTGGTACATCCACGTTGAGCCTCAATAAGAGAGCTCTCACTGCACTATCAAGAACGATATAAAATATCTTTACGGAACAAATACAACAAGAACCTACCGACTAAACATAATCTCGGACAAGATTCACAATATACCGCGCAGGGTACAAAAATGACCAGAACTAAAAATAAACAAATAGAAATAACCAAGTGAAAAGAAACGCGACTAACACATGGAATTTCAGTATAGAAAATACAGGGAAACACCCTACTATTCTGGACAGAACAAGTTCTAAGAAGAACACAGTCGGCGGCCTTGAGCAGAAGAAGGAACTCCTCTGAATTTTTCTTCTCACACCCTAAAAATTCTGGCTATATGATGTATATATAGTTAGGGCAGAATTAGGGGTTTAAGAGTAGCCGTTGGATTGTCATCGGTGAAGGGCTGAGATTGCACCAAAGATTAATCTCAACGACGTCGTATCCTCTAACAACAGGGTTGCAAATTTAATTGCCTCCCTTTTGTCGTTTTAGTTTAATTGCTGTCGTTTTGATTCAACATATCCAACAACCTCCACCTTGAATCCAAACACAACATACTCTATAGTGCAATGAAAACTCATCTTAAATCTATCATTGGCTCTTTGTACCTGCAAAATGAAATTATCTGTCAGTTTATATTGAGTAGGTTCATACAAGTGTCCGAACTTACTCAATGTAACCACTTTCGTACCAAAATCAGCTGCATTGTCCTCTGTTTTTACCTTTTGCAGATTTACAGTTTTGTCAATTATATTTTCTCTAACAAAATGATATTTGACATCAATGTGCTTAGTTCTATCATGAAAAACAGGATTTTTACTCAAATGTATAGCACTTTGGCTATCACAGAACACATAAGCACATTTATCAATCAATTGTATTTCATACAGCAGACCTTGAAGCCAAATTGCCTCTTTAAAGGCAACACACAAAACAATATATTCAGTCTCGAGTTGAAGACAATGTAACAATTGACTGTATTTGAGATTTCCAACTCACACAACAATTACCAAACATGAAATAATAAGCAGTAGTTGACCTTCTAGTATCTCTATCCCAAAGAAAATCGAGTCAACAAATCCATATAAACATAATTTTTCGGAATCACATCTATTATAGCTCAGTCCAATATCAACAGAATTATTTATATACCTTAATGTCCACTTAAGAGCAGTCCAATGTTCTAAACCAGGATTAGACATGAATCTACTTAATAAAGATATAGCATAGGATAAATCAGCTCTAGTACTAATCATAGCATACATAACTGATCCTATCCCATTTGCATAAGGAATATTTTCCATTTTTAGTAAATCGAAGTTGATTTAGGACATTGATCTTTACATAAAATAAAATGAGATGCAATAGGCAAATTCACTCCTTTACTATTTTTCATGCTGAATTTGTTTACCACACTATCAAGGTAAGGTTTTTGATGCAATCTTAAACTGCCTTTTTCTCTATTTCTGTCAATATACATGCCAAGTATTTTCTTTGCAGGTCCTAAATCTTTCATATCAAATTCTGTACTTAATTCTTTCTTTAACTTATTAATTCTATCTTTAGAATTACTAATTAAAAGCATATCATCAACATATAAAAGAACATATACAAAATCTATTCCTTTGTACATGTAATAAAGACAAGTATCAAAATCACTTTTATTGAACCCAATACTGCATATAAATGTATCAAACCTTTTATTCCATTGTCGGGGGGTCTGTTTGATCCATATAAAGATTTATTCGGAAGACAAACAAAATCGGGATTCGGTTTATCAACAAAACACGGAGGTTGTTTCATATAAATTTTTTCTTCTAATTCACCATGCAAGAAAGCAGTTTTTACATCCATTTGTTCAAGTTCCAAATTCAATTGAGTCACAATAGCAAGCATGATTCTTATAGTTTTGAATTTAACAACAGGAGAGAAAATTTCATTGAAATCAATGCCTTCACGTTGGGTGAATCCTTTTGCAACTAACCTAGCTTTATATCTAGGTGGATCAAAAGGTTTATCTCCTTCTTTAATTTTGAAAAGCCATTTACAGTCAACAAGTTTATGATTCATAGGTTTAGGGACTAGTGTCCATGTATTATTCACATTCAAAGAATTCATTTCATCAAGCATAGCTTCTAACCATTTATCCTTTTCTCTAGACATACATGCAGTATCATAACTAGTAGGTTCAAAATTTTTTGAATCTTGAGCAGAAATTAAAGAAGTAAACACCAAATCGGCATATGAGTATCTAGTTGGTGGCCTAATCTCTCTTCTAGGCCTATCCCTAGCCAGTTGATATGATTCTAAAGACTCTTCTTGGGATTGTTCTAGGTTTTCTACTTGTTCCTCTTCTATTTCTATGTTTGGCTCATCTTGAGTTTCTATAGTTTCAACAACTTCGGGCTGGTGCTCCACCTCAATGTGTGTAGTTGTGATGGTTTTACTACCGGTATTGTCCTCACTAAGTGTGAGATCCCGTTGGTTAGGTATAGAATTGGTTTTACAAGGAAAGGAAGACTCATCAAATATTACATCTCTAGAGATTATTACTTTAATACCGGAAGACTGCCTATCCCAAAGTCTATACCCTTTAGTTCCCGGTTCATACCCTAGAAAGATACATTTAATGGATCTAGGGTCAAGTTTACCATCCTTAGTGTGTGCATATGCAGAACACCCAAATATTCTAATGTGATCTAAGTTAGGAACTCTATTTGTCCAAACTTCTTGGGGTGACTTAAGTTCTAGGGCAGTAGAGGGGCTCCTATTTATGAGGTATACAGCTGTGTTTAAGGCTTCCCCCCCAGAAAGGTTTATTTAACCCGGAGGTGAATAGTAGACATCTAACCTTTTCTAGGATAGTTTTATTCATTCTTTCAACTATCCCGTTCTGTTGAGGAGTCATTCTAACTGTCCTATGCCTTAGTATTCCATGGTCACTACAATACTTATCAAATTCTTCATTACAGAATTCTAACCCCCTATCGGTTCTTAATACTTTTACAGTATTTCATGACTGATTTTCTACAAGGATCTTCCAGTCCTTAAATTTTTCTAGAGTTTCATCTTTGGTTCTAAGTAAGTAGACCCAAACTTTCCTACTATAGTCATCTACTATAGACAAGAAGTACTTACAGTTTCCATGTGTACTAATCCTTTCCGGACCCCACAAATCAGCATGCACATATTCAATTTTCTGTTTTGCTAAATGTGTTCCAGGTTTAAAACTAAGCCTATGTTGTTTGCCTAACACACAAGTTTCACAGAAATTGAGTGGAGTTAAAGCATCCTTACCGAGCTGTCCTTTTTGTTCAAGGACATTCATACCTTTTTGACTCATATGCCCGAGTCTTAAATGCCATTTCTTGACATTTTCTTGTGAATCAATTACTGGTGTTGTAAAGTTAGTTAAACCAGAATACATACCACAAAGTACATATAAGCTATTTTTCTTTTTAGCATAAGCAAGTACTTTGTTATTTTTAACTATTTCAAGGGCCGATTTAATTTTGTTTTCACATCCTAAATCATCAAGTACTCCTATAGAAATTAAATTTCTCTTAAGATCGGGAATATATCTAACATTAGTTAACAAAACTGAATTTCCATTATCTAATGTCAAAGGTATACTGCCTATTCCATATATCATGCAAGTGTTATCATTTCCCATAAACACAGTTTCAAGTTGAATTGATTTAAAGTCGGTGAACCATTCCTTAATAGGGCACATATGAAATGAACATCCGGAATCAATTATCCAATCATTGCTATTTCTATAACAGGAAGACACAAGAACCTCAAATATATTATTTTCATTTACAGTAGAAGTAGGTTCATTATTATTCCGCTTCTATTTTCTTAACCATGAATAGCAATTTTTTCTTAAGTGTCCGGGTTTATTACAATAATAACACTTTCTGGTTTCTTTTGATTTATGAACATATTTTCCTTTTCTTTTATCCTTTGCACCACTCTGGTTTCTGTTATTATTATTAACAAATTTTGATTTCACAAATAGTCCAGTACTAGTATGTCTTTTCTGTTTAAGTTCAAATTCTCTAGCCATAAGTCCGGATACAATCAAATCAAAAGATGGAGATATTCCAAAGTATATTGTACAAAATTTTTAACTACAAGATATTCATCCGGTAATGCATTTAACGGAATTACAGCAAGGCTAGTAGAATCAACTTCATGCCTAGTTCCTTTTAACAAGTAGATTCAATTTTAACAGATTATCTATATTGTCATCAATAGATTTACTTAAGTCCAGTTTTAAAGGCAAACATAGAGCATTTAATAAATGCTATATTAGTGGCGTGGGTGAGGAATATAATTGTTCCAACCTGTTCCATAAGTCAAGTGCAGTGGGTCGCCTCATCTACCTTACGCAGACATGGGTCCCGCTAGGTTCAGAATCACAGATTATATGCCTCATCATTAATTTCTTCACTTCTTGCAATTAAGTCCTTTGGCCATCTTTCAATATCTGGTTCAAGTGCATAAACAACTTTATAATGTGAGAGTAAGACTCTCATTTTCTTTTTCCAACTCCGAAAGTCAATTTTCCCATCGAATTGGAAAATTTCGATCCTGCTAGAGCCCATGACGTTTTATCCGAAAGACCAGTATTATAAAAAAAATACAGATCTAACAGAAATAGCCAAATAACACACTTGTTCTGCTGGTTCGACCGAGAGTATTTATAAGAATACACTCAGTCTAACACACACAACAATTAAAACCAAAAGTGGTAAACAAGGTTTATGAAACCTTTCTAAAACAAGAATTAACAGATCTGAAAATAACAAGTTTTATATATAAACCAAAAAAAATTTCAGATTCAAAAAACAAAGAAAAAGGTTCGATTCGGGAGAACAAATTAATGGAATCAATAAATTCCAGATCCAACAACAATTTATGGAATAAAGAAAAATTTTCAGATCCGACAACAATTTATGAAAAAAAATTTCAGATTCAAAAACAAGTCCGATGGAATTAAAAAATTCCAGATTCGAAAAATCAAAAGTTTGTGAACACCCCTTTTAAAAACAAAATACCGGATTTGAAAGAAGAACAAGAAATATAACCAAGCTCTCATACCACTGTTAGGTTTTAGTCATCCTAGATTTAAATTCTTGTTAACTTTTGCTAGAAGAATAAATTCCAGAAATTAAGGACAGAACAAAAAAATGAAGAATACCAAAGATTTTTACCGAGGTTCCCAGATTACACCAAATACGGTGTAATCGTGGTACATCCACGTTGAGCCTCAACAAGAGAGCTCTCACTGCACTATCAAGAACGATATAAAATATCTTTACGAAGCAGATACAACAAGAACCCCTCGACTAAACAGAATCTCGGACAAGATTCACAATATACCGCACAGGGTACAAAAATGACGAGAACTAAAAATAACTATACAAACAAAATAACCAAGTGAAAAGAAACGCGACTAACACATGGAATTTCAGTATAGAAAATACAGGAAACATCCTACTATTCTGGATCAGAACAAGTTCTATGAAGAACACGGTTGGCGGCCTTGGACGAAGAAGGAACTCCTCCTGAATTTTTCTTCTCACACCCTAAAAAAATTCTGGCTATATGATGTATATATAGTTAGAGGCAAATTGGGGGTTTAAGAGTAGCCGTTGGATTGTCATCGGTGAAGGGCTGAGATTGCACCAAAGATTAATCTCAACGACGTCGTATCCTCTAACAACAGGGTTGCAAATTTAATTGCCTTCCTTCTGTCGTTTTGGTTTAATTGCTCTCGTTTTGATTCAACATATCTAACAATTTTTAATAAAAATATACAAGAACATGCGAATTTACAAGAAAATATTCCTCGGCATTTTTTTAAGGAAGAATAATAGACGTTAAAAAAAATGTGAGATAACATCAAATTTAAAAATAAAAATATTAAAAGGTGGAAGGTAAGGTTTTATTTATTAATTATTATTATTATGTTTTTTATATGGTTAAGTGAGGAAAAAAAAAATGTCAACGATGAGTTTTCCTACTAATTAGTAAATGCATTTGCGAAGAATGTCTCCCTTTTTCTTTTAATAATCAAATAAAACCTAATGTCCAAACAAGAATTTGAATGACCAAAAAGCACAGAACACACTGATTCATTTTCATTTTGGGATTTTAACATACATCAAAGATCAAAAGAAGGAAGGAAAATGGCTGCTCATGAGGAGCTTCAAGTAGAATACCTTGATGTCCTGACTAAAGATGGTGAAAAAATTGGCATTTCAAAACCCAGGTGATGATTCCTCTGCTTTCTATTCTGAACATCAATGGAAGACATAAAATGGGTGCAAGTTTTTGTTCCAAACTTCCTAATAGGAGGAGTATCACAGGATTGTAAGAAAGAATCAAAATGAAACTGACTTTTTCTATATATATACATTCATTTTTTCCTCATATTGGCTTTTAGTCCGATTACGTATGATTGGTTCTGATGTCTCTCTCTCTATATATACGCTGCTTTGGGTTTAAATAGTTGAGTGGATATTTGGATGGCCGATTGGATTCTTTGATGATCCATTAGCCTTTGTTTACAGAAAGTAAGGATTACGTTGGCCTTCATATTTCTTGTTTGCTATTCTAAAACTATATGATTTTACAGGGATTTTATCTTATAGCTGACTTTCTAATAAACTTGATCTTCTTCCCTTTTCTTTTTCCATGTGTTTTTTTGGATTCGCATTTAGGAATCCTGAATTATGTTTGGAATGTGTAAACGTACTCTTGTCACTTTAATTACAGTGCTCTATTTTTCCTAGTGTAGGAAGGATGTTCATAGAGATGGGGATTACCATCGTGCTGTTCACATCTGGATATATGCTGAGAGTACTCGAGAGTTGCTTCTTCAACAAAGGGGTCATCCAAAGGATCCGATGTGTGGGCATTGGGACATATCTAGTGCTGGTCATGTATCTGCCGGTGAATCTTCCCTAGATGCAGCAATGTAAGTTATGGTAGTAGAGATGCTTCCCTGAAGATTTTTCTGCTTTCTAGAACTTTCCAATATTACACAACAGTTGTAATAAATCAAATCCTTTTGCTTCATTAATTAATAAATAAGACACTTTTGCTACCAATCTGGATAAATCTTGCTTTCAATATTGTTTGGGATAGTGACACACTGTAATCATATAGAACAGTAACTACAGTAAGGGCAATGCCATACATCATCACGAGGAATCGACTTCTAATCACTTGGTTAATTTAATGTGATATCTTCTTATTATTTAGTTTTTGATTTTTATCATGGGCTGGATTTAGAGACAAAAAGAATGTAATGTTGAATACTTCTGTAAATTGAGATAGTGAAGATTGCCACATGTGTAAATAGATGTGATCTTCTTAGCTGAATATGGATTAGATTTTCAAGTGATGGTTAATGTTATCTAAAAGCTTAGTCAATTTACTCAATTAAACATGGAATCAGAATGGGATATCTTGACTCTTGAGTTTGAATCTCTGTTATTACCTCATTTTTTTATTATTGTGTGCATGTGGGGCCTTTTTAAAAAAAGTCTTGATTGACTCAAAGTGAAAAGCTGTGTTAAGAGGATAAATTTAATTCCCTCTCTATCATCTTAAAACTTTTAAAACAGAGAGTAATTTAACTTGATTTAACAGTTAATGGCCAAATCTTTCTGTCAATGTAAATGTTTATAAGAACTGCTCTAGGCTATTTTCACGTTCAGCTTATTATTGTGGTATATGTTATCTAGAGTTGAGAAAATAAGAAGAAGAAAATTTCACAAAAGTTACATGCTTTAGCTTGTTGTTTAAGTAAAGAAACTTGTATGTTTTGTCAGATGCTGGACCAAGATCCTGAATGGGTGTTAAATATTGCTAGTTCTGAAGAATGTCATAGTTTATCATGATTAACTGCCGCTAATTATGCTTACATGCACTTTACTTTAACATTTATACAAGGTTTTCTATATTCAGCACTATCTAATTTTAGCTAGTAGATTTGATATGTTTTTCCTGTGCATCTCATTTACACTACATTCTTCTACTATGCCATTTTGTTATTTTGACCTTTGTGCCTGTTTAGTTGCCAGTTAGTTTTGTGCTTGACAGAGGAGTTTTCCATGTTATAGGAGGGAGCTTCAGGAAGAACTTGGTATATCACTTCCAAAGGATGCCTTTGAATTGATTTTTGTTGTGCTCCAGGAGAGGTTTGGATATTTGCATCTGAATGGGGTTTTTATCATTTTTTTTTTTTACAGTTTTTCATATATTCAAGAACTTCAATATGCTCTTAAAGTGGGGGTTGGGCAGTTCTCCCCAACTAATGCACATAAATTGTTCATATTTTAGAAAGTTGGAATCTACAATAAGAACTTTGAGTTGGGTCAAAAAAGGGTCTCCAATTAGTTTATTTGTTATTATGATTCATGACTATGAATCCCAATAGCAGTAGATTGAAATAATGCCTTTGTCCAAAAAATCTAATACAGAAGTCCTTGTAATCTAATTTTTGGATCGACTAATCAATTTTCATGGATGCCTTCTGATTTGATCATCAAAAATCATTTCTCTTTTGCAGTGTCTTTTCTGGTGGAGCAGTCCTTAATAATGAATTTGATGATGTTTATTTGATTACAACATTGGATCCAATTCCTTTGGAATCTTTGATACTTCAGGTGAGAATACAATAATATGTCCTTGATTTAACTTTCTCATATGTGTTCTTTTTCCCAAAAGTAGCCTTCTCTTAAGTTGCAGTTTGCATTTCACAGAGAACACTGAAGTTTGTTTTACCACATGATAATTATCTAACCACTTTCAAACATTAGTTTTTTCCTTTTCTTTCTTGACAGAAACCACAAGTTTCAGCAGTTAAATATATCTCCATTGAGGAATATAGAGATTCAATTGTTAAAGAAGATCCTAACTATGTTCCACATCCTGGTGTAAATGGTCAGTATGGTCAACTCTTTGAAATAATTTCGAAAAGGTATGCAAATTTTACACTTCATTTCGTTGTTTTCTTTTTTCTTTTTTAATATAAACGACGCGCTCATTTTCAGTTTATTGAGCATATCTCTTGTGTAGCTTTTCTTCTTCTTCTGCTTCATCTTCCTTTCTTTTTGAACCCTTCATCAAATGTAAAATTGCATCCAATGCAATTTTAGCTTCAAGTACATGCATATATTGTAACAACTAAGGTAGGTGAATTCATGCCTTAGATTCCTTCACTTCTTTTCCTTCTGTTGGACTAATGAAACGAAGTCCAGTTGGCTGTTTACAAAATAGTTAGTAAGATAGTATACAAGAGCAACATGTAAGAAAGGATTACTTTTAGTTTCTTTTCAGATTTTGAAATTGTTCCTTTATGCTCGGAATCTCAATATTGAAATTAGGTACAATGAAAACAGGGAATCCCAGAGTTTGACTCCACAAAATCAGCTCTCTAGTTATGCTCGAGCTTCTGTAAGCACTAAGGTAGTTTATCTCCTAAAATCATTGTTAAGTCTACATCTATCTTAGCATAAGAATAAGCATTAATTTTGTTTTTCAGAAAACATACTTTTGAATTGATATAAGAAAATGGTTTTAGCAGTCTTTCTCCTGTTTATGATTTGTTTTATACTTTTCATGTATATGTATTATCCATGTCTTGGATGTCCAAAAATATTTAGGTCAATGTAATCATTATCAAGAACTCATAAATTACAAAATACATAAAATGATGCCTAGCAGAGAATTTAGTTTAGTTTTAGAATCTTTCTAGTTTCTAGGCACTGGATTTTGAAATATCGAAGCTTCTATGGATAAATGAGATCAAGCAGCTTTGCATTGTGACTTCGATTGAGTTTTATTTTCTTCTCTTGGCAACTAACATGTATTATATTCTCAAAAGAAGAAACAAATGGATAGAATTGCAATCATTTAAGAACTAATTTTTTTGGCACTAAAGAGAGCATTCAACACTAAAAAAAAAAAAAAAAAAAAAAACACATTTTCCTTGATATAGTAATTTTCCAGTTAAACTATGTGTATTTAGTTTATGACAATGTGCTTTCTTAAAAATTAATTTAAAAAGGTTTTGTACTTTTAACTTAAAAGATATTCTAATTTTCTAATTGTTTATTATTTTGAGTTCTATACATACGTGTGAATTGTTGGTGCAACCATATATTTTATTTTTGAAAGAAATTCAAGATGTAAATTTTTTCCATGGTATAATAGAATACTATTGATTGCTAGCATGGTGATCAAGTTCTCACCTTTTGTTTTGTTAGTCCACAGGCATCACAAATGAAAATGAAAAAGCAACCACAATTAACTAGCAAAGAAGCTGCAGTCATGCATGGCATATTTTACCTTAAGGTCGTTTCATAATTAATGCACATGGAAGTTCTCTTGGATTACATTATGTAAACATATAAAGGAATGTAAATCAACTTCCAAAGATTCATGCTCTTTTTCTTCCAAAGAAAATGTAAACACAAGTAGCTTTTTGGTTCAAGAAGCTATTCGTGCCATCATGTGTGCTAATATATTGGAGTTGTCTATGATTTTCCTAATTTTTCATGTGTGGTTGACAACAAAAGAAATTTTTTAAACATATGAAGAATACTATTTTAATAGTTTTACTACAATTTGTGTCAATATTATTATTTTTAATTTTTTTTTAAGACATATAAGTCTTGCACCATTATATCTAGTCTCACTGAGATTCGATTAGAGCCCATGGTAAAGCTAAAGATATCATCCCAAAGCTAGGATTCAAGAGTAGTACTTGTTCTCATGCTGAAGGCAGCTCAGAAGAAATACTAGTTATGTGGAATGACGATTTAAATCTTGAAATCCATCTAAGGGTTAAGGTGTGTCATCAAACTCTATTTTTTCTTTCAACTATTTATTGATTAAATTTTCATAATGCTAAGGATATTCTTTGGGGAAACCTAATAAATGTTAGTAATTATATTGATACACCCTAACTTGTAGCTGGAGATTTTAATCAAATAACTGACTCAAATAAAAAACTCAGTGAAAACTGCAGCCCCGACCCCCGCCCCCCCAAAGAGCTGCTAAGTCAAACTGCTCCTTAACTGACCTAGGATACCACGGTTCAAAGTACACCTAGTCAAACAAAAGGTATTCAAATATTCATTCCTTAGTCATGGAACGTTTGGACCGCTTTCTAAGAAATGATAATTGGATGTCTCTTTTCCCAAACACAAAAGTTTATCACCTTTATAGAGGAGCCTCTGACCACATACATATCTTGCTCAACACGGTTGCTCATAGACCTAAATCTACCCCCATTAAGTTTGAAACCATCTAGGTTAACATACCCCATCTTTCCTCATATCATTAATAATACATGGCTTCCACATAATCACTATTTTACTATATTTCTTATTTCAGAAAGAAGCCCACTCTTGGAATATGAAACACTTTGGCAATATTTTCCATTGAAAAAGATAGCTTATAAAAAGACTTCATGGCATTCAAGTGTTAATGTAAAAAAAACATAGTTTTTTCCTCACAAATCTTCAAAGAGCACTTTACTCAGAATATCTTATCATCCTACATCAAGGCGATATTTTTTGAAAATTAAAACCTAGAGTAAATTGGCTTTGTGATAGTGATCAAAACACAAATTTTTTTCATAATTCAACTATCAATTGAAGAAGAAAAACCAAAATCCTAGGCCTCAAGATTGATGATAACAAATGAGTTTTTGAGCTTGGTTTGATAGAATCTCATATCTTTAGCCATTTTCAAAAGGTTTATACCATTGATGATAACGAGCTCGTCTACGACTTCTAAGGTACGTTCTCGTACGATCACGACAATGTGACATTCTACCTTGGAGGACTCTTCCACCGCATCACCATTCTAGAGTTCGGAGTAGCCCTTGGCATTTGGACAGCCGAGGAGATAGAGACGGAGGTTTACTCATCCGCTGTGAGTAACTTCATGGAGGATGGGATCGAAGTCGAGTCACTGACCGAGCTTACTACAGCTCGAAGGCGAAGGCAAGTCACATCTGACTCAGCCTTCAGTATTTACACTCCATTTACGGGGAGAAAAGAGAGTGTTGGAGTAGTTACTACACCGGAGGCGGCTATATTATCCTTCATGTTGGCCAAGACACCAGTGGAGCTAAGCCGCATTATCGCTAGGTTCACGAAGAGATACCGCTTCGACAATAGGAAGGGGACACTCGGCCTCAGACCCTTCATCACCCGGATGGCGCGCTACTACAAGATTGACTTAGCGGGCACCAGGCTGACACTACTTAGTGAGCACACTGTGCCACATGACTTGGTCATGACTTGGACATGGGGATGGTTGGACCGCAGCGGGCACAGCCGCCACCGACGCAACCATTTGTCCCTCGGAGTCCATTCAAGAGGTTCGTAGCTGCACTTGCCGCTAGGTAGGAGGAGTGGATGCAGCGCATGGAAGCGTGGATCGAGATGATCGAGGCCCGCCAACAGAGACACAAGGACATCTCCACAACGATGCACTAGCTTACAAGAGATGCGAGCAGATCAGAAAGTTAATCTAGCAGACATGGAGATCATGTTCACTTCAGATTCGACTCGTGTAAAGTCTCCTCCACCACCTGCTATTGGTTCTTAGTTTCTTTTCCTTTCGTTTTTCTTTTTCTTTCGTTTTTGTATTGTTTGTTTCGTTTTTAGTTGTTTGTTTTAGTCGTGCTTTGTATGGTATATGTTCGGGCTGTATTGAAAATCTTGATGATATATATGATATAAAAGCATTTTTCTTTCTCGATCTGTGTTTTGATTTACTTATTTATTTATTTTACTTTACACTTACTCTTTCAAATAAGTGTAGGGTAATCTAAACTTCTACTCTAACACTAAGGACATTGTTTAATTAAGTGTGGGGTAGGGATATTATTTTTTTTTGAAAAATAGTACAAAATTTTTCAAAATTTTTCAAAAATTCCTATCTTGACGAATTATTTTTACGTTTTTGTGGAAGTTGATTTATTCAGTCTATGTTATGTGCTAACTGTTAAGTGCTTTAGTATTTAGAAGTGATCTGTTTTATTTCATAGAAACTTATTACAAGTCTCTTTATAGGAAATTCCTAAACACTTGAGCACGAATATTTTGATGAACTGTTTGGTTGATGAATTATTTTTGGACACCTGAGGTTATAGTATAATATCTTTGGGAAACCATGATAGTTTTTGTAGTTATTCGAAGGAGTTTTGAGGAACGTGCCACTAGTTAGTTTATTTTTCTTTAATTTCCAGTGAATAAAAGTTTGTTTGCATGTATCCTTTGCTACTTGAGAACCATTCCTGAAGGGAATTTAATGCCCGGTGCCCTAAGGTCTTTGAGATCCGGGAGCCACTGGATTGAGACTTCGTTACATGGGTAGTTAAAGTTGATATTGTTAAGTAGACAGTACTTGTTCATTTGTTTGAAAAAAAAAAAGAAAAAAAATATAAAAAGTAAAAAGAGTAAAAGAAAAAAAAAAGAGTTAGAATAAGTGGCATTTGACTTGAACTCCGGAAGGTGGCTATGATTATTGTTGTAGCTTTTGATTGATTGGAGTACTATTATTTTTCGTGTTTAGGAAGAAGTTTGTTGATTGAATGGGTAAGTTGAAATAACACACACTACACTTCAGGGAAATTCTATGTTTAGACATATACTGATGAGATATACATGAGTTTTTCAAGTTGTTTCTATATTTAACTCTCGCATGCAATGGTTTATGAGGCACTTGAATAATTCATTTTTCACATAATGTATGATTTGTGTTGACTTCTTGATAGAATTGTTTGAACAATTTGAGGATATTTGAGTTGATTGGCTACATGATATTTGTTAGACAAGTTTTTCTTGAGTCTGCATTTAGAGGTTTGCTTGAGGACAAGCAAAAAGCTAAGTGTCGGTTATTCCGATATGTCTAAATTATATTGTATTTTATATAAACTTATGTGCTCAATTTGAGGAATAATTGGACTTAATTGATGGGAAATTATGCAAATACGTTCTTTTTTATTTCGAAGTTTCAAGGACCAAAATTGAAGAAAAGAAAAATTAAGGGACTAAAATGCAAATTTCTAGAAGTTTAGTATTGTCGTACTACACAATACTACGGCCGTAGTGAGCCCTAGTACGGCTGTACTTCCTGAAAATAGGTACAATACAGCCGTAGTCTGCTACAATACGACCGTAGTGAGCTCCAAATGCGCGATTTTTGAGATTTTTCACCGAAAATGGTTCGGAAAGCCCCCAGTTGCACTCCCATAAATAGATTTTCAGTTTAATATTTTCTCAAAATTTCGACTTTGTGGTTCGAGCCTCAACCGTAAGGATTGTCACAATAGTGTTAGTTTGAGAGGTGTGGCTAAAGATCTCTTTGATCGAGATAGAGTTAGACATCCTAATAATCTTGAGTTTATACTTCAAGTTGATCTTAAGGTTTACATTATTGAAGTGACGACTTAGTAACCAACCTAAAAGAGTTAGGATTACTTGCAGCGACCATACTGAGGTAATCACATTAGACAACTCGAGTATGGTAGTAAAATAAGTTGGATTCATAATTGCCTTAGATCCACTTAAGTAATCTTCGAACATAGGTCAACCTAATTAATTCAATCGAACTTAATTATAATTCTGAATTACTTTACCTAATCATTTCAATTCTTAGATTATAGAAACACCTTCCAAAGAATTGAATTGAACTTGAGGACTAATTTCTCCTAACTAAGACTTGTCATAATTGGTAAACATTATTAAGATGTAACCAATGTTCTTGGGACATAACGATAATATAAATGTAAAATCGTTGGTACTACCACGTCACTATCTGCATCGATAGGTACTCTGCCTTCGATTTTGGTTAATTAAGTGACAACCTATTTGCTCTTATCTGCTACACTTAAATTAATGTAAATCATAATCTATGCTCAATAATATAGTAACCAAAACATACACCATTGCTTCCTCTTAACAAAAAGATAATCACACTTTTACAAACCACTTGATTCCGAGAAGATGAAAGGGGAGGCTTTCTGCTTTTCATTTCTTTCTTTTTCTTTTCCTTTTCATTTTTTGTTTGGTTTTCTGTTTTGGCAGTGGGGCAAAGGGTGCTAATGAAGAACTAACATAAAAAATAAAATAAAACAAAGAAAAAAATAACATAGTTTCCTTCACATAGGAACTAAAGAGAAAAAGAACCTAATGTAGGAGGTGAATCAACTAGTTCCCTTTTCTTCACTAAATATAGTGATTCACTTCCGGAATAAGGGTGAGGCCCTACTCAAAATTTGTCCCCTCAAGTTTTGAGGCAGCAGCCCTGTCCAAAAAACCACACCAGCCTCCCCTTGGTTGGTTGAACCAACTTTGCAGTCGGTTTACTCTCTGGCTCAACCTTGTCGATTATTGTGTGGACTGCATCAATTTTGTTGCCACCTGTGACAACTTCAACAACATTGGAGGCAGAGATGATTACTGGCAAAGTAAAAGTTATCCTCTCGGGTAGAGGCTTGGGAGAGTCGTCAATGAAAGTGACCCATTCTTCTTTCTCATGAGGAACCGAGTGATTAGGGAATAGAGAGGCAACATGGCCATCGGGGCCCATACCCAAAAGGATGAGATCAAACTTGGAGCAGTTACTGGTATTAGAAACACCGACCACGTGAGTTCTCACTATTTGTCTTATATTAAACTCATAGTCTTCAGTAGCCTTTTCTGTTGAGACTATATCATTAATAGAATGAACATGGCTAGGAAAAACAGGCCCTTGAAATATAAGGGAGGTTGAACAAAATGAAGAAAATCATATTTAGGAAAGAAAACATTTTTTTATATGTTTTAGAGTGAGAGAAAAGAAAATGCCAATGTATCCCAAACTTGGGAATTAGATGAGATCAATATGCATCTTACATATTGAAAACAAGGAGAATAAGATTGCAGTCATAACATAGAGATAAGAAACCAATGACCATTCAGGTGATCTTGTTGCTATGAAAAGAGAATCGGATCACCTAAATATAAACAACTAATTCTCAAAATCTAAACTTGAAAGCACAAGAAATTATAGTGATCACCGTGAAGAAGTCCCTCTTCCCACCTTCCACTCTTATCAAGAAGGGAAGATCTTGAATTGGAGATATATAAGGAGCAAACTATTAATAACTTTACATGAATAGCAGGATATATACCATTTATCTCATCATAGTGGGTTTAACACTATTGAAAATGAGAACAAAAAAGTTTCAATATGTAGGTCTACCAAGGCTAAGGCTAATGAATAACTTGGAAAGCTATTTTTTGCAGTGTGGAAAGCAATTATATGGCCAAGCAATTCCAGCTAATATACAATGACTTCCGAAAGATTATATCAATGGACAATAGATGATTAGTGCGGCTACTGAGGCAAAACATCTCAAGATTGTGCAACTGTGGTTCATCGGCTTATACCACACAGTTGAGGTTTCCATTTAGTACTTTGTGATCAGCATTGTATTAAAACTTTTATCCCAAAAACTAATTTTCTGCTTTAATCACAAAAATTATCCAAAATTACATGAATGAAAATTAATTGTTGCTCATTGTTAGAATAGATAGACAAAATTATTCTGAAGATGCAATGCTTAAATTACCTTTGACAAAAGTACATCCTTTGTGAGCTTATAATAGTTATCCACATGATTCTTTGCCACAACACTCTCATCAAAAGCAAAAGCACAATGTAGTTATGTTACTGAATCTGGAAAAATTAGGGAAGAGTTATAAATCACATTAAAATTGAATATTAAAAAAGAGTAACGTAAGACCAAGCTTACTAATGCTCAATTCCCTACTTATAATGGCAATATTTCTATCTCATTATTTGTCCAATTTAAAATTTGATGTGTGAATACACATTAATCAAAGGAAATTTCCAAATCCATGAAGTAGTCTTTGTATGAAATACGAATGAAGATCAAAACATAATTTCTCCTTCTTTATAATTCATTTCTTGAGTTACAATTGAACCCAAAAAAAAAAAAAAAAACAACAACTAAGCAAGCTACGTCGATAAAAAAAAAGCAGAAGGTACAAGAAATTTTAGAATTTGGAATAAGAAATCAATCTACCTCGCTAAGGAGAACTTAGAACAAGTTTTGAGATTCAGCACAAAGATGATCCTAACTTCTTCCTTTAGCAAATACCAATATTAAAAAAACTTGAGAAGAAAAGGGTTCACCAAATTCAATTCACAAAAACCCAAAAAAAAAAAAAACCAATGATCACAAAAGTCTTCAAAATAACACTACATTTTACATAGTCATGTGATAGTAGAGTTATGGAAAAAAAAACGCATAACTCAAGCTTGTTGGTTTTCATCCACTGTAATTAAAAAGAATAGAAGCAACGAGAAGCTTATGGAGGAAGATGATGAAAAGTTTTCTTTTCTTTCTTTTTTTTTTCTTTTTTTCTTTTTTAATGAAATAGAAGCTTATGGAATTTGGGAAACTAAGGAGTTTCAACTACAAGAATTTTTTTTTTTTGAGAACCAAAAGGTATATTCATTGATTAAGAAGCCAATCGGAATGAAGTGCATCCATCACTAACGGATGGGTAGAACACAACCAAATGACATCATTATCTAAAGAGAAACCAATGCCTGCAAGTTTATGAGCAACGATATTAGTGGTTCGAGGGTAGAATTTAACTTTCCAATTGGGAGCCAGCTGAAGACACTGCTGCAACCCATCTATAATAGCCCCAAGTGATGTAAAGTTTCTTTCCTTCTGTTGCAGCTGCAAGGCCAAACTTTGGCAGTCAGTGGCCACGATAATAGGAGAACTCCAAAATCACGAAGTTGTGTAATTCCCTTCCATAATGCCATTGTTTCTGCATGTTCAGCCGACGTGATATTGGTCGGAGGACCAGCTCCCGATTGCACGATCTTGCCCCGGTGATCGCGTAATACATATCCAAACCCAGCACCAACATTACAAAAGGACCAATCTATATTTAGCATCAACCAGCCTTCATCGGGAGGAATCCAACGGGATGGATGTTCTCGAGCTCGTACCATGGTTGCATCATTCGGCTTATTTGCAGTTTGGAAAGATATTAGAAATTGCAGAACATTATCCACCATAGCCTTAGGTGACACATACTTGTTCGAAAAAATCAGTTGGTTCCTTTCAGTCCAGATTCCCCATAAGCAAATAATAAAAGTGCTCAAGATGTTCAAACCATCATCCTTTTCTTCCTTAATTACATTAAACACTTGTAACCGGGAAGTTGTCCGTTGCGGAATCCTCAATGGTAAAAATGTAGTTTCATTCCGGACTAGTCGAGCAAATTCACAATGAAAGAAAAGATGTAAATCATCTTCCACCCTATCTTTACACCGTATACAATGCCCATATGGTCCGATGTTTCTTGAAATCGGATTTTCTCCCGTAGCCAAAGAGTTATGACTTAACCGCCAAGCAAATAATTTTACCTTTGGAGGGATGTTGCAGTCCCAAATGACATTCCAATCGGCGTTACATGAAGAACTACTAGCCCGCTGATTCATATAAGTATCAATACTAAGACGATAAGCAGATGACACCGAAAATCTCCCATGTGGTGTATAGTGCCAAACTAACATATCCTCCCAACCTCTGTCACTTAACGGAATGTTAGCAATAAGCTCCTTATCTCTTTGGCAAAATAGAACATCTAGCAAATCCAATTTCCATGCTCCATTTTGAATGAGATCGAAACGCTAACCCCTCCATGCAAGAAACAAAGAGGGGTAATAGGTTTAAAACTACCAGGGAAAGGTATCTAAGGATCGTGAAACATCCGAACCATCCTTCCATCTCCAATCCGCCATCCGATTCCTTTATCTAGCAACTCTCTCCCATGTAATATGGAGCGCCATGTGTGATACGGATTTCCGCTCACTCCAGCCTGTAAGAAACCATTGTGTCGGAAATATTTTTCCTGCAGTACTCTAGCCAATAAAGATTGTGGAAATTGAATTATCCGCCAAGCTTGTTTAGCCAAAAGAGCCTGATTGAAGAATTTTAAGTTTTTGAAACCTAATCCTCCATTTCGTTTTGATTTGCACAATTTATCCCAAGACACCCATGCCATTCCTTTCTCCTCTCCCATATGTTTCCACAAAAAACTGCGTGTAATGGCATGCAACTCATTACATAGACTAATAGGTAGTCTAAATACTGACATTGCAAAGGTGGGGAAAGCTTGTAAGACAGACTTGATTAGGATTTCCTTCCCACCCCGAGATAGAAGACGTTCTTTCCAGCCATGTGTTTTTTTCCACACTCTATCTCTTATATAATTAAAAACCTCCTTCTTAGTTCTCCCAATAAGGTAAGGCAGCCCTAAATATTTCCTATCTCCACCACTCACCGTCATTCCCAATCGTTGTGCAATTTCATGTTGCCTCCCCTCCGGTATATATATGGAAAAGAAGACAGATGATTTGGTAGCATTTATCTTTTGACCGGATGCCTTTTCATAAGCTTGAATCACGGATAACACCACATCAACATTGTTATCCATATCTTGTGTAAATAATAAGGCAATCATCTGCAAAGAAAAGATAGGATAATACCGGAGCATTAGAACCCATCTGACTACCTTTCCAAAACCCTTTTTGAACAACATGTTGGATCATACAAGAAAAACCCTCTGCACATAGGATAAAAAGATATGGAGATAGTGTATCTCCCTGTCTTATACCTCTTGTTGGAGTGAATTGTGATGTTGGTACTCCATTAATTAGGATCCGAAAGCTGATTGTAGAGACACATTGAATTATAAGATGAATCAGTCTACTAGGAAAATTCATTCGCTTTAAGATCCATGCCAAGTATGGCCATTCCACCTTATCATATGCCTTGCTCATATCAATCTTAAGCGCACATGCCCCATCCAAATGTGCTTGCCTCCAAGAATGCAACCAATGAAATACCTCATTAGCAATAGTTATGTTATCCGAGATCAACCGATTACAAATGAAAGCACTTTGAGCTTCCCCTACCACCAAATGTAAGTAGGGTTTGATTCGATTTACCAAAACCTTTGAAAATATTTTGTAAACCACATTACAAAGGTTGATAGGCCTAAAATCCACCATGGACTCCGGGTTCTTAACTTTCGGAATCAAAGTAATAAAAGTATCATTTAAATCATGGATAGGGATTCCATCATTTAAACAACCCAATATCATTTTTGAAATAGTAGGCCCTACCGTATGCCATTGAGCTTGATAGAATTTAGCATGGTATCCATCGGGTCCGGGTGCTTTCGTAGGATGCATAGATTTTAAAGCAATTTGAATTTCCTGCTCCGAGAAAGGAACTGCCAGCCTCGCACAGTCGGTTGCAGACAATGTTGGTACGGCTATATCTTGAAAAATATGGTCGTAGTTGATCCCTACTGATTCAAAAGAGAATAGAGAGGAAAAAAACTTCACCGCCACATCTGAAATAGCCTTCGGAGAGTCCACAAAAATCCCATTATTATCTTTAATCTTATGAATCCTGTTGTTCCGGTGTCTGTGATTAGCATGGTGGTGGAAATAAGCGGTATTTCTATCACCATTTGCCAACCAATTTGATCGAGATCACTGCTTCCAATAACCATTCTCCACATTTGTAAGATGTTGCAACTGTTGATATAAAGTTGGAAGTGAGTTTTCATGATCGGTCTCACTTTCAAGTCGTTCTATCTTCTGCCTCAACTTTTTGAGCTCTTTAGGAATAACTCCATAAGTGTCGTAGCTCCACCTACGCAGCTGCGATTTCAATCCCTCCAGAGCCTCACGTACATCTTGTGGACTCATACTATTCCGACATGGCCAATTGGTCTCAATGAGTTTATGACAGTCCGCATTTTGTAGCCACCAAGGCTCCATGCGATCAGGCCTACGTTGCTTCCCTTCCCCATTTAAATGTTGCGATACCAATTGGAGACATAAAGCGTGGTGATCCGAGGATGCCACTGGTAAAGTGTGGACTCTACCATTACCATAAGATTGTCGAAGGGTCGAGTTTCCAAAACATCGATCCAACTTGGACCTAACCGCAGCATCCCCCTGTCATTTATTCCACCATGTAAAGTTGGTACCCTCCATTCTTATCTCCACCGGATCAAGTGCATCCAAAGCCTCCCGAAACAACCGCATCTGGCGAGCAGCTCGCCCCAAAGGACTGGTAGTTTCATACACATAAAGTATTTCAGTAAAATCCCCTATGACACTCCATGGCAACTATCTATTTTCTCCAATGCGTTGCAAAAGAATCCAAGATTGTTTCCGGAGAGTTGTGTTCCAATGCCCATAAAACCTGTTAAGAAGCACCCACCACTAGGAAGCCAATTATCAACCCGGACATCAATATGACCAATAGAATAACTCTGCAATCTAACATCCAAATCATCCCTCCACAACAACACTAAACCCCCTCCAAAACCAACACGGTCCACCACTTAAAACCAATCTGATTTTTTGAAAAAAGAAATTTTTTTTTGTAACAACCGAGTCTCCATTAAAAAAATAAAAGCAGGTTTGTGGGATCTTACAAGGGCCTTAAGATCTTGAATTGCTCGGGGTGATCCCAAACCCCGACAATTCCAACTTAGACAACTCATGGCGATCGACGGGGTTGCCAAGCAACCTCCATCGTTGAAACTTTCTTTTTCTTTGAAGAATAAGATTTTACACCGTTTGTAGTCCCTGCTCCCATCTCCTGTGTTTGACATTTTTTTGGAATAAGTTGCAAAAGTGGAAAATCGGTGTTTACAACCGGAACAATCATCCGAGAGGATGAGTGACTCTCTGTAGGTATTGAAATCTGCTCTCCTTTGGATACAACCTCCAGATCATGTGGTATTTCCTCTCCCGCTTGATTCTCCTTATCGGTATCCTGCATTGGTGATGCAATAGAGAACAACCGATCCGAGGCCACATTATCGACCCCACTCATCCAGGAACCATAAGCCATATTGTTAACATCAAACCCCCCATCAGTAACCTTGCTGCAATTTCTGTAACGATGCCC
This sequence comes from Cynanchum wilfordii, assembly GCA_025388415.1. Lineage (NCBI taxonomy): Eukaryota > Viridiplantae > Streptophyta > Magnoliopsida > Gentianales > Apocynaceae > Cynanchum > Cynanchum wilfordii. The sequence goes on from JAHSUH010000574.1 coordinate 669,512, forward strand.
TATAATCCCACGGTGAAAACAAAAATTTGGCAATCTTTCATACTTCGGAAGCCCTACGTGCATAGATCCATCCGGGGTTGCAATACTAAACACACGTTTTAAGGGTTTGGTAATATCTACCGGAACCCTAAACCGGCAGTACTTCGTACCCAAAACCCTATCTTCTCGTAACCGCATGGTTTGACATGACTCTAGCAACTTCATCGGTTTCATACCCACTTCCATCGTATAGCAATACCGGGGTAGACCTGTAAGTAAAACCCGGAAATACTCCTGTGTCAAACTAGGTAGATTCGTGGATGTCATGCATGTTCGTGGACGGACAAGAACCAGGTTATTCTCAAAATTCCATGGTCCATGAGCGAGCACAAAATCCATGGTTTCCTGTGTTCCAAAGAAAACCTTGTAGAACACATCATCAAACCGTTGAATGGAGAAGGATTTGCAACGCCACGATTTCCCCATAGCAGATTTGAAACCATCCAAATTAAAGGATCGGCCACTATGCGGATGAATAAACACGCTCAACTCCTCCTCCTTTATCCCTTCATCGATATCATTCTCCTCGACTCGTAAGCAATCCGTTTCATCATCATTCAAACTGACATTACACAATCTCTTCAAGATATTCTCATCCATGCTATCAATAACCAAGTTGGCTGGCAAGAAAATTTAGTGTTGTATAGAAGAAACAACAAGAACCAGCAAGAACCCACTAGGAACCGTCGTCAGAGTGTCAAATACAACAGTAAATATGGTAACTCCATCGTAGATCCTCAATTTCCTCGCCTGAGATCCTAAAGATCCGCAATCTCAAGAATCATATCTTGAGAGAAACTCCCACGTTCGGGGAGAGTTTTTAAGTAACTACAGGAATTTAGTTTTTTTTTTTTTTTTTTTTTTGTTTTTTTTTAAAGTTAATTGACATTTTTACCTTTTAAATAATTACTTTTATTATAAAAAAAAATTGACTAATTACTGATTGTTAATAAAGTTAACAAAAGAATTACCAAAATTATAAAGATAATGAATGAAATTATATACAAATTTTAAAAAGGATGAAATCACAAAACTTATATAACTTTTGGGGATGATGTAATTTGCCAATTTGCTGATATGAAATAAAATTATATAAAAATTTTATATAGAAATAAAATTACAAGAATTATATAACTTAAGGTATAGAATTTATGAATTTGCCATATAAACTATGACCTCCCTATTATCTCCAAAAATGTCCACTTAAGAAAGTCTCATGCTACTTCCCCATGAACCTCCGGCGGCTTCAACTCTCATTTTAATTCAAAATTGTATGGTAAACTTATTTATTAATATTATTATTATTTTTGAGAAATTATTTATTATTATTATTACTATTATTAGTTTTATATAAAAAGAATCATATAGCACATATGAAAAAAAAAAAAGAATGTTGAGGGCCTTAAAAATTAGGAAAAAAAAAGGAAAATCACTAAAAATGAAGAAAGATTAAATTTATTACTTTTTCATTTTTTTTCATATTTAAAATAAAAATATATTTTTTAAAAAATATAAAATTAATATATTTTATTTGATTAAAAATTACCTTTTAATTTTATATTTTTTAATAAAAATAAATATAAAATATTAATTATAAACATATTTTAAAAAATCTCAATAAATAAACACAAAAATAATAAAAAAAAAATATTATTTAAATTTTCAAAACAATAAAAAATAAACACGTAATTTATTATTATAATAAATAAAAAATAATATATAATTTAAAAAAAAAAAAAAAAAAAAAAAAAAAAAAAAAAAAAAAAAGCGTAGCAGATAGTCGGAGCTGGACGCTGACGCGCCGCCAAATTAAAATAGGATTTTTTTTCCCTTTCTTTAAAATGAATAATTAATTTAAAATGATGAAAGAGACAAGAAAAAGACGAAAGAGTTTGATTCCAAAGACTCCAACAACGCACTAGAATATGACTGATATCACACCTCGCGTAGGATTTGTCAATTTGTCATAAACCCTCTTGCAAGAAACTAACTTGGAAACCGTTCTTAAAAATTCTCTTCGGTTTTTACATTGGTTTTCTATCAAATCAAGAAAGCAGGAAAAAGAACAAAAATGGCTGCTCAATTGGAGGAAGTTCATGAGGAGTATCTTGATGTCCTCACTACATCTGGTGAAAAAACTGGCATTTCAAAACCCAGGTGATTCTCTGACTTTTTTTAAAATGCACGGAAGGTTTTGTAGGGCTATCTGAAGTTCTGATTCCAATTTCTAAACCTCAAATTTTCTGTGTAAAATAAGTTGCTTTACAACTCTGAAGATTATGCACGGACGATTTCATTTATGGATTTTTTGTATGTAGCAAATTTGCGAAGTGATACTATAATTGTCTATTTAACTCTGGTTACTACTCTAAATGGTGAGAAGATGGCTACCAGCCTTTTTATTGAGTTTGTTGTGTTTGTTTGGTTAATTGGATTGGCAATCTTGATTTTTTGATGATCAATTAAAATTTGGAAGATAAAGATTCTGCTGTGATTCACATTTTATTTATTTATTTATTTTAAGTTTTTGGTTACTTGCGAATTCTCGGGGGAAAATAAACTATCTTGTCCACTCAATCAAATTAAAGCAGAAAAACAGAAGAGCTCAACATGCTTCAATGGGTAACTTCCATTCACCAATAAAATTTCACCTCTAAAAGGTAGTGGGGTTTTGGTCCAGGCTAACAGAAGATGGTAAGAGAGGGATTAGCAATTCAAGGAATAAAATACACAGAAGAGGAATTAACAAGGTTACAATCTTTGGCAAAAATCTTGGCTGAAGGAAAGGCAACTGCATCAATGTAGAATTTATGATCTTTCAAAACTAATTACAAATCATCCCGGAGTTAAGTCCTCGATCCGAGGTGAAATGGTTCATTAATTAGCTCTGAAGTCTCCAATTCTTGATTTCAATGAATTGAATTCCCTGAGAAATCAGGTGTCATTCCCCAGAAGAGCTCCAACCAGCACACATTCCTGGATGCTCAACTTTCATCAGCTATGTCATAAGTGGAAGGTCACTGTTTGAGATTAGAACAGTGTCATTCTACTTATTCCTTTACCATTCAATTAATCTTGATACTCTACCCTTGGGGGATCAATCCTTGATCAAATACTTGTTCTCCCCTTTCATTTCCTTTTCTGCTGCCTTATTTATGGAAATTTCCGCTCTATTTACAAGTTCTTTTAGTTACTTGAATCCGTGTGATTTATTTTTCTGTCAATAGAATGTGAATAAGTGGAACGAGCAAGTGCTCTGTTTAGGATAAGGACTTAAAGTGAAATTCATCAATGTATTCCATCAAAATTTATACATTTTGTCCTGAAAGTAAATATGGTGCATCTCATTTGGATTTATTTATCTAATCTATGATGCTTTTTGGATTTTAGCTGGTCAACCTTATGTCCTAGAATTTAAGAATGAATTTAACATGGGCAAATGATTTTGATAGACTATTCCATATCATATTCAAGATCTTTGTTCATTATTCTGAATTATTTTAAAGCATGTAATCTGCACAAGTATGTCTCCTTTATATCACTGTTCTGTTCATTCTACAGGAGTGATGTTCATAGAGATGGATATTACCATCGAGCAGTTCATGTCTGGATGTATGCTGAGAGTACTCAAGAATTACTTATTCAACAACGTGCTTATTGCAAGGATTCATGGCCTGGGTTATGGGATATTTCTAGTGCTGGTCATATATCTGCTGGGGATTCATCCATGATTTCAGCAATGTAAGTTAACACATGCAAGCAATAGATACACATATAATCCAGACATATGCTCATTATGAAGAATTAATCATTAGGGCCTTGCTATATCCTTGGGATTTTTACTATTATACCAAGTCAATTATGCTCTTACATAGATTCTCATAACTTAAAATTTTCTTTGGTAAGACACTTATACCTCTCTGGTTTCAAGCTTTGTGTCCAGACATCATATGTTAAGTGAAATGAACTCATATATTAAAACTCTGTAACTGGTCCAAATCAAATTGCTTGTTTTCTAGTCAAAAGCTATATAAACAGCTGAAGATGCTGAAGCTATCAAGTTTTTTAAATTAAGCAACTGAGATGGTGGGTCTTGCGTTTGATCAACTTCACTAATGATTCCATCAGTATCGTAAAAAAAGAACTAAAACTTTTTCTCAGCTTGAGATGAAGTTTATTGCTTTTATGATCATTTAGACTCTGGTGTTACAATATCTGTGTGCACTGTAGATCTTAGGAAGCAAATGAGCTAATGGTCTTGAATTCAATTCAAGATGAGACTATTGTTTAGCTTTTGTTATTGAGGTCTTAATTACTTATTCTCTCTTCTCTTTTTTCCCTATAATTTTTTGGGGTAAAATTTTGCATACAAATTAAGGGCATTTCCTTCGAGTTAGTTATTGAGTCCATAAGCTATAGGCTTGGTTGTTGTTTATCAGAAATCTTTCACTTTTCAATTTAGCATTCTCCTGAATTTTCTCCTTCTATGGTTGATAAAGAAATCAAGCCAACTAAAAGAAATTGGGCTTGTGTAGGAGCTAATTTTTTGCATCAATAACCATTAGACATAACTATCATACCATGTTGAACCTATCTTGTTTATCGCATTGTTTGGCATAGCATTACTTTATTAGATGAAATTGGACGTTGCTCATAAAGAAAGTAAATAGTTTGATGGCAATCTCATACTGCATCATGAAGATTTTCTCACGTGTTTACCTTTACTCCCACCAAGCCAGCTATAAAATATAGCTTCTTATAATTCAGTTTTCTATTTTATTTGCTTTCTGGATTAGGAGACAATGGATTTTAATATTGAATACTCCTTTAAATAGAAATATAGATACCAAAACCACATATAAAAAAGAAAAAGGGGGAAAAAAAAAAAGAAAAAAAAAAGAAAAGTGAGATGGACTTGCCCCAACATATTCAATCACCAAATCTTACATATCCGTAGATCTTTTATTATTACTAATGGTCAAAGTTTTCTCAAGCTAGATACATGTAAATTTATGGTATTTCGAGTTTTGGTAAATTGTGTTATACTTCATTACTATGGAAAATGATATAAGAGGTGAAAAGCCATACACCCGGGAACACCTTTTAAAAAGATTTTCTAAAATGGCATCAACATGGGCTGCATGAATACAATGCACATATTCAGTTTGTTGTTTCCATGTTTAACTGTAATAATGAACATCTACTTACTAATGATTTTCTATTGAAAGTCTTGTATTGAAGATTCACTTTTATACAACTTCCTTGTAGCAGCATGCTGATCTTTTACTCACGGGTGCGCTTAACCAATTTAATTAATATCTGAGTTTCCTCAAGTATAAAACTTTATCATATTTAAATAAATATAAAAGGTGACAAGATGTACTTGGAATAGAGAATGTATTAAAAGATTCTAATATTTTTAATAGAATTTTCAATAATTTTATGATGTAGTATATATTACGTCAAATTACTCCCTTCTTTGGTTGCTGATGAATAGTGAGCACCATAGAATTTTTTTTTGCATTTCTCTCTTTCCTTTGTTTTCCATTTAGTTTTGGTCCTGTTTCTTTAATCTAATCTGTAGATGTATGCTACTGCAATTATAAGTGATATAGGTGTGAAGAAACAGGATCTAGTTACATCTGATTGGCCTCTTTTTATTGAACTACTGAACATGATGAATATAAACTGCTATTTTTGTTTAGTGCAAATTGCTTGAACAAGTTTCTGATTGGATATTAAGTCTCGTTTTTCTGAAGTAGTTGTCTCATATTATGATGAATAAAAATACTCAGGTATGTTTTATGCATGTTGATCTGTATCCCGTTTTCCATTATGTCTCTATGTGTAGCATTAACTAATTGGTCTTACGTTCTTTTTTATGCAACTGAGTTCTTTGGGCCTATATGCGCTTTGTTTGCCTGTTGCTTGAGTTTTCTTGTGCTTCATAAATAGTTTGCTTGTTTTGTAGGAGGGAGCTTCAAGAAGAACTTGGTATATCACTTCCAAAGGATGCGTTCGAATTATTATTTGTTTTCCTTCATGAGACGTAAGAGACTGAGAAGATCAACCCCTAATTAGATTTTGCCACTATTGCTCATTTTCTTTGATCTTTTGGGATAATATTGCTTTTATATTGGAATTAGTATATTGCAATTAGTATGCAGTTTTCTTTATAGAAGTGATCTATTATTGTTACTAAAATTATAGAATAATCTTATCCTGGTTATAACTTTTTTATAGTACCATCTTATTTAAAAGTTAACTTTATAAAGGAGTGTTCATTTTATAACTAATAAGCACTTCAAAATGTCCACACATTGTTGGCTGGACAGTTGAATAGACCCAGAACATGCTTAAACTTTATAGGTATGGGTTGACAGGAGAGCTGAAAGGTGTAATGTCTTGAATAGTGTGAGTTAACCTAAAACTATAAGGAATTAGTTGGATGGGTGTATGTAGTGAGAATGAATTTCACTCTGGTCAATGGGGAGGTGCCTACAGTTTTGGCATGATATCAAGGAAAAAAAAATGTTATATGACTTTTTTTTTTTTTTTTTTTTTGGTAAATGGAAATGTTATATAGACATACGTGGTAGGACTATTGAAATTTGATATGGGTACACAATGAAGGGGAGAAGAGAATAGAGACGAAAAAGGAAAGTAGCTTGTGTAGAAAGAAGGGTGGGGCATATTCTATGCTTGGTATTTTCATGTTAGATTTTATGGAATTTGTGGACTTAGACTCCATGATATTGTAAAATTATATATTGTCATGAAAGTTATCCATTCCATCCAGTATGAAAACTTGCCTGCAGAAAATATTTGTGGTTTAAAAGTGTCAACTGATATATCTTTCCTCAGGCAAAATACTTTCTATTTGGCTGACATATTATTTGATATGTTCATATATGAAGGGTGTTAGATCACATATCACATATCATTTTAGCTAAATATACACTTAATTGAAATTGAATTGTGGCATAGTTGTTTGTTTACTGTTACCTTGCTGCTCTCCTTGTGATTTCTTTTATTTTATATTTTCTTCCTGCATCCAGTGTTCATAAGTATAACCATTTTGTTGCAGTGTGTTAAATGATGGTACGTTCTTTAACAATGAATTCAATGATGTTTATTTGGTTACAACACTGGATCCAATTCCTTTGGAGGCTTTTACTCTTCAGGTGAGTACATTACAAATCCCCCAAGTGTATGGCCAATAAAATCAGTTTCTTTGTGTACTTTCATTTTAGGCGTGCATGAAGTGCTGAGGATAATTATATATATATAATGATTGACTTTGGTCGTAGATACTCTATTATGTATATAGTCATTTCAATGTTATAGGTTGATTTACAAACTTGATGCACTTGGATACCTATGTTTGTGATTATTGTTAGTGTTGCTAAATGATTTTTCCCATCAAACTAGTAAAAATTACTATTATATAATCTGATTAGTTAATGCTTTTCCTCTCCTAGGGGTGTGCTATGAACATCTTTTAATAATTTGTATCCATTTGGTCAAAATTTTAATTTGGTGATTTTCTGTTTTGGTAGCTTTATGTGTGGATGCTTTGTAATTCAATTATGCCATACACATGGATGAGTACTGCAACTCTACCACCTTGCCACAAATGATGAAAGTTTGTTTGTTTGTTTTTCATATTGATAGGAATCAGAAGTTTCAGCTGTTAAATATATTTCCCTCGAGGAATATAGAGATTCACTTGCTAGAGAAGATCCCAACTTTGTTCCATATGATGTAAATGGTGAATATGGTCAACTCTTCGAAATAATTCGAAAAAGGTATGAAGATAAGACTTTTTAAAATTATTTTCTATCAGTCAAAAAATGAATCCAATTTTGGATGGATTTACAGTGTTTTCTTCTTCTTCTTCTTCACCTCATTTCTGTTACTTCATTTAAATTTTGTTGAATTATTTTGTACTCTATTTATAGTTCCTACAAAATTGAAGTTAAATATCTTCTGCATATTATTTATTTAATTTTATTTTTTATCACTATAAGGAATGTAAAAAACATAATTGTCTATTTTATTTTTCCCTTGGGTCATTCTGTTCAAATATTTGTAATTACTTTTCAGAATAGCACTGGGGAGAAAGAAATTCTATCCTCAGTGACTATCAGATATCAATTTATTCCTTAATGCTTATAGTCTCTGAACAATATTGTTATAGGTACAATGAAAATATAGAAGCAAGGAGTTTGGTTCTTCAAAAACAGCTTTCTCGTTATTCTCAAATTTGTATAAGTGCAGAGGTACTTTCTCTTTCAATCACTGCAGGGTTGATCTCTAGATGACAATGGCATTAGGACTTGGTTTTTGCGTTCTGAATTTTTCTTTTTTGAATTCTTTATCATGAAAAAGCTTACATCTCTTTCTTTTGTCATTACTTTGTTTAATACTTCTTCATGTGAACTTTGTCCTCTAGCCTGATGGTAATATGATGTATTAAGACTTCCATTGGATATTTAGCTTTATCTTTAATAGTCAACCATGGGTGTCAAGGGAATTTTTAATATTGTTAATTAAACTTGTAACTGTGTTGTTAAAGCACCTGCTCCTCATATGTGACAGATGCAAATATTTGGAATTTGTTATGTGATTAAATCTAAATCTCTCTATCAACGTTAGGTTTTAGAGAAACTGGCAATTTTACTTGATTTTACATGACATCAGAAGTAGAAGTAAAAGGTCTTGAGTTTGACTCTTGTTACCCCATTTGATGATTATTGTTTGTGTTGGGGTATGTTAAGAAAATTTGTGTTCGGCCCACACATGGAGGGGTGAGTTAAGTGATTAAATATAACTCTTCTCTATCACCTTAAGCTTTTAGAATGGATCCATTTAACTCGATTTAATACAATTTAAAAGAAAAGGTTTATGCTCTCAAATTCAGGAATAGCGGTTTACCTCTGGAATATGTCAAACTACTAAGAGCTAATATCATGCTTCAGCAGAGAAATGATTCCACGCAGCATTGCTGCTTGTCTTTGAAATTAATTTTTTTCTCTTTTACTAAAAGTTCATAGTATATTGGTTTACCCTTTCCATCAGGAAAAAAACAAAAAAAGAAGGGAAAAAAAAGAAAAGAAAAAGAAAGGTGCCTGTATGGTAGTTGAACTAGTTTTACTCAATTAGATAAAGCTTAATCAAATATGAACCAACTATCTTTAGCTTCATGAGAATGCTAAAAGAGAGAAATATTTTTCATTTTTCTATATTTTCATTTTCCAGTGAGACAATGTTTAATGACCATCAACCTGTGAATGTTTTAATTATTTGCTGTTGATATTTTAAGATAGTGGACTTTCTTAATACATGGGAGTTGATAACAAGATATGTGATGCAGTATCTAAAATTGCAAGGGTTATGATCTCTCCTTTCTTTTTTCATGTTGTATTGAATATGGATATAAATAGAGTTGAATGAGACTTAAGGACAGATGGATCATGGAAGTGTTATGATTACTCAATTAGTGGGATAGTTTACCCGACTAGCGGAATTACGACTCTTAGGGATGTGATTGATTGTAGTTAATAATTATTGGTTTCCTATTATACTATAGTCTTACATGTATATATATATCTGTGTGTCTTTTACCAATGGATGAATATATCAACAAATCCTTTTGTTTCATGAAGCAAACCTACATATTAATAGACATAATCTTGCTCTAGCTGGATATATATATTTTTTCTTTAAAAGATAGATCTATGGATTTCTGATTCATTTCATTGCATATTACTAGATATTTTGATATGAATGATTTAAAATCTATCTTCCTAGCGTTTGAGTGTTAATCTGTGATTTATATTCATGTGACATACCCCCTCCATGCCAAAAAGGCTATCAATGTTTACTAGATTTTTGCAGAAAATGTTTCTAATCTCTTAAACATAAAACATATTAATTTTTATCCAAAATATACCTTTCTTTAAACTATTCAATCCGTTAAATACAATTTAATATTGAATTATTATGTTAATTTTGTACTTTGTTCATGTGAATTTAATAGGCCTTCTAATACTTTATTGGTTTCCATGGCTTGTCGAATAAAGAGAAACAATTTGGAGCAAATATTGTAATACTGATTATCTCGATGCCTTTTGATTTCTCTATTTTGTTTCATTAGTTGACAGGTGTCACAGATGCTGATAAAGAAGCTTTGGACTTAATCATCAGAGCTGCTGCAGTTATGGATGGTATCTTTTATCTGCAGGTAGTAAATAATAATACCACGCCTGCTCTTCATATCATAACTAGATATAATCAAGATCTTGAGAGATCCTTGGTTTTGAATTAGATATTTAATCAATTAATTTCCTGAAAAAGTTGAGATGAGGAAGGGCAAAATTTTCTGGCTTCACTAAATAGTATGGCATGAGTATGTTAGCTTACAATTTTTTTTCGCTGATAAGGTCCTTTAACTTACAATTTTTTACCAACAAAGTCCTGGCTGCACATAGGAGCTCTCATTGAGGGACCTTGTTGGTTAAAAACAAAAGATAAGGGACCTGGTTGGTTAAAGCATGCAATTTAAGGGAACAAATTGGCTAATTATCCTAATGAATAATTTTGCCTGTATGATTTTCTGATTCTTAGCTCTAGAATCTTCAATCCAGTTTCCACTACTATTTTATTTTGTTTTATTTTACAATTCTATTTTCTTAATGTGTTTTAATCATCTCTTCTTGTTGTAAGATTGATCCATGTATTACTTCTGTTTTACTTCTTTGATTAGTTAATGGAGTTCTTCAGTTCCTTATTATGATTATAGTTAAAGCAATTTTTAGAAAATATATTTTGAGATAGCTATAAATTTACATTAGTGTCTGTACAAATGAATGAAGCATTAGGAAACGAGTACAAGGGAAGGCACTCAGAGTTTCCTTCTGACTGGTTATGTTAAGCAGGTTTCTAGTTTACTGCTGAAATATGTTGCTGCATATTCTGCTAATTTTTTATCCAAAAGATCTACACAGATATTAGCTCTGCTAACAAAGAAGTAAATTAAGGAAAAGTGGGTGCTGGCTGTTCTTGTATGAATTCTGTGCCACAAGTATATTTATAATCCATATGAAGAGTTTGATTTATTAAGTTTCTTATTTTAGCTCTCTCTTATTCTCAGAAACTGTAAAAGTTTTTGTGAATAGGCTTGTCTGAAAAAGAAGGCCTTTTTCTGCAGTAGATGATGTAATAAAACAAGATAAGTGACCTAGTTACACTAAATTCACACTATATAAATGTTCTGGCTATAATTAGTCATCAACTGGATTATATATGTTAATAGTTTCTTGCAGCTCTATTGATTTCCTTTTTATATTACTGTTATTCTTGCTTCTCACGTTGTGAATTGTTGATGGATCTTATATGCAGCTTCTAGCTAGACCTACTAATAATGTATTATTGTTGCCAATATTTCCTTTCCAGTTACCATACCTTATAAAAAAGTTACTGGTTTGGGTAGAGGGAAGTTATTTTCTTTATAGTAAATTAGTCATCATTTCATTAATGATTATACATATTTTTCCTTTACAAGTTTATGTTTATTTGTTGGTCAATCCACTGAACTGAAAAGGGTTTTGATTCCCACTATTCTTCTGCATTTTATGTTTCCAAGGGAGGGGTTTTTGGAGTGGGGGTGGGACTGTGCAACAGTAGTGTAAAAATGTATGGAGTAAATATCAAATTGTACTTTTTAGTCATTTTGGAATTGGTAAAAGTATTTCCTGTATATTATCTGCTTGAAAAATACAAGTGAGAACTCCATTGAGGTAATAAATAGCTCTTTATTGAAGAGTATAAACACGTATTGATGAAACTTGAAGAGAGCAGATGGCTAGTGTAAATCTCAGTGAAGATAGTGGACCTCAAAATTCCTTCCTGTTTATAATCTATTTTTTCCACTGCACAATGGATGGGATTATCAGGAAAAGTCATGTTGGTGAGGGAAAGAAGAAAATGAGGGGAGGTAAAGGATTTAATTGAAGGTTGAGGGAAACAAAAGTAAAAGGTAAAAAAGAAGGTCCAATCAATCTATCAAATGGAGTCCCAGTTTGTGAAGAAAGTGCATAAAGAAAACTTATCTGAATGTATCAAAACTTAAAATGCTATACTTGTACAAGTTTATGTTGAAGATACTGGGGTGTTACAATTGAAGTCGTTTTATATAAGATATTTACTTATCTATACTGTCTTTCTCTTTGATGAAAACCTTGCAAAAAATTATGTCTCCACATTGGATCTTGACAAAAGTGAGAGAACAGGATTGATCTAACTCGAAATTCTTATTCTTGTACCAGATTATGATTGAAAATTTGCTTATTTTTCGTATTCATCACTTTGTGACCTTCCCCTTCCTTTTTCTTCATAAACAGGTTTGGCATAGCAATCCGTCTTTAAGGGATTGGTTAAAGGAGCATGCTAATGATTCCCAGTTAGACAAGTTAAAGGAAATGTATTATCTAATAAACAAAAGTCCATGGTATGTATCTTTGTATCAGATAGTTTATCGTTCTCTTTTGCCTATTATCATCTGAAAATCTTCATTTTTGTATAAGAAGAGGAATTTTTTTTTTTAAGTACTCCCTCTATTTATTTATTTATTTTATTTATTATTTTTTATAACTTGTAAATGAACAAGTTTCTCACGTTTAAGAAAATACTAGAATTGAAGTATCTTTTGCTTGAAAAGACTAAAATATTCTTGCCTGGATGGAGTTGGTTATTAGTTGTAAAGTATTAATTAAAAGGTATTTGACGTAGAGTTAGCGTGGAAAAAACAATAATTTCAAAAGAACATTCTTGAAAGCATCTTTCAAAAATTGAATGAACAATAATATTGATATCTTTGAACTTCTGAAAATTCTCTTTGTATTTATAGACCATAAAGCCTACTTGGCTGAATAAGGAAAACTTAATTTTGAATATATTTAATCAATATAATAAATAATGAAATCCTAATCCTAGTATAAATCAAGTTTGTAACAATAAATCCCAAGCTGCATCAGTATTGTATAAATTAGTGCAGTTAAAACTTGTTTGCATTGAGTACTTATGATGCTTGTGTCTGTTTAAATTATGTACTAGTCCCTACTATGATTAGGTGGGTGATCTATATTTAATGCATTCTCTTCTTTTTTATGGATCCATAAAGGTTTTAGACAAATTATTTATCTTGTGGTTGTTCTTATGTTGTAGTGGTAAACTATTCTATTGTGAAATATTTTGCTTTCTACCTGACATAATTGGTGGTTTGGGTCACTCAGGTCTTCCCTTGATGATAATGAGGCATTTTTGACCACTGCAGATTCTGCGGTCAAACTGCTTCCTGAAGCTACAAAGCTGGTACCAGGATGGAAGGGTCTTGAATATAGAACCGCATTTCCTGTTCTGAAGCCAGCAGGTGCAAATTTCTATCCTACAGATATGGATAAAAAGGTATAAATGGAGATGGTTTCTTACAAGAAACCAATCTATCTTTTCTGGAAAAAAGAAAACACTGTTCTGTCACTTAATCCCTCATAGTCAGTGACCCGATTAAGATTTTCTACCAGGAAAACCTCATGCCTCATTCATCCAAAGGGTTGATTATCCATAATCTATCACGCACTTAATCTGTTTGGTCCTATTGCAGATGATTGAAATTTATCTATGACTCTACAATGTGGTGTTTATATTAGATAGATGTGTATGGTGATGCTGCTTTTGATGTTCTAGGAATTTGAGTTGTGGAAGAATAGTCTCCCAGAGGATCAGAAAAAAGAAGCAACTGGCTTTTTTAATGTTATCAGAAGGAAGAGTGAAATTATGCCTGACAACTCTCTATCTAGCACAAATGATGGAGATGATCTCTGTATTATCCCTTATTCAGTAGAATACAGATCTTTTCTTACAGAAGCTGCTAATTTGTTGCACAAAGCAGGAGATTTAACCAGCTCACCGAGGTTCTATATCTTCACCTCCTGTTAATAATTAGGGAAAATATTGGATGAATCTGACTACTGATTCAATTTACTTGTGCAGTTTAAAGAGACTTCTGCATGGAAAGGCTGCTTCCTTCCTTTCAAATGATTACTATGACTCTGATCTTGCCTGGATGGAGTTGGTTAGTACGCTTGATGGTGAATTGTGTTTTGCCTCTGATAAAAGAATAAATCATGATCTTTTAAGTGGTCGGAACACTATATAATATTTTTGAATTTTTAGTATTATACTTTATATTGTATGTGGTCTAAACACAGTATATTATACACTGAGTAATATTTTACTTTTGATGGCACTTGGTTTGTCTTTCCACAATTCCTGGCCAATAAGACTGCTTCCTCGAACTGCTTGTGTCATTTTTGGGTGTTAAGAATACTTGATTAATTTTATTCACTAGATAGAGAAATTATTTGTGGATTTATCCTTTCTTTTCCTAAGTAGCAGTTGATTAAAATTTAAATTCTGTAAAATCTGCTACAAAAATGAGTTTTGTTGAATGTTGTACTAATGAAATTAGAAATAGCGTGGATGAGTATGTCCTTTGGAAACACAATTAAAAATACTAAGAGATGAAACCTCTTGATAGTAGATCTCTTTGTTTGGTTTTTTTAGATCTCCTGAACTTTAATATAATTGTGAGAGGATGTAGATGGTAAACTTGAGTCATTGAGGAGTCAGCCCTGTGTTGATTTTTTATAGCCTGAAATTTTAAAACTTTGATGTACTAATGCTAGATCTGAATTTGTATTTCTGATCGAATAGAAAATTATCAACTGGATCTTATCTATGGAATCAAAAATACAGTTTAGAAAAATAAATTGGGAGCTGTGTACATAATGTGTTCAAATGATTGTTTATTTTTTTTTCAGCAAAAAAACATAATATTTTTGCTTGGTTCTTGTGTTATGATCTATTACATATCTCTCTGAATTCATGTTTTTGCATACTTTTCTGCTTCTTGTTCTGATGCCTGTTACAGTAGTGCTGCTGATTGGATTCTCTTAAATATTTTACTAAATCATCTTTTCTTTCAATTTATGTGGAATTTGTGACTGCAATCTACTCCTGCTGTCACACAGTGTACAAATTCTATGATCAAGTTCCAGGATATTTGAATGACTGATTGACGATCGGGAAGTTTATTCATTTTTTAAAAATCAATATAAGCAAGATATCTACATCAAGTAGTGAAATGAACATAAGTGGTAGTTAAGGAAATAAGTGGTTACATCAGTTCTTGCCCTCAAGAGTTCTGTATCTTGCCAGTCCAAAACTATAGTACTTTTTGTATTTGATTCCATTTCATTTTCTAGGGTTGACACATTTAGCATACTTTTGATAATTAATTTTAGATCCAGAAGTAAGTGTCAAAAAAAAAATATGTTGTTTGAAGAAGTACTTTTGGACATGAATTCTCTGAATGGGTTCTCCGGAGGAACACATGTGGTGAATGCATTGAATGCTTTATTTTGCTTCCTCTTCTACCTTTTTCTGGGCTAAAAAAAAAAAGATATATTGGAGTTTGTTGAGCTAATTGAGTTATGTTTGGGAAAAACCCTTTAATATGGTGGAGGTTCTGAACTAGAATATTTCAACAAGATCTAAGGTGTATGATTGATATCACATATTACAGTTCCTAGATCTTGTGATTTTGTCTTAAGCTTATCCGCTTAAGTCAATGGAGGCTCTGAATTAAATTTTGTAATAAGATCTACTTCTTGGCTAGTAATTCTTTTTAGAAATATTCATGTAGCAAAACACCTTAAGATTTGCAGTTAAATACTTGATCTACCTGGTAAAGGTTCTGAGTCTCGACTTTAATATTTAAGTATAATTAAAGAGTTTTGGCAGGACACTAGCACAGATCTCTTAATGAAAAAACCGAAATCACCCAAAGTTCCTGTTTTTGTTTCCTCATTATCATTTTTCAGAATTCAAATCTTGCTCATAGGAACAGTAAGAGTTTGTGCAGAGGAATGGGTTTAGGGCCTAGCTCTTCTAGAGCTTGCTGAAAAAGTATGATACATATATAAAAACCTGAAATAAGAATGTTATGACAAGTAAAAAAAAAAAAATTTCAAAATGCGAAAGCTTCTAATACAGATTATGCCCTCTTGCAACTGTCATGAGCAAGATGCTGGTTGTTTTAATTCTTTTTATTTTTATAATTTATGTTTTACTTTTTGTTCAAGGACTCCAAGCTGGATGTTACTATTGGTCCCTATGAGACTTATGAAGATGCAGTTTTTGGATACAAGGTACAGATCCATTTTGAATAGTAACATGTTAATTCTGCTCTAATCCTTCATATGTTTCTGTGCATTTGAAAAAAGGACCTAATGTAGTTATGAGTTCCCAATAGATGAAGGAAATTCAAAATGAAGAATAATAAGCAGTCGGCATTATTATTTTATCATGACATTGAGCACACATATTATGTATAATTACTTGCACTTTGACTGTTAAGCATTCATGGATAGAATCCTCATCTTTTCTTTTTTTTTTAAATTAGTGTTTATTGCTTATTTTGAATTATGTTTTAGGCAACATTTGAAGCATTCATTGGAGTTCGAGATGATGAAGCAACAGAACAAGTTAAACTTTTTGGTGATCAATTACAGGTGATCATTGAATTGTCATGTATTGGACATACATCTGTCCCTACCTCCCCCTCCCCATTTTTGGGTCCCTTGTTTCCTTTTTTCAGCATCAATGCTACTAATTGAATGAATGTCTCTAGCTCTTGGAGAAGAATCTTCCAATGGACAACATATACAAGTCTGAAAGCGTGATTGCTGCTCCTATTCGTGTAATCCAGCTTCTCTATAACTCTGGGGTAAGAATTCAGATTGTATATCTACAGTTCCTTGGGATTCCATCTCTCAATTGCTCATGTATGTGTATGCATATGTATGTATTATGTTCACCGAAGAAAACTATATGCTCCTTTTAGAAAGTTCTCTATGTGTTTACTTGTGACACAAAATTTAAAATTCTTATTGGTGCAGCTTTATAGACTTTGGTCTTAATATGAAAATGCATTACTAGAACTGGAAAGCTCTCAGATAAATTCATATCTCCTTACTTGCATGTTTGGGCTTAACTTTGAAGTGGGAGTTAAATATGATTTCATATTTTATATTTTGATCATGTAGATAGTATACTATTTAATGTTAGAAACAATATGTTCTTGTGTTACCTAAGTTTCTGATGACCATAATTTGTGTCAAGTGTAATTAAACATCTACCTTTGAGGTACAACATCTTATCACTGGCCTTATACCTCGTCGAAAATCATAGTTCGAGGAATATTACTTAGTGTCACGAACCGGGCCCATGAGCCTGTGCCACAAATATTATATTCCCTTTGAAGAAATCATAAATTTCTTGAATCATAAAGTTTACTTCTCAACATGACCAGAAACATAGTTTAACTGATACAGCTTAATATTATAAATTTTTATGGACCTCCAAAATCTTTGTTACTTTGATTCTTGAATCATAAGTCGATCAAGTAGATTCAAGAACCTTTTCATTTTATTATTATTATTTATTTTTTATTACAGGATGTCAAGGGCCCTCAAACTGTTGCATTCAATCTTCCAAATGATGAGCGCATTGTAAAAGATCGAGGAACATCCATGGTTATACTCAAGAATGTATCAGAGGCGAAGTACGATCTCTATGCTAAGAAGGAAAATTTTTGTGGACTTACAATTATGCAGCTATGCATTTTTTGCTGCGCAGAAGTTAACATTTTTCTTGGTTTTGTTTAGTTTGTGCTAATTGCTGATTAAAAATATTGTTAATTTCTCTCTCCACCAGGTTCAAGCTCATTCTTCAGCCAATAGCTGATGTTTGTATTTCAGAGGAGCAACGGAACTTTGTGGACTTCGATTCTTTCTTCACTCACACAATTTGCCATGAATGTTGCCATGGCATTGGACCTCATTCCATTACACTTCCAGATGGGAAAAAGTCTACAGTAAGATTGGTAAGTTTACTCTTGGTCACTGAATAAGGTTACTAAGTTAAAATGTCTGTCACTTTAATGTTGTTTCTGTTGTCAATGAATATACTCTTCTCATCTTTGCATGCAACTTCTTTAATTATTGTGGATGATCCACAATATCATATCAGGTCTTTTTATAAATCTCTCTCTCTCTCTATTAATTATTATTAATTATTAATTTTGTTTTACAAAGCTTTTTAATATTTTCATTATTATATATAATAGTTTGGAGCTTTAGAGAGAGATGTTTGGTAATATGGAGTCTGAAGCTCTTGATTGAGGAATATGGATGAATCATCTCTCTTCCAATTCAATATGAAATTCAAGCTTTGGATCCAAATAAATCAAAAGGGACTTATCTCAATTCTAAAAACTAGTAATTCTCACCTTTTTACAAGTAAAAGTCTCTCTTACATTTTGTGCACATTACATTACCTTCTCTCTAAGCCTTGAGATGATTTCATGTATTATGACCAGACATATCTTTTAGTAAACTTGCAATCAAAACTTATTTCCTGCTTATTACAAAAAAAAAATAAAAGAAGACTGGGAGAGTCATTGTTTTTGTGTAAAAGACATGTTAGAAAGGATCTTGAGCCAATTATTCTTAGGGCTACTTGAAAAATAAGTTATTCCTCTTCTTCCTTTCGAGATGCATAACTTCATTTCTTTCTGAACTCTATTAAATCTTTCTAATGGATATAGGAGCTGCAAGAACTTCACTCAGCAATGGAAGAAGCAAAGGCTGATATTGTTGGTCTTTGGGCCCTACGTTTTCTTGTGGACAAGGTGAACAGAATTTTCTTTGAGTATGTGATTATAAAAAATTTGTATTGTTATGGCCACTGCCGGAGTCATTTGATTAATCGTATCCTTTTCTTTTTCCCCTATTTCTGGCCCCTTTTTTCTGTTGAAAAGTTAAACTTTGTAAAACGTTTTTCATAATCTTTAATGATTTATTGGGAATGTTTGAGACAATAGATTAAATAACTTATCAAAGAAAAAAGACAATAGATTAAATAAGGGTAGCTTGAAAAAAATGTCTTGATAGTTTGAAAATTGATAGGATTTTTGGGACAATCAAAATTGAAAGGATTTACGTGATTTGTGACAGAGGAACTGTTTCTAAAGTTGAAATTCAAATAAAATGTGTTACTAAAGTATGTTCTATGTTTCTTTTGAATTGGTTCTCAATCTTTTGCATGTTTATAGTATCTTTTTTGCCTCATATTCTCATTTTTATTAATTTAAGCTCTTAGAAAAAGTAGTAATTCACGTGGTATCGAAGTTGGGCCTGAGGGATCATGTCTAAAATTTTGTTTATACTTATCATAAAGTTATTGTACATGTGTTAGAAAAGTAAAAAAGAAATTACATTTGGCCGGAATTTAAGATGGTGGGTTAAGCATACACACTATTCTTCATATTTGTAAAAATTATTATGAGGATGAATTTGGCCCCTCTATATCAGCTTAAGTTTTTTAGAGTTAGGTGACAATTTACTTCGATTTAATGTGGTATTATTATTATAGCGGGAGGTCCTGAAAATTTTAGATGGACCCACACGTGAGGGCATGTGTTAAGAAGATAAATTTGACGTTTAAACTTTTAGAGTAGGTCCATTATTAGATTCTTAGTTTCCTTTCATTCGTCTGGGTTGTGAGTGTTTTTATTGATAGAGATTTAGCAATACCTGTTTCAAGGATTGCATTCATTTGGATAGGCATGAGGACATTGTGAGTTCATGAGATGGTATTCTGACATTAAATTACTTTTTCATTTTGTTTCTCAAGCTTTTAAGCTGGAAATGATTCTGCACATTCTCAGCATGTGCCTATCTCATATAGTTTTAAAAATTCTTGAGTCCAGGGGTTGCTTCCACAGAGTCTTGTCAAATCAATGTATGTCTCTTTCCTTGCTGGCTGCTTCCGCTCTGTACGCTTTGGCTTAGAGGAAGCTCACGGGTAAGCTGTTTGTTTTTCCCAGTGTGCTGCAATTTCCTTTTTTCGCTATTCCTTCTATATGTTTGATTAATTTGGAGGCCTGTGCTAGCCTTTCATTTCTAATAACGATTTATTTCACTTCTTATGGCATTCTATTTGATCAGCAAAGGGCAGGCACTTCAGTTTAATTATTTGCTTGAGAAAGGTGCTGTTGTTGTGCATGCCAATGAAACATTCTCAGTGAATTTCGATCTGGTATATAATATGACCATGGAAAAAAAAGAAAAAAATATCCTTGTTATTCGCTTCCCTTTTTCAATTCAATTCAATCAATCAATTAACGTGACATTTTGTTTTCCTTACTTGGAAAGGTTGAATCTGTAGTTGAGAGCTTGAGTAGTGAAATCCTCACCATACAAGCAAGAGGTGACAAAGATGCTGCAAAAGTGTTTCTCAGTAAATATGCTGTGATGTCTTCATCACTTAGAAATGCATTGAACAAGTTGGAGCACATTCAGGTACAAACATAACCAATCTCTTATTTGTATAAACAACAGTCTGCATGCATTTTTGTCTGCTGTAAGAAAAAAAAAAAAAAAGCCTTTCTTTTGGGTAATGAAGGGAGAAAAAGGGGGACAAATTCTTTACCAATAAATTTGAAAAATTAATCAATCAACTGCTGCTATCCGATTTTATTCTTGATTTGTGATTCTGTATTCATTTTTTTGGTTGCAGGTGCCAGTTGATATTGCTCCTGAGTTTCCAATTGCTGATCAAGTTCTGCAAAGAACATACTGAAGTTTGAGTTTCCTGCTTATTCTATCTATGTCCTTCGAATTCTCATATACTTGTTTTCATTGCTGACAAGGGCACTGGAAAAATGATGTGTGGAATTCTTGAATCTTATTGCTAATAAGTTATCTTTAATTTAGGGTTATGTGATTTTTAAAATTGGATGACCCACAATGACTGAGTTTGATATCATTAGCCAAAAATCTTTACAGCAATGGTGCCTTTTAATTAGAATAAAAGAAAGATACAATTTGACAATCACTATTTTACAAAATAAATAAAAATAAAATGAAATTACATTTAAATATGTCAATACTCATAATTCTTAAAATTTTGGACATTTTGAAGTTTTTATAATTAAATACTACAAAATAAGATTTTTTTTTTTTTTAATTTTATAGTTAAAAATTTTTGAAAGAAAAAAATTTAATTATGATACATGGTTTGTTGTTTGTATAGGAACTTTCATAAAATCAATTGAATAAGTTGTATGTTAAACCAATTGAACTTACAAACCCTATCCGTAATTTGTATGTTAAACCACCTAAAGTTGACCTAAGTCATCCTGGCCGTTCATCTGATCTACACAATATTTATTGGACTGCTTCCCCTCTCAATAAATCTAACCCAATTTTATTTTATTTTAATTTTATATTTCTATAGAGTATTAATTTATTTTATTAAAACTTATTTCATTATTTTTAATTATGATCATTTTCTTCTCTTTCTCTCTCCTTATTACTATTAATTTCTAATAAATCAATATTATTTTTTAATTCATATTCTACTACTTCTTCATTATTTGCACTACTCAAGTCATATTTTTTATTACCAACAATAAATTCATTGCACGTCATTGTGATTTTATGAGTTTCTTAATTCTTCCTCTTTTTTAATTTTTCACAATTTTTTCTATTTGACATTTTTCAAAACAAATTATAAATAAAACTAAACAATAAAATTTTAACTAAGTGACACTCTTAAAAAATAGGAAAAAAAAAAAAAAGAAACTACAAAAAATATAAAAGGAGATGAAGACAAACCAATATCAAACAATAAAAAAAAAATTATATTTTATAAAAATAAAAAAGATAAACCTATTTAAATTTGAAGATAAGACTTTTTTTTAGATAATGCCCTTTCGTTTTAGATTTGATAAGATATACTCAATATTTAGAAGAGTTCGATATTTATTTGTTTGTATTCTTCTAAACTAATTTAAAAGTTAAAATATTTGTTATTCAAAATAAAGACTATATATATATATATATATATATATATATTAAATTCTTTTTTATTAGAAAGCGAAGGTGAGGAGATATGAAAGATAAAATAATACTAATAAAGAGAGAAAAATAATTCTTTAATGTTTTTATCTTGTTGGAAATATAATATTATTTAAATGGTTGATTAATGCATCGACCCGATGGTTGCATGTTTGTTTCTTATTTACTCGCAACATGGCGTTTGCGAGATTACTTGCCCAAATAATTCATTTGAGAGCACAATTTCCCGATTATCCCATTAAACGAATCTGTCTAGATAATGTTGGTGGATTTTCTTCGCATGCATTTGATTCTTATTGCATGTCGATTGAAATAATTTTGGAATATCCTCGTAGCTCATGTTCACACACAGAATGGTCTAGCTGAATCATTTATCAAAAGGCTACAGTTAATTGCTAGACCGTTCTTGATGAAAACAAATCTCCCTACAACAGCTTGGGGGCATGCCATTTTGCATGTTGAAGCACTTGTGCGATTAAGGCTATCGAGTTATCATAAAATTTCTCCACTATAGTTGGCTTTTGGTTCAGAGCCTAATATTTCTAATTTGAGAACTTTTGGGTGTGTCGTATATGTTCCAATTGAACCAACCCAACGAACAAATTGAAAATGGGTCATCAAAGAAGATTGGGGATATATGTTGGGTATGACTCCTCGTCTATTATAAGGTATCTTGAACCTTTGACATGAGATGTTTTTACAACAAGATGTGCTGATTGCCATTTGATAAAAATTTGTTTCCCAAATTAGGGGGAGAGAATAAATGACATAAAATTGAATTTGCGTGAAAAATATCTTTGAGTCATTTAGACCCACGCACAAATGTGAGTGAACTAGAAGTTCAAAAGATAATTCATTTGCAACAAAATGCAAATCAACTGCCGAATTATTTTGTTGATTCCGGAAGAGTCACTAAATTGCATATTCCAGCTATAGATGCTCCTATACGAACAGAAGTCCCTGAAGAACAAAACGTAAATTCTATAGTTGTTGAGTCAAAAACAGGCCGGAAGCGTGACCGACCCCTTGGTTCTAAAGATAAAAATCCTCGAAAGAAAAGAGAATTAAATAATTCGAAGCTCATAATGAAGAAATATAAAATGAAAACCAAGGGACAACTGATGAAAAGATTCTAACTACAAATGATGAAGAGAATTCGGAAATCTCTATTAATTTCAGTACTTCGAAATAAAAGTTTGGATCGAAGGAAAATTATTATTGATAATGCTTTTGCATATAATGTAGGATAATGAGGATTTAGATCCTTCATCGGTTGAAGAATGTCGGCATAGAATTGATTGGCCTTAATGGAAAGATGTGAATCAATCGGAGTTAAATTTTCTTACAAAGCGAGAAATTTTTGGACCTGTAGTCCAAACGCCAAATAATGTGAAACTTGTTGGTTATAAATGGGTGTTTGTGTAAAAAAAAAAAAGAATAATGAAGTCATGAGATATAAAGCACGACTCGCCGCACAAGGCTTTTCACAAAAGCCAGGAATTGATTATGATCAAACTTATTCACCCGTTATTGATGTTATTACACTCTCATATCTTATAAGTTTGCCAATTCATTAAAAGGTGGACATGCTTCTAATGGATGTTGTTATAACTTATCTATATGGAAGCCTTGAAAATGAAATTTATCCGAAAATCCTTGAAGGATTAAAATTACCAAAGGCTTCTAATGCTCTTGTGAGAATTATTCTATAAAATTACATAAATCATTATATGGGCTTAAGCAATCTGGACGCATATGGTACAATCACCTTAGTAAATTATTATTTAATTCGAGATATAAGAATGACAAAATCTGTCCATGCGTTTTTATTAAGAAATCAGATTTTAGTTTTGTGATTCTTGCTATATATATTAACGTTATTAATCTCATCAAAATTGCGGAAGAGCTCCGAAAAGCTATAGATTGTTTGAAGCTAGAATTTGAAATTAAAGATGTTGGAAAAACCAAGTTTTGTCTTGGGCTTCAAATTGAAGTTGTGAAAAATGGAATTTTTGTCTATCAATCAACAACTAAAGTTTTGAAAAGATTTTTAATGGATAAAGCACATCAATTAAGTATTCCAATGGTCGTGAGGTCACTAGATGTAAATAAAAATATTTTCGGACCTTGAGAAAATGATGAAGAACTACTTGGTCTTGAAGAACCATATTTGAGTGTTATTGGTGCATTAATGTATCTTGCAAATAACACCCGACCTGATATAGCATTTGCTATAAATCTATTAGTAAGATTTAGTTCTTCACCAACACGATGACATTGGAATGATGTTAAACATGTCCTTAGATACCTCCAAGGAACTATTGACCTCGGATTATTTTATTCAAATAAAAATTATCCAAAGTTAATTGGGTATGCAGATGCCGATTATCTTTCCGATCAACATAAGACACGTTCTCAAACTGGCTATCTATTTACATATGACAATACTGCTATATCATGGCGCTCTACAAAGCAAACTATAAGAGCAACTTCTTCTAATCATGCTAAGATTCATTCATGAAGCAAGTCGAGAATGTGTATGGTTGAGGTCAATAATACATTATATTAGAGAGAGTTGTGGTTTATCTCCCAAAAGAGAGATTTCAACTCCTCTATATGAAGATAATGCAGCTTGTATAACTCAATTGAAAGGAGGGTATATCAAAGGAGATAGGACAAAACACATTTCATCCAAATTTTTCTTTACTCATGAACTGCAAAAGAAGGGTGATATTGATGTGCTTCAAATTCGGTCTTGTAGATTTTTTCACTAAGACCCTTCCGATTGCAACCTTTGAGAAATTGAGATATAAAATTGGTTTGCGCCGGTTCAAAGATCTCGAGAGTTCTTATCAACAGGGGAGAAAACGCATAAAGAATAATGTAGTCTTTTTCCTTCAATAGATGTAATGGACATATCTAGTAAGGTTTTAACGAGTCATATTCTTTATGTAATGGACATCCAAGGGGGAGTGTTATGAATCCCGAAGATTCATCAAATTAGTAGATGTCCATTGGATAATCGTCTTTATCCTTTAATCTCGAGATAACTACGTAATCAATGAGATGTTACAAGTGTCACCTCATACTTATCTCTTAGGTGAGGTGTCACCTATGCATTTAATCCCGGGTGACAAGTGGCACCCTTGATAATTATCCTCTCCCCGTTATTTTCACCCCTATAAATAGAGGGTCTACTCCTCTTTGTAAAGACACACCAAGAATCATTTGAAAGTGATATAATAATATTCTCTCTATTCTTTCTACATTTTTCTCTTTTACTTTCATCTTGTTAGTTTTATATAATTTCATAATAGTTATTTCATTAATTAAATGTTATTTACAATACTCGTATATATAGAGAAATACAAGGAAATTAAAAATCTGAAAGTTTATATTGAAAAATTAAGTCAAACTAACTTTCAACTAATTAAAAAACATACATATTAATTAGAAACATTAAAAATTTTAATCTAACTACTTTTATCATTGAAGTTTGACTCTTTCACAAATAAAAATTATATATGAAAAAAATAAAAATTTGGAAGGAATATATTATTAATTAACTCTTTTACAAGTAGAAGAGTTACATTATTCACTATTCCTTTCGAAAGCAATAAAATTACTTTGGCTCTTTTATAAGTAAAAGAGTTACATTATTCACTATTCCTTTTTCTTTCTCCACATATTTTAACATATTTTGTCCATACATTTCAAACAAATCATTCATACAATTCTCACCAAAATGGTTTGCCAATAAAGATTCTAAAGTTGCTCTAACGCACATTGCTACATATCTTCCCCGATTTTGGCCATCGTCTATGTAAGTTGAATCCAATTTCAATATGAATGTTTCGAGTCTTCTGACTGTAAAAGAACCCTCTACCTTAATTAGTTGCTCCAATTCTTCTATAGAAGGTGTATATATGGGAACATTGAAATTGGCAAATTGTCGTTCCTCAATAACTCCCTAAGTTCAATTATAATAGTAAAATAAATAAGAAATAAGAAATAAGAAATAAGAAATAGAAATAGAAATAGAAATGAATGCTAATAAATTTAAAATTCAATAAGATCATTCTAATTTCAAAATAAAATAAAAAATAAGAATATATTTGAATGCCAATATTCTAATATGAATTTTTATACTTGAATTGACTATATATTTGGCAGGAGAAAATAATTATAAAAATCAATGTGGATAGTAAGAATCTAAGTAAATTTTTTTTTTTTTTTATTATTTATTGAATAAGGTAAATAGACTAACCATGGAAATCATATCTTGTAATGTATCTCCTAATATCTCCAGAAAACTAGGCCCGTCATCCTCGTCATTCATGTACACGAAAGTAAGGACCATGTGTCCCTTAGGCACAACTTCTTGAGAACGCATTCTTAAGAATGTTGTGAAATCATTTTCAAATTGATTCATATATGCTTTATATACACTCGGGGGACTTGTTTTAGTTACGCATATATTTCTCTTGTTCAGTGGTTCTCCAGATTTACTCACCAATCCAAATGGAACCTGATTAATAAAAATTAGAAATTAATCATGTAACAAAACAAAGTTATTAAGTGATGTGTATATATATATATATATATATATAAAGTTGTCTCTAATGAAGAGAATTCTACAATTCACCTGAGATAACCAATGAAGGCTGCTGGAAGAATGTAAAAAATGAATAGTATGATCAGGAAAAAGCCTTCCATAGAAAGAACCAGGAACCGCGGCAGTGTAGCAACAAGATGTATTGTTATTAATGTTTTTCCCGATTTCGTCGTAAAATCTTGGCAGCATTTTAAAAAGTGTGTTAAAATCATTTCCTATAAGATCGTTAAGAAAAATTTGAATCGAAGGAGAATGACAATTATTATATTTCTCCTCCCAACAAATTTTGTTAATGCTCTTTATTATCTCCTTTACTGCAAAGAAAGCATTGGATCCTGACGAACATCCCAAATCAGCTACGTTCAAACATTTTGGTAAACCACTAGAATGTTGACATAATAATAAATCTCTTATGCTTTCTCTGAGAATATGTTGTGATTTCTGTATTATTACCTTCTGCAACAAAAGCATATAAAATATATATATATATATATATATATATATATATTGTAAAAATTTATGCCCCTAAAAAAAGACAAATCAAATACTTGTCGCATATAAAAGAAATTAAACATTGAAAAAAAAAAAAACAAAGTCAATAAATCCATCTTGAATTTTTAACTGGACAATTCTTTTGAATATAACAAGTATAAAATGAAAAAAAACGCGCGGAAGGAGTAAGAGAAAGTAAGAGAGAGAACTTGAATTGATGAGTTTTCTGCGTAGCTTAATTTGCCAGAGCCGCCATTCATGCGAAGAACCGGTTTGAGTGCTTCCCCCATTTCTCTCTCAATTCTTCTTGTCTTGTAATTGTAATGTTTCATAACATAGATACTTATACAAGTAAGAGATTGGGGTTGGGATAGCAACCCAAGTCCCACATCTGAAAAACATACAAGAATTGGCTAGATATAAGTATTCCACCTACTCTATTATTATGAGGCTTTTTGGGTTTTGATTCATATACTATATAAAAATTGTGAGATTGATCATTCCATTTAAAACACTCTTAAATAATTGTTGTATCGTTAAGGAGTCTATATTAACAATTTTGTACTGAAAATTAATAAGATATCAAATGAAAAGCCTAAGAAACAATTATAAGATTGCAATATCTCGTTATGAGGCCTTCAAGGACATATGATCTATACTATAAATAATTGTTGTATCGACTATTTTATTTAGTTTTTTTTTGTTAGATCATATGTAATTGAAATTATTGTTTTAACTAATTCAACTAATCTATATTTGGTCAAAATTACGTTTTCATACAATTTAAGAAACAAATAAAATAGATATCAAATGAAAAGCCTAAGAAACAATTATAAGATTGCAATATCTCGTAATGGATAAGAACCATGTGAATCACATGGGCCAAGTGATGTAAATTATGAGGCCTTCAAGGACATATGATCTATACTATAAATAATTGTTGTATCAACTATTTTATTTAGTTTTTTTTGTTAGATCATATGTAATTGAAATTATTGTTTTAACTAATTCAACTAATCTATATTTGGTCAAAATTACGTTTTCATACAATTTAACTTTTAATTAAAAAAAGAAAAAGAAAAAACAAATTTCTAATTCTTACATGACCATAGTATTGAAAAATAAAAGGTTTAGTTATTATAAGGAGTCTATATTAACAGTTTCTTACTGAAAATAAGATATCAAATGAAAAGCCTAAGAAACAATTATAAGATTGCAATATCTCTTAATGGATAAGAACCATGTGAATCACATGGGCCAAGTGATGTAAATTATGAGGCCTTCAAGGACATATGATCTAACAAAAAAACTAAATATAATAGTCGACACACTAGTTCTTTAAATTTTAAAAATAAATACTTTTTAAATTTAACAGAGTTTTAAATGGAAGGATCAATCTCAAAATTTTTATACAATATAGGAATCAACTAATCTATATTTGGTCTAAATTACGTTTTCATATAATTTAACTTTTAATTAAAAAAAAAAATCTCTTTCTAATTCTTACTTAACCATAGTATTAAAAATAAAAGGTTTAGTTCATATAAGGAGTCTATATCAACAATTTTGTACTGAAAAATAAGATATCCAATGAAAATCCTAAGAAAAAATTATAAGATTGCAAGATCTCATAATGGACAAGAACCATGTGAATCACATGGGCCAAGTGATGTAAATTATGAGGCCTTTTGGGAATTGATTCCTATACTATATACAAATTGTGAGATTGATCTTTCCATTTAAAACTCCGTTAAATTAAAAAAGTATTTATTTTTAAAATTTAAAGAACTGTTATGTCGACTATTATATGTAACAAAATATAATATGTATTTGAAATTATTGTTTTTACTAATTCAACTAATCTATATTTGATCTAAATTACGTTTTCATACAATTTAACTTTTAATTAAAAAAAAAGAAAAAAATAATCTCCTTCTAATTCTTACATGACCATAATATTGAAAATAAAAGGTTTAGTTATTATAAGGAGTCTATATCAACAGTTTCGAACTGAAAAATATGATATCCAATGAAAAGCCTTAGAAACAATTATAAGATTGCAAGATCTCATAATGGACAAGAACCATGTGAATCACATGGGCCAAGTGATGTTTGTAACGCAATTGGTGTTGAGCCCGTTACCTCACCTAACTTTTAATTAAAAAAAAAAGAAAAAAGAAATTCTCTTTCTAATTCTTACATGACCATAGTATTGAAAATAAAATATATCCAACGAAAAGCCTAAGAAATAATTACAAGATTGCAAGATCTCGTAATGGACAAGAACCACGTGAATCACACGGGACAAGTGATATTCGTAACGCAGTTGGTGTTGGGCCCGTTACCTCACCTAACTCCCTACAATAGTATGATATTGTCTGCTTTGGGAATACGCTCTCACGGTTTTATTTTTGGGCACCTTCCCAAAAGTTAAAGGCGGAAGTTACCAATAAAAATTTCTCTTTCTCTTCCTTTTCCCTCTCCACTTCATTTACGAAAATAATTTGGTTATAAAATTGTAAGAAAGTATTTATTTTTAAAATTTAAAGAACTGTTTTGTCGACTATTATATTTAGATTTTTTTGTTGTGAGGTCATAGGTATTTGAAATTATTGTTTTAACTAATTCAACTAATCTATATTTTGTCCGAATTACGTTTTCATACAATTTAACTTTTAATTAAAAAAGTAATGAAATTCACTTTTCTCTCAAAAAAAAAAAAAAACTTTTAATTAAAAAAAGAAAAGAAAAGAAAATCTCTTTCTAATTCTTACATGACCATAGTATTGAAAATAAAATGTTTAGTTACTATAAGGAGTCTCTATCATCAGTTTGGTAAAAATAAGATATCCACGTAAATCCTAAGAAACAATTATAAGATTGCAAGATCTCGTAATGGACAAGAACCACGTGAATCACATGGGCCATGTGATGTCTGTAACGCAATTGGTGTTGGGCCTGTTACCTCACTTAACTCTCACATTAGTATGATAATGTCCCCTTTGAGACTACACTCTCATGGTTTTGTTTTTGTGCACCTTCCCAAAAGTTGAAGGCCGGTAGTTACCAACAAAAATTTCTCCTTCTCTTTGTTTTCCCTCTCCGCTTCATTTGCGAAAATAATTTGGTGATAAAATTGTAAAAAAGTATTTATTTTTAAAAGCCTTTTGATCAAACTTATTCACCCATTATTGATGCTATTACACTTCAATATCTTATAAGCTAGTAGTTTATGAAAAGGTAGACATGCGTATAATGGATGTTATTACAATTTATCTATATGAAAGCCTTGAAAATAAAATTTTTACAAAAATCCCGAAGAATTCAATTTATTCAAGGCTTCTAATGGCTCTCGTGTAAATTATTTTATAAAATTACAGAAATTGTTATATGAGCTAAAACAATCTCGTCGCATGTGGTACAATCGTCTTATTGAATTTTTATTGAAATTGAGATTAAAGAATGACCAAATTTGTCCATTCGTTTACATTAAGAAATTAGAATTTGGTTTTGAAATTCTTGTTATACATGTTGATGATATAATCTCATTGGAACTCCAAAAGAGTTTGAGAAACTATAGATTATTTAAATGAGAATTTGAAGTTATGAATTTCGAAAAAATCAAGTTTCAGTCAACATATACAACTAAGGTTTTGAAAAGATTTTTAATGGACAAAACACATTCACTAAGTAATCCAATGTTCGTGAGGCCATTAGATGTATATAAAAAACAGTTAGACCTCAAGAAGATAATGAAGAACTACTTGATGCTGATGAAGTACCATATTTGAATGCTATTGGAGCATTAATGTATTTTGAAAATAACACCGACTTGATATAGTATTTTCTATAAATTTATTAGCAAGTTTTTTTTCTTCGCCAACATGACCACATTGGAATGGTGTTAAACATGTCCTTAGATACCTCCAAAGAACTATTGATCTCATATTATTTTATTCAAGTAAAAATGATCCAAAGTTAATTGGGTATGCTGATAGTTGGTCCGCATTAGGCACGTTCTCAAACTGGTACTTATTTATTTATGATAATACTATTACATCATGGTGATATAAAAAGCAAACTATAGTAGCGACTTCTTCTAATCGTGCTGAGATAATGACCATTCATGAAGTAAGTCGAGAATGTGTATGATTGAAGTCTAATTCAATATATTAGGAGTTGTGGTTTATTCTCCTAAAGAGAGAGTCCAACTCCTCTATATGAAATAATGAAACTTGTATAACTCAGTTGAAAGGAGAATTTATCAAAGGAAATATGACAAAATATATTTCACCTAAAATTTTCTTTACTCACGAATTTCAAAATAATGGTGAAATTGATGTGCTTTGAATATGGTCATGTGATAATCTTGCAAATTTATTCACTAAAGTCCTTCTATTGCAATCTTTGAGAAATTGAGGTATAAAATTTGTTTGCATCAAATTAAAGATCTCGAAAGTTTATCTCATCGGGGGGAGAAATTTATGCATTAAGAATATTGTACTTTTTTTCCTTTACTAGAATTTTTTCTCACTGGGTTTTTGTCTAGTAAGGTTTTAACAAGGTATATTCTTCATGCAATGGACATTCAAGGGGGAGTGTTATGAATCCTGAAGATTCATTAAATTCAAAGATTTATTAAATTTAGTGGATGTCCATCTAATGATCCTTATTATCCGTTAATGTCGATATCAATGATACTATTAATGAAATATTTCTTGTACAATGGATATTCAAGGGGGAGTGTTATAAATCTATTTATTATGTAAATATCCATGAGGTATTTTATACCTTCTAGACATCTTTATTGCCTTATCTTCTTTTTTTTGATAAGTGAGATATTCATTAAAATAAAAAACAATACAAAAGTGAATGACTAAAATCATTCACGGAAATACAAAGCATCAACCTAAAACTAGGTGGTGCAGATAAAACACCAACTTAAAACTAAGTGGCGTAGAGAGCAAACTCAACCTAAATAAATTAGGTGAGTCGAAGAAAGCAGAAAATAAATACATAAAAACATAAAAACGAAAAACAACAGATATTCTGTCTAAATCTAGGGTCTTCATACTGCCGATTTCAAATCTCATTTGCGAAAGGAGTTCGATTTTGTCTTCTTTCTTCAACAGTAGTCTAATCCATCCTGGGCGCATCAAAGATGTCATAGAATACCTAAAAAGAAAAACCAAATACGAATACAAACAAAGGGCCCAGATCTAATCCGGGTTTATAATTTTTTTCTTCTAAAAGAAGAAAAATCTGATATGTAAATATCAGTAAGAGACTAAGCATATGAGATGATAAAGATAACAAAAATACCAAAGAAATAGATGAAAAAACAAAACAAAACAAAAACAAAAAAAAAAAAAAATTACAAAAAACAGTAAAAATTAGTCCGGCCAAGGGAAAAGCTTTTAGCCAAAACTAAATTTCTCCCTTGGCAGGAGAAAGAGAAGTGGTGGCCACGGAAGAGGAGGGGAGGAGAAGAAGAAGAGAAGAGGGGAGGGGAAGGGAGGAGGGGCGGCTGCTTGAGGGAAGAGGAAGAGGAGGGTTTAGGGTTAGAGAGAGTTTTTTAGAGAGATTTATTGCCTTATCTTCTAGTTTATCTAAACTAGAGTTTTATATTCCTAGTTTATCTAGGGTTTTATTACATAATTTCTCTAGGGTTTTATCTGTATAAATAGACAAGTTTTGTACAAGAGAATATATCAATAAAATTACTCTCTATTCTTTCTCCCTATATTGTTCTATTTTCTTGATTAGTTTTATAACAAATAATATATTATTTTATCATTTTTATGTTTGATTCCATGTAAATTATATTATGGCATTTGAATTTTCAATTTGAGAAGTATCAATTTTTCAATAGGCATATTATGAATATTTTGCTCAATTTATTTTACAAAAATTCTTATCTTTAGAACTAATTAATCTAGTATGCTTTAGAAGTTCCATAAACTAATGTATTTCATAGACCATTAAAACATTAAAATATTACCACTATCACCAGTGTTAAAACCATTAAAATATTGTCACTAGAATTATCACTATTCTAGTTACAAACCACCTATATTATTAACAAAATTTTACTGGTAGTTAAACATACATCTATTATTTAAATATTAAATAGATTACAAAGATAATAATAAATATATATTATATTAAAATATTAACTAGATAATTTACGATAATATACGAAAAATAAAAAAAGAATTCACTTTTGATAGTTATCGATTTGACATTTAATCTTTATTTTGATAACTATAATATAATAATTAAATTTATCATGATATGACTATGTACATATCTATTATCATGACAATAGACAAAATATAAAAACAAACATAACCTCTTCAAGAATTATGAATTCTACTATAGAATTTGAAGGTGGGTTTTCATTAGTTTTAGTAAAAGGAATCAACCTAAACACTTTCACATATAATATTTACTATAAAAAATTCAAAATTTCTTATCTAAAATAAGTAAGGAAATGAGGAAAGCAACTTACTTTATTTAAAATATGAAACCCATAACTTCAATTTTATTTTATTTCCAAAATAAGTTTAAACATCACAATATCGCACTCTTTTGCTAGTTTGAAATTTTAAAAATAATCTCATATACATTTCATCATACTGTATTTTGAGAAAACAACCATATATAAAACATCTATTTTTTAGTGGTTGAATATTTTCTACAATCATCTTTCGATCATCTCTTGGTGATCAGACTTTCCTAAGATCATCTTCTAGTGATCAAACTTTCTTAAGATCATTTTCTAGTAATCAAATCTTTCTTTAAAAAAACCTCAAACACAAGGTATTCAATACTATCAATACTAAAAGCAAAGGCTTATGATGATTAAAATAAAAAAGGAAAATCTTATAATAATAAAGAGAATTTTCTCTTAGAAAGCAAAGAATTTTCTGTGATTTTGTTAAGAGCAAACTTGTGTTGATAACGTGTTATAAAAATAATAATGAGAAACGAGAAAGTAGAGAGCAAAAGTAGAGAAAGACTAGAGAGTAATTTTATTGATGTATCACTCTTGTACATGATTTGTATTTATTATTTTTTATGAAACTTTCTATTTATACGAATATAACTATAGAGAGATTAAAAGAAAGACTAAGAAGCAAAAAAATTGAAAAACATTCATATAGATATTCATATAATAAATAGATTTATAAAAAAATTTTCTCATATTCATTAATTTTTGTAATGGAACTTAATTAGTGATTGAGATACAATTTGTTTTAAAGACAATATTACTGAACATTTTTTTTTTTTTTTTTTTTTTGTGGCAATTCTTAAGATTCATTAGAATTATGTATAAACATGATCATTTGTCCAACCCAATTTCCCAAAATTTATTGAGATGCCTTTTGGTTTTGGTCAAATATGATTATATTATATATAATCTGTTTAGGTCAGTCTATGATATGTGACTTTCCTAATGACATTCAAACAATCACAGAGATTGCATAAAACACTTCAAAGCACAGCAATCCATAGTAGTGGTGATCACAGGACAACAAGTAGAAACCCTAAAGAAGGGGAAGGAAGCCCTAGCTTAGGGAATTATTTTTTATATTTTTGGTTATTTAGTCGATATAAACTAGTTATTTTAAGTATATATAATTTTAAAACTTATTAAGTTAAGAAAAAAAAATTAATGAAATGATAAATTGACACGGCGTAAATATTAAAAAATAATAGTCATATATGAGATCTTCTTTCTAAAGAGACAATATGAAGAAAAAGCGTTAGACAAAGTGCAAGCTAACAAACTACAGTATATCGACATATAGCAATAATGGTTATGATGATGCAAAGAAATCGGTCAACGGATATTTTCTAGGTTTGATGATTGAGATGAAATTACAGAAGGATAATTGCTTGATTAGTTGAAGAAGAAGGCGTTGAGCTGCAAACTGTCTCGAACAGTTGAATCCTGCAAAACGTCCTAACGGAGGTATTTCTCTGTTAGAACCCTCCGACGATCAAATTAGTCGAGAAGATTCAAAGAAATCAAGAACAAACCCTAGTTCATAAACCAAAGTGTATTCTGATCAAGAAGAAATAGAAACCCTAGTCTGTTTGCATGTAAATCAACTACCGGAAAAATGTCTTTAAGAAGAAAGAGAAAATAGATATATATCTTCTCGTGAGGAATATCTGTTTTAGAAAAAGGAAAAAAGGATCCTTTTATGATAAGGGAGTTTGCCTTTTATAGGCAAACTTTCTTATTATTTGGTGGGATTAGGTAAGAAATCATTACCTACCTGTCTTATCGGTCTGCACAAGTAAAAAGGCTATCATTGTAGCCTTTTTCATTTGTCCAATCCCTTGATTTCGTGTTATATTTAGTCAAGAAATCATGGGTCCGGCCACTCACTTTCTTATTATATTTAAATAAGAAATAAGTAGACAGGATATACTTGGAATTCCTTTTGGCTTTGAAGTCGGGATAGCTTCGTCGAACTCTCTTCGAAAATCTAGCCGATAACTTGGCTTCATGCTTCGTCTGAATTTCCCACTCTTCGTTCCGACTCTGCTGATTTTGCTTTGACCGGATTATGACCATTTTGACTTTGACTTTACTCCGCGTGACATAATTTCCTTTCAGGTTATGCAAATAAGCTATGAAGAGAACAAGCTGTGGAAGAGATCAAAAAACATCCCACTAATTGATAAGCAAATTTTCCTATAAAAAGGGAGGAAACTTATCAGTCATAGGTAATTTTTAAATGATTTTTACTTATACAGTATATATAATATTGGTGTTTTCTTGCATGTAAATTCATTTTCATTCATAAACCCTAATTTTGTTTATAAGAAGCATATAAGAAGATTATAACCTTCTTCTTCTTTTTATTTTTAAATCATTCACTACCTTTAGTTTAGAGGGTTCAAATGAAAACAAAAACTCTGACTGAACTTTGTTTTGCAGACTATCTTCAAGAATCTCAAGCGTTGTTCATGTCAAGTTCATCAACTTTTGATATATTCTTGCATTTTTTGGAAGTATTAAGTTACAAAGATTAATTAAAATTCTTGTTTTAATTTAATTCCTCATCAAACCATAATAAATGTTTTAAAATTAAATTATATAAAATAAATATCTAAACTATTTCATAGATTAATTTATATATTAAGATTCAAAACATTTGAAAACTATGTTGTTATAAAATATATATATATATGTATTTTTTTAAAAAAATAAAATAACAATATTTCCCTATAAGTAAGAATTTGTTAATTGATACATTATTATGAATTTTATTATGATTCATGTATCTCAACGGAATATTAATTAATTCTAATCTAATTAGAATTATTGAAAACTCCAATCTAATATTTTACCTTGAAATAGGATAAATGGAAAATATTAAAACTTTTATTTATCATACATTGGGAAGGCATACATTATTTTGCCTCTTTTACATGTTGAATAGTAAAATTATTTACAAGTTGAATACATTATATATTCTTTTCATACATTTTAAACAAATCATTCATACAATTCTCACCAAAATTGCTCGCCCAATAGAGATTCCAAAATTGCTCGAATGCACATTGCTACATACGTTAATTTCATGTGAAAAACAAGTTTGAGTGCTTCCTCCATTTGAATTCTTCTTCTTGGAATTGATTTGGAGTTCTAATGTTTCATATTATCGATATATATAGCGCTGGGGGGGATTTGATTTTTTATGTTTTTCGTCCCTGTTTACCTTTATAGAAGTTATCCATTGTCAACTTTCTTTTATTAAAGTCACCTTCAATTTTCTTTTTAAAATTTTTATACTCCCTACACAAATAAATAAATCTTCTGGATATAGTTAGGGATGAGACTTAGAAAAAAAAATATATATATATATATATATATATATAAAAGAACAATAATATAATAAATGGCTTTAAAACGTGTATGTCACTTTCTTCAAAGTAATATTTGTGTTATACAATGTTTGATGATTACTAAAATTTTTGATAATCTTTAAATTCCTATTCTTGATATTAATCTTCAATAATTAATATCAACAATATTTATAAATGATAAAAATGACACCAGGTTTGTTTTAGATAAACATTTACCTTTATGATATACGTATATTTTTTAAATAATATATTATTGATAATATTATATTTGTCTTTGTAACATGTATTTCTTAGAATGAAACTCTTTTAAGTCTTGGTTCACTGAACCATTAGAATTATCATAACATTTTAAAAAAAAATGTTCCAAAAGAAACTAGATTGACAATCACGCAGATAATTCACACACCAACTTAAATGCCATATAAACACTAAAAAATTGAACATGAAAGAACATATCTTGACCTAAAATAAATAAATAGGTATTTAATTTATGTAACTAAAAATAGATAATTCATCAACACAATTATCTAACAATAATTCTCTAACATGATTATTTATCTATTTAATTTACAAGTATTTTAATGCAACAATATATATAAATTTAAAATTTTGAAATAGTTAAAATAAGCAACAATTCATTTTAAAATAAATAAAATAGGTTAAATCAAATAATTAAAAGATAATAAAAAAATTAATTATTATATTTAATGGACTTATTTGTGTTGGAAGTGATTTATTTAACAATTGCCTCGTAAGAAACCTATTCTTATATTTTTTTTCAGTTTTATTTATTTGTGGGTGTTAGGAATTTATCGTATATAGATCTTTATCCGAAAGAATTTGATCAAAAATTATAAAAGATTGAAAAACAGAAAAAGAAAAAATCAACACAACAATTTTACCGTGGTTTCGACCTCACCACGTTGAGCATCAGTAGAGAGCTCACTGCACTATAAATCGGATCAAAATGTTTACATCGGAGATGTACCCCCTTTTAGAAGATAATAAGATAAACCCTACCGTAAAACACTAGAATACCCTAAGGGATTCTAATAAGAAATACAACAGAGGGATAATATGTACATACTAAAACCAACCGTAAATCTAAGAAAGAAATGTGAAGATCAAAGATTTACAACATGAATGGGCGGAACCCTATCCGAACGGATCAAGAACCTTAACTTTTTGAAACATTTCCAGAGAGAGAAAAACAATAGAGAGAGAAGGGCGGTGGCATACATCCGATCTCTGAATACACATATAATGTGTATTTGTAGCTTAGGGTTAAATAGGGGTTTCAAGGAGGACCGTCGGATCATCATAATGAGCAATCCAGATTGCATCCGGACTTTAACAAGGTGATACCGTATGGCTTCAACGACAGGGTTATTTTTGCCTTTCTTTTTACCTTTAGTACCATTTTGGTTCTTGTTGAAGTTCCGATTATCCGATTTAGGTTTCACAAACAGTCCAGAATTTGAATTCCTTTTTAATTTCAATTCTGATTCCCTTGCCTTAAGTCCGAAACTACTAAATCAAAAGATGGTGTGTGATACCAGTATATTGCACAGAGTGTTTCACAACAAGGTATTTATCAGCCACAACATTTAGAAGGATCACAACTAAGCTAGTAGAATCAATTTCATGTTATGTTCCCTTTAATAACAGTTTTAATTTCGAAGCTCATCAATATTATCATCAATTGATTTATTTAAGTCCAATTTAAAGGCAAACAGTGAACATTTCACAAAGGCAATATTAGTTACAGAGGGTAGAGTATAGAGATTTTCTAACTTACTCCATAACTCCAGTGCAATACCAGTATCATCAACTTTTCGCAGAACGGAATCTGCTAAGTTTAAGATGAGCAAGGTTATATGCTTCTTCGTCGATTTCCACTTTCTTTATAATCATCTCTTTCGGCAAGTCTGGTTCCAGTGCATATACAACTTTGTAATGTGAGAGTAGAGCTCTCATCTTTTTCTTCCAACTCCGAAAATCAATCTTCCCATCGAATTGGGAGATCTCAATTCTGTTGGATCCCATGGTTTTGTATGAAAGAAAAAACTAAATGGACTTTAACAAGGCGACACCGTATGGCTTCAACGACAGGGTTGCATTCTATGTCATCCTACTATTGTTTTGTGCTTGTGGTGCTGTCGTTTTGATTCATTTCCAACAATAGGAGATGTCGAGTTATAAAGGAACATTAAATATAATATATTAAAAATGTAGAACCAATTTGTCAATATTGTTAATTTAATATATTGAAAAGCAACATAAGATTTTTCACTTCTTAAGTTATTAGAGTGGTTGAGAGTTGAAACTTCTTCATAGATAATTTATGGACATGTAATGAAGTAATATATTTTATCTCATTAATTTTTTTTCCCCCAATAGAACTAAGTAATTGGAATAATTTTTTTTTTTTAAAAAAAAAATTAGTGAATTAATTTTGACTTTTGTGCAATTTTTATTATTTATTGGAATTAAAATTATATATAAGTTAAATATTTATATATATATTTTGAATTTTACAAATCTTAACTTTTCTTTTTATAGATGAAATAAATTTGATAATTTATGTAATATTGGCAATATTAAAATAAAATATTAATAGAAATATAAGAGATTATATTAAGAAAGAGGTCAAATATTTAATAAATAAGATAAATTAGATTAGATACTTAAAATATATGAAAAAATATAGTATTTAATCAAGATTATTATTTAATCTCACAAAAAAAAATAAACAATAAATAAAATGAGAAATTAAATTGATCACCACTTGAAAAATAAATAAGTAAATAAATATTATATAATTAGAAATCCCTGAAATCCCCAACACAATTATCTAAAAATATTATATACTTATTTAATTTAGAAATATGTAACATATTAGTTTTTGTAATCATATATAAAATTTTTCAAAATTTAAAATAATAAATAGAATAATTGGTGAGTTTGATCTCAAACAAATTTATTTTTGGCAAGTTTAGTCCCAAAATATTTTTTTTTTTTTAACTTTTAAAGTCTAAAACATTTTTATTAGAGAAAAATAAGGTCCTACTTGACGAATTCTGTTAAAAAATTATAAAATTTAACAATTTTTATTGTTTAGTTAATTAAAGAAAATGGTAAAAATGTCAATACAAGTGAGAATCATGGAAAGAAAATAAATAAATAGGAAGAAGAAACGGCAAGCTACTGTGGAAAAGGCTTCAAACCCCTCATCGCTAACAATTTCTAATTGAGTGGCGGTACAGTAGCCGTTGTATATATGGGAAAAAAGTGATACTCGGTGGAAATTCTAACCTCTAGCGTAGAGAAAATGATATTTTGAATAAAGAAAATGATTTCAAAACATATAAGAAAGGCAGATATTTTGGTATAAAAATTGTAGTAAGGTGATCGAAATTGTAGCACATGAGGTATTGTTATATAAACTGTGTTTCAAATAAAATCTCAAGATTCTTTTTCAGACTGTTACTTAATTGGAGGATTCCTAAGAAGCTCCTCCAAAATTGGAAAAATGGTATCAATTAATTGAAATAAATTATTCTTAAAAATGTTAAAGATTTTAACCTAATTTACCTTTTTGCATCAACAAATGGGAAAGAAAGAAAGAAAGAAACAAATAAATTGGAAAAACAGAAAAAATTAAAAAAAAAAAAAAAAAATTACATTAATTTGAATATTTTACGAGTTGAAGGGTTACATTATTTACTATTCCTTTTCCCTTCTCCATATATTTTGATACATTCTTGTCATACATTTCGAATAAATCATTCATAATATTCTCACCAAAATGATTTACCAATAAAGATTCTAAAACTGCTCTAATGCACTTTGCTACATACATTCCCCTAGTTTGACCATTGATTATGGTATTATTTTCATCCCAATTTAATTTGAATGTTTCCAGTCTTATAAGTCCAAAGGAACCTTCCACTTCAATTATTCGCTTCAATTCCTTTATAGAAGGTTGATGTATAGGAATATTGAAAGTGGCCAATTGTCCTTCCTCAATCAACCCCTGAAATAATTATATTAGTAAAATAAATAAGAAAAAGAAATAGAAGTGAATCTGAATAAATGTTTAATTCTTTTTTTTTTCACAAAAAATATAATTATGAAAATAGATATGTAATAAGATTCTAAATCAAATTAATTTTTATACTTTTGCATAATTAAATATGACAAATAGCTAAACTTACCATAGAAACCATATCATGTAGTGTGTGTCCTAATAACTCCCAATAGTCATACCCATCATCCTTGTCATTCTTGCAGATGAAAGTAAGAACCAAATGCCCCTTAGACACAAGTTCTTGAGAACGCATTCTTAAGAACGTTGTGAAATCATTTTTAAATTGATTCATGTATGCTTCACGTACAATTGGACAACTAGTTTCAGCTATGTATATATTTCTCTTGTTTAAAGATTCTCCAGATTTACTCATCAATCCAAGTGGGACCTAATTTTAAAAATAAATAAATAAATAAGGTTATGTTAATGTGAGAGTAAAAAACCAATAATAATATTTCATATTTCTCCCTCTTTTCATTTTTTCATGACCTATTCTAAAGAGAAGTTAATCCAATACTTTTTGGTCATGAATATTTGGACTAGTTGTTTGACACTAAAGAATTATTGTTTACACAATTCATAATACCATGCATAAGTGGGATGGACATGAATTTAATTTTTGTTCCCTCCAAAAACAAGAAGTCGTTTTTTTTGTCAATAATTCTTAAATAGAATATTCGAACAAAAATATGGGCTAGATAATGATCTAATAGTTCCACCCCAAAAATGAGCTATTAAAATTAAAGTATTTATATCAAACACATATAAAAAAAAAAAAAAAAAAAGTGCTATAATATGTTACCACTTCTGATGATGAAATTTGTGCCCCAAACAGAAGAAAAGAAAAGATAAAACTTGGACATACTAACCTGAGATAACCAATGAAGACTATAAGAAGAGTGTACAAAATGGATAGAATGATTAGGAAAAAGTCTTCCATAAAAAGAACCAGGCATTGCACCAATGTAACAGCAAGATCTATTATTTCCTTCTCCTCCAATATCAGATCTCTCGAGTTCATCGTAAAAGTTTGGTAATTCCTTGAAAAGCGTGTTAAAATCATTTCCTATAAGATCATTAAACAAAACCTGAATCGAAGGAGGCTGACAATTCGGCTGTTGCTGCCAACAAGTTTTGTTAATGCTTCTTATTATTTCCTTTACTGTAAAAAAAGCATTGGGTCCTGAAGAACATCCTAAATCAGCTACATATACACACTTGGGTAAACTGTCGGAACAGTACTGAAACTGATAGAATAATAATTCTCTTATGCTCTCTTCCATTATGTGCTTTGATTTCTCCATCACCAACCTCTGCAATGAAAGAAAGAAACAAAATAAATAAATAAATACATACATACTGTCAAATTCAAAGAAAGAATTGTGCTTGTACGATCAAGAGAGAGACTTGATGTGATGAGTTTTCTGCGTAGCTTGATTTGCCTGTGCCTCCATTCATGTGAAAGAGCAGTTTCAGTGCTTCTTCCGCCATTTCTCTGACTTCTTCTTCTTTTGGAATTGGATTGGAATTCAAATGTTTCGATTCGGTATTTATAACTCTTGCGGATTTTATTTTTGAGGCCCTCTTTGCTTTATGGAAGGTAGCGATTGTCAACTTTCTTCCAGTAAAACTAATAGCGTTCCCAAATTGGAAAGAAGATGATACTTAATGTGTGTGATCTTTTTTTATTTTATTTTATTTTAATGTGTTTCGATTAAAAAGAATAAGATGCATTTAGACAAAGAATTTATTTTGAGAAAAGTAAATTATTTTGTTTGAGTTTGAAAAAAGTGAAACCACATTATTTTTTTATTTTTTTATGTTTAAGTACCATGTTTAGTAAGTAAAATATAATCATTTGTAACTCCGATTAGAATTCTCTCTTGGTCGGAGGCCGATCTTCTTCTTCGTTTTTTATTGTTTTCTTACTTTTTTTTTTTTTTTGTTTGTTTTTTTGTTATCCTTTCTATTCCTTTCCTTTTCTTGCTACCTTTCACCTCTCAAATGCTTAGTTCTCCATTGATATCTTGATATCAATTTTTTTTTTTTTTTCGTTTGGAAGAAATATATGTTAAATATGGTCGCTTATATTTGGGTCATTTGTTTTTTTTTTTTTTTTTTTTTTTTGACAGAGGTGTGTGACTCGAAGTTCGGATATTAAAAATCTAGATAGCAGATTTGTTGTATTATTTTTTGTTTGGTTATGTTTAGTTATCTCTAACTCACCAAAACTTTTTGTTTAGTATTTTATGTCAAACTAGTTTTAAGTTTGTGGTTTGTTCTATTAGAATGAAATAATTTTAATCATTCATTTGAAATATATATTTATATAATGCATATTACTGAAAAATTGATGTACTAACAATTATTGAGTAGTAATATATTCAAAATATTCAAAATTGGTTGATTATGGTTAAGAAGTAATATTCCGATCAACCGATAATTTTATTTTTTTTGTCTCAATTTAAGGTATAACTTGATAGTGTTTTTTGTTCCATCTAAAAAATTTATGTATATATATATATATATATATATATATAATAATAATTTTTAATTAAAAAAGTTTATTTTTAAATTACGTACAAGGAAAAATAACCACATAAATATCACAGTCATGCCCGAAAAAGACTGTTTTGCCAATCCCTTTTCCAAAGGAGGAAAGCAAGTACTACTAGCTTTCCTATCATGCGGTCAAGCTGTTTGAAATGTACACACACGTGGGACGACTAAAATTAATTCTCATACAAAAAGAGATGAGATAAGAGCAACTTTTTTTTTTTTTTTTTTTGTAAATGATAAGATAAGAGCAACTATTTCCTTTGTTTATAGCGT
Organism: Cynanchum wilfordii; assembly: GCA_025388415.1. Lineage (NCBI taxonomy): Eukaryota > Viridiplantae > Streptophyta > Magnoliopsida > Gentianales > Apocynaceae > Cynanchum > Cynanchum wilfordii. The sequence goes on from JAHSUH010000574.1 coordinate 713,514, forward strand.
AATTAAATTAGAATTAAAAATTAACGAGAGTTTATGTCATTAATGAAGATATATAACGTTGTCAAATGAGTTGTGGCTGAGTGATCAATATCTATACTTTCAATCTAAATTCGGTTTTAAACCATTTTTGAAGTTATAATGAAAAATTTTGTCAACAATGGCAAGATTTTTCATTTGTTAATTAATTAGAAGAGTTTGAAACTTCTCTATAGATAATTTATGGATGGACATGTAACCAATTAATATATTTCATCTTCTTTTTTTTCTTTCTTCTGATTTTTATATAGCTAATCAAATAATCTGTTTTTTTTTTTTTTTTTTTTCACTCATTTTGTTCAAAGAATCTTTTAAACTCGAATATTATTCAATTAAATTCCAATAGTATTCAAAAATAGCCTTTACAAATAAATTATAATAATTATATTATATAATATTGTTAAAATGCAAATCAAATTGGAGCTTAAGCTCAATAACAGACCGCTTTTGTCTAAAATTTTACTATTATTAATGAAATTTATTAAAAAAAAAAAAAAAAAAAATGTTACCTCCTTTTTTTGATAGATACGTGCTTTTAGTTGGAATATCATGAAATTGATAAGATTTTTAGAAGTATAATATTGAAAACTATTATATACTTAGAAGTATAGTGAATTTGAAATATTATTCAATTCATAAAATAATACATAATCAAACGTCATTTTTTTAAAAAAAATAATAATTATTGAATCGAATATGATCTTTATTAAGTGTCTTTCTCTCTTTCTCTTTTTTTTTTTTTTTTTCATTATATATAAATGATAGACTCTTTAAACCTCTTTATTATCAATATTCTTATGATCTCAAGATCATTTTTTTTTTTGTTATTAATTTGTGAGATATGATTATAACATCTCTATGTTTTTTTTTTTTTTTTGATAAGCGATAACATCTCTATGTTAATAAAAAAAATAGTAACTAGAAAATATTTCATCAACAAAATAAATAGTAATTATAGACTACATTTCTTTTCACATTCAAATGGGATACTCATTATTTTATTTTATAGAAAAGTAGAAAAGTGTTTTACTATTGAAGCATATCATCTATTTAAAAAAAATAAATAAATAAAAATAGAGATGTCGTGGGATACAAAATAGCCATATGTTGTTTCTCTTTGTCCTGAAAGTAACTTTTGCCAAAATTTGTTGTCGTATCGCTTGCCTTGATTGAAATCCAACGCCATAAATTCTTGACTTTGTTATTGTTAATTGAATCTTCTAAATTTGAGAAAAATATGATAGTTTAGATGGTTGAATTTAGGTGTTTTACCAGACTTGATTAGTAAGAGGTCCTAGTTCGACTCACTCTAGACACAACTTTATCCCCCAATTTCAAATATATACTATAGTCTCGTGAGTCTCCTCTCATAAATACCTCTCATATTAGTCGATGAAAATATTGGGTAAAAAATAAATAAATAAATAAAAATCTTCTGAATTTGATAGAACATTATAAATCTTTGAAAAAATATTTCAGTTTAGCATGCAGATTGTTTCTTGATAATTTGTTTCAATTTGAAAAGTATCCCTGGAATATTGTGGTGCTAATTTAATCCCTTAGCTTGTAGCAAGGAACTTACTACGTAGAAGACTATACGTTAAGAGTACAAATTTTGATGTAGATGTTTTCTACAATTCAATCGACATCTTCTCCTACTTGGAAATCTGCTAATTATATGTCAGAAAATTCATTCTCTTCCATATTTTCTTTGTAGCCTTGCATTGAAGGATAACTTGAAGTTATTTTTCCTGTCCATTCTTGAATCTTGTGCAATTGGGATCAAAACCTGGAATTCTATGTCCCAACACTTTAATAATACGCAATATGTTGAAATAATTTTCAAAAAAATAAAAAATAATGTGCTTAGGTTGACATAAGATGCACTAGAAACAATTCTAAAATTTGTTTTCTTACTATGATTAGAATATTCTGCACTTGAATTTTGTTGTTGATTAATTAGGTTTGTAATCATAATCTATAGAAAATTTTAACCATGAATTGACAATTCCTTGATTAGCCCCATAGTTGTGTATCACAGTAACTTTTGGAATTATGATGATTTCTTCTATATCTTCATCAGAAAGAATAACTATTCAGCCTCTTCATATTCCATATTGTTTTACATACTTCGACTAATTTAAATTTGATCCGAGTTACACTCGTAGAGTTGATCAATTTTCATTAAATCCCTCATGTAGCATTAACAAAGCGCTTTGTTATTATAGCAAACCAAAGAATTTGTAATTTTTTTGTTGTCAGTATGTTGTACCTACTTAACACTAAAAGAATCAAAAATTTTTAACTCTCCAATTGAGGCACTTAACCATAAGATTTCTACCTCTTAAAATACTCTTCCAAATATAGGATGATCTAGAAGTTTCACATACATTTCGCAAGTCTTTATGAGGATTGTAGAATTTAGAAATCTACTAACCAGTGAACGAGGTTTATCAAACCTTTAAGATCTTCAAAACCCTAATCCACCTATGCCCTTACGAGTACAAATCTTTTTCTATTTCTTAAGATGCATTTTCTTTACTCAATCATCACCCTATCAAACAAAATTGTTTAATAAGATATGTGAATTTTAACAATCCTACCTTTTACTTGTAAATTAGTTGTCTAAAATTAAGATATAATTTTATTTTACTCGTATATAATTCAATCAGTAAAAGTGTTATATATATATTAAAAAATATAATTTTTTTTTTTCTGGTTCAATTTTTACACACATAATGACTAAAATTAATTTATCTAAAAAATATTTCCTATTTCAAATCCTATTAATTGAATTATCCTTTCAAGACCCACAAAAATATTCTTTAGTGTTATAAAACTATTATTGTCAAAAGAAAATTAGAAAAACAAGTAAAATAAAAATCAAAGGAATAGGAAGAGGACATTCTTCTTTTTCTTCTTATATATTTCATATATATCTTTCATGTTTGTAAAATATACATTTCTAATCCCTATATATAGGGAAGAAGTATATGTAACTACACTATATATATATATATATACATACATAACTCTCCACTATTCTAAAGATGTTACAAAAACTTATTACATGTAGGTTATATAGGAGTAGTGGAAATATGGAGGTATTGGGAGCTTAAAAGCTATGATAGTTGACATACAAATATAATAGAATTCATAAAACTTCCCTTTTGGATGTCTATTGTACAAGGAATATGCCTCATTAAAACCTTATTAGAGAAAAACCTAGTGGAAAAAAACTCTAGTGAAGGAAAAAAAGTACATTGTTCCTTCTACACTCCCCCAGATCATTACATAATATCTTTGTACTGGGGCATTCCAGTATTACGGACCAATCTTTAAAATATTGAAGTCAGTAATGTCTTTGTGAACAAGTCTGCCAAATTATTACTTGAACGTTATATATCATATCACCATTCTTCTGAAGATCATATGTGAAGAATAATTATGGTGAAATATGCTTTTTAAAATCTTGTTTGATATATCCTTCCCGTAATTGAGCTATACATATCGTATTATCTTCATAAATTATTGTCCGGGTTTCTTTGCCAAAAGATAAACCACATGTTTCTAGAATGTGTTGAGACATAGATCTTAACCAAACACATTCACAACTTGCTTCATTGATTGCTATAATCTCTACATGTTACGATGAAATAGCAACTAGTGTCTGTTTTGTAGAACGCTATGAAATAGAAAATCCTCCACATGTAAAAACATAGTCTGTTTGAGATCTGGAAGGTATCAAAAGACATGTTTAATTCCATTCCAATGTCTTCTAGTTGGACATAAACTAAACATTGCTAATAAATTAAGAACAAAAGCAATATTAAGTTTTCTTTTTTTTATTATTAGCAAGATACATAAGTAGACCTATTGCACTAATATATGGTACTTCAGGTCCAAGAACTTCTTTATTATCCCGATAACGTGGTTGAAAAATGTCCCTTTACACATCAAGTGATCGAACAACCATTGGGGTACTCAATGAATGTACCTTATCCATGTAAAATATTTTAAGGACCTTTTTCAGTATAATTTGCTTGATGAATAAAAATTTTAGTTTCATCTTTCAAGTATTCGATGCGTAGGTCGAGACAAAATTTTATTTTCTGAGATCCTTCATCTCCAATTCTTTCTTCAAAGAATCTATTACTTTTAAAATCTCTTCAGTAGTTGCAATATTAATTAATAAATGCACATGGACAAATTTGGTTATTTTGATAACCTTCTTTCAATTAATTCACTAAAACGATTATACCATATTTGTCTAGACTGCTTTAAACCATACAAAATTTTTTGTGACTTTATTAAATAAAATTCTTGAGAATTTGATTTATATGCTTCAAGCATTTTAAATCCTTCAGGGATTTTCATAGAGATATTACTATCAAGTGAGTCATATAAATAGGCTGCAACTACATCCACAAGATACATATCGAGTTTCTTATTAGTTGTCGGACTAAGGAGATAACGAAAAATAATTGCATCCACCACAAGAGAATAAGTGACCTATTGGTCAATTATAAGTCTTTGAGAAAAATATTGTGCAACAAGATGTCCTTTATATCTCACAATTTCATTTTCCGCTTTTCTTTCCACATAAATACTCATTTATATCCTACATGTTTGACATCTTCAAGTGTCCGAGTTATGGGTCCAAAAACTTCACGTTTTGCAAATGAGTTTAATTCTACTGGAATTGCATCTTTCCATTTTAGTCAATCACTTCTACGTTGAAATTCATCAACAGACGTAGGCTCATTATAATCATTTTCATTTATAATATTTGACACCAATTTATATACAAAAATACTATCGATAGTTATTTCTTCTCGGTTCAATTGTTTCCCCATAGACATAATTTATTGACATCCGATCATTTTCTATTTTTCATTATTTTCGGGTACCTGAACTTCTTTTGGAGTTATTTCATTTAATATGTCTCTTGACATTTTTGGAGTATTATCCCGGGATCATTATTAACATTTACTCCCCTTTTTTACGGGGATTTTTATCTTTTGAACCAATTGGTCTACCACACTTCTAGCGTGCTATAGACTCATTTGCTATTTCATTTACTGATTGTCCTATTGGGACATTAATTTGTATAGGAGCTTTTACAGCTAGTATATGTGATTTAGTCACTCTCTTTAGGTCAGTAAATGCATGTGGCAGTTGATTAGCTATACTTTGCAAATAGATTATCTTTTGAACTTCACGTTCACATTGATTTGTACGAGTATCAAGATGTTGCAAAGTATTTTATGTAATATTTTTATCAAGTTTATTTTCTTTTTTCTCCCCCTAATCACGGGAACATTAATTCATCAAAATGGCAATCGACAAATCGTGCCTTAAAAAGATCTCCTATCATAGGTTCAAGATATCTTATAATAAAAGGAGAATCAAACCCAACATATATTCCCAATCTTATTTACCCATTTTTAGTACGTTGTGGTGGAGCTTTAGGAACATAAATCGCTCATAAAACAATTCTAAAATGGGAAATATTTGGCTTCCAACGATAAGCTAATTGCAATAGGGAATATTTATGATAATTTGTTGGTCTAACACGTACAAGTGTTGTTGCATGCAAAACTGCATGGCCCCAACTATATTGGGTACTTTTACTTCTCATAAGCATAAGTCTAGCTATCAATTGAAGTCTTTTAATAAAAGACTTAGCTAACCCATTTTGTATATGAACATGAGCTTCAGGATGTTCAACACTTATACCAATAGACTTGCAATAATCATTGAAAGCTTGAGATTATGATTCATCAGCATTATCCACACATATTGATTTAATTGTATAATTTGAAATTTGTGCCCGTAGTCTAATTATTTGGGCAAGCAATCTCTCAAATGCCAAGTTGCGAGTTGATAGAACCATGAAATATCAAAATGGTACACATGAATGGTGAATTAGTCAACATATGTCACCCTAAATTCTTTCTAAATATGTTCGAGATTCAATTCCAAATTTAGCTAGTGATGACTTAATAGTTAATTTACCATGAGAACGAGCACCACAAGAAAATTCTTTTTGATTGAAAAATCTTCAAGTTTTTCAATGAGTGCTCATGCGAATTTTCAATAGTTTGTCATATTATACTTGAACTTGGATGTCCTAACCAATCATGCCAAATAGAAAATATTTTTGAATCAATAAACTTCAGGTTTATTGAATGTGTTTCAATTTCATTTATCCTAGTACAATGATTGTAATATGAAGGTACTTATCATTTCCTTCATTTATAGGCTCCACATGATATCCGTTAAGACGAATATCTTTAAAACTAATTAAACAAATTTTTTTGAGACTTTGATGAAAATAAAGCATTGTTTATATTTCATTAGGTAACATTATAATCACTCTTCTAGAGCTTTCAGTTATTCTTGTACTACCCGAAATCATATTAACATATGAATCACCCATTTTTATTACAATGAAATATATTTTATTTTTAAGGATAACGTGGGTAATTACACTATCAATAAAACACATAACCTTATTCATATTCTTTAAAAAAAAAAATATTATAATTAAAGAATAAAATAATAAGATAAATAAGAAATAGAATAAATTCTTTTCTTAACACAAATAAATATATGAAGTCCAGGTGTTGTAGTGGTTTGTTATACAAACCTCACCCAATATATCATGGATTCAAATCCAGGCGGTTAGTAACAAATTCCAATTAACAATGATACAGTAGCAAAATTGTATTCAAATGATTTTTCTAACATAAATTCATATATTAAGTTTTCATCGTGTTAGTGGTAAGCATTCAAGTTTCACCTTATAAGTTAAGGGTTCAAATCCCAACACACTTTTTATTATGATCATATTTATATATATATATATATGTACATATTAATGACCATTATCACGAACTCAAACGTGACTTATTTTGGGATTACGAGTTATAACAATATTTTCTTCGAGAAATGAATTACAATACGTTATTCGACTTTCTTATTTTGTTCAAGTAGAGAATTTCTTTTCTCTAACATGACAAAATTTATTCATTTACTGATTAAAATCTCGGGATCTAATTTCCATAAAATGATTCCATCTAGTAATTTCAAGAATTACAAATTCATACTTAATAAGAATTGACATTAGAGGAATAACATACCTATTTATTCTTGAGTCCAACTTCAAACAATATATTAAACCGGTAGAACCTTCGTAGAGAGCATTCTTTTTTTTCTTATATATTTCATATATATCTTTCATGTGTGTAAAATATAGATATCTAATCCCTAAATATAGAGATGAAGTATATGTAACTTATATACATACATACATAACTATCCATTATTCTAAAGATATTACAAAAACATATTACATGGAGGTTATATAGGAATAGTAGAAGTATGGAGGTATTAGGAGCTTAAAAGATATGATAATGGATATAAAAATATAATAGAATTTATAAAATATATGAATTTTTAAGAAGTTAAAAAAAAAAAAAAGAAAATTTTCAATTAAGCTTACAAAATAAAATCCTTAAAATTGAACCATATTTTCTTTACAATATCACAACAAAAAATTTCTTAGAGAAATATATAGTTGTTCAAGTAGATTATGGAAATGTGCAGAAAGTTACGGCACATGAATTTACTAGCTTTTTTCATTGAATTTTATAAACATAAGAAAAATAGAAAAGTTCATTTATTATCGAGGAATGCATTATTTTTACTTTTTTACAAGTTGAAGGGTTACATTATTCAGTGTTCCTTTTCCCTTCTCCATATATTTTGATACATTTTTGCCATACATTTCGAATAAATCATTCAACAAATTCTCACCAAAATGACTTGCCAATATAGATTCATAAACTGCTCTAATGTACGTTGCTACATACATTCCTCTAGTTTGATCATTGCCAATGTTATTTGCATCCCATTTCAATTTAAATGTTTCGAGTCTTTTGAGAGTGAAAGAACCTTCTGCTTCAACTATTTGTTTCAGTTCATCTATAGAAGGTGAATATGAGGGAACATTGCAATTGGCCAATTGTCTTTCCTCAATCAATCCCTGGATTCAATTATAATACAAAAAAGGAAAAGAAATAATAATTACAAAAATCAATAAGTGTAGAAAGATCTCTAAATAAAATTAATTTATGAAAAATAAATAGCTAGAATTACCACAGAAACCATATCATGTAATGTGTTTCCTAATAACTCGCAAATGTCATACCCATCATCCTCATCATTCTTACATCTGAAAGTAAGGATCATGTGTCCTTCACTCACAAGTTCATGAGAACGCATTTTCAAATTGATTCATGTACGCTTTATGTACACGTGGAGAACTTGTTTCAGCTATGCATATATATATTCTTCTTGTTCAAAGCTTCTCCAGATTTGCTCACTAATTCAACTGGAATCTGATTTAAAAAATAAAAATTGTTAATGTGACAATAAAATAATATTAGCATTTCAACCTTCTTTCGATATTTTCATGACCTATTCGAAAAAGAAGATATTACAATAGATAAATAAGAATATATATAGGAATAATGGAAAAGATAAAAAGACAATACTACCCTTATAAAAATAATAAATAATAAAACTAATATATACTCTAACAGATGGAATGATCAGGGAAAAGCCTTCCATAAAAAGAACCTGGCACTACTGCAACATAGCAAGAAGATCTATTGCATCCTCCTCTAATATTAGTACCTTTTGTATTAGAATTAAAAAGCAAATTAAAATCATTCTTTAAGAAATATTTGAACCGAAGGAGCTAGGCTGCTGAGAAGTTTTGTTGATGCTCCTTATTATCTCCTTTAGTGCAAAGAAAGCATTGGGTCCTGACGAACATCCCAAATCAGCTATATTTCATGCATTTGGCTTAATAATAACTCTCTAATGCTGTTTTCCAAAATGTGCTTTGATTTCTGTATGATCAATCTCTGCAACGAAACAAAGAAAAATTACTTGTAGTGATGAGTTTCCTGTCTGTGCCACCATTCATGTGAAGAACCAGTTTGAGTGCTTTCGCCATATCTGCGAGTTCTTCTCTTCGAATTCAATTGGATTTTTGATGTTATTTATTATTATTATTATTTTTTGCAATTGGTCCTCTTTCTTTTATTAAAAGTAATAGTGCAGACTTCAATTTTTTTCTTTTATTTATTTATTTATTTTCCTTTAAATGTTTTTTTCAAGTTTATTAACTCCCCAGGAAAAAAAATACTATCATATAATGCAATATTTTTAAAAATTCTCGATAAATATTATTAAAAACTAAGATCTATATCTATTTAGTTAACAATAAAAACTAATGTCATTATCTTAATAATAGCTAGCTTAAATAAAATTATTTTAAGTGATAGAATTATGTTTTACATGTTTATAAATTTTTTTATTTTTTTCTAAAAAAATAAAAAAAAGTTATAAATGATGACTTAATTTACTGTGGTTAATTATATTAATATATATCTAATTTTTATTGTTATTTTAGAAAATATTTATAAGCATATCTTAGAAATCTTGGGCCCATAAATTCATTGAGAATACAATATATAATATTTTTTAATCTAAACATAACATATCTTGACTTCAAAATAAATAAATATGTATTTATATAAACAAAGTTAATTCAGTCAACACAATTATCTAATAACAATCTACCAGCGCAATTATTTATAAATGTATTTTATAAACTTAACATATGGATTTATTTAATTATTTTTAAAATATTAAAATTTAAAAATAAAAAAATAATAGTTATAGTAAGTGCTTAAATAATAAATAAGATAAGTTACACTAGATAATTAGAAGATAATAAAAATTTAAATTTAAATTAATAATAATTAACCGAGTTACACTAGTTAAAAGCAGTTAACCAATATTGCTTCATAATATACGTATTATTTCATTAGTTTATTGTGTTTACATTAGAATTTCTTTCCTTTTTATTTATTTATTCTTCTTTTTTTTTTTTTTTTTTTTTTTTTGTTGTTGTTGTTGTTACTTCATTGTTTCTTTCACGGAGTTATTAAAGAGATGTCTAGTTTTATATATATATATATATATAAAAGTCTTTACCATGGTATAAATTGATAGGGTGATTGTAAATATTATACGATGTTACAAATACTGCGTAAGGAATGTGATGATAACTTTTTACGAGTAACAACTAAAGTATGCAAGATATGTGTCTCAAATTTATTAAATATCAAATGAGTGGCTTCTAATATTACATGGTTTAAATATATATATATATATATGTATATATATACATAGGAATATTAAATAATATATAAAAACATGGAAACATAATGTCTTTTGTATGTTGTTCCTTTTTTTTTTCTTTTTCAAATAAAAGGTGGAAAACATTTTGTAAGAATAGATAAGACATATCACATGTTTTTAATTGATTAGAGTTTTTGAAACCTGACACGAATTTACATACTTTTAATCGCTTATACTTAACATTTATTATATCTAATTTTATTATTATTAGATTTTTATATGTTATTTTAATTATTATAATAAATTTAGATTTATTACATTATTACTCTTATTTTTTCAAGCCCAATATCTTGAAGTATTACTTTAATTAATTAAGCCTACAATTTACAAAGTCCATGATGATGGGTGAAGAAAACAACGTTAGTTAGGGTAAAAAGAAGGAAGCCGCCATTCATTCATTCTTAGCAAATTTTCGAGATTCAGAAAGAGAAGAGACATGGAGATCGTGATGGCTGCCTAAGCTTCGATTTGGTCCGAGGATGACTTCAAGACAAGTTCCGAGTTCATGATCCAAACAAATTCCGGGTTCTAAGCTAATTTCCAATTTCGAATTCAATACTTTAAACAATTCTTCGGCAAATGACCTAATATATGATGCCACAACCGAGTATTAGCTACCTATGTGGCTTTTTTTTTGTTTGAAACCGGATCTGTATATATTAATATAAATCAAGATAACAATCGAGTAGGACTAGCAGGAAGAACCCGATTGTACAAGTTAAAGAACTGCACAAAGACTACTCTAACCCTCCATATGCTTGGACAGAGAGAACCTCCAAAACTTTGGTAAGGATCCTTGTTGTTAAAGCATATGGGCTATGCAAAAAATAAGGTTGCTGAAAGCAACAAGCCAAATGATTAGTCCAAATAACATGGATAGCTTGCCTAAAAATATATCGCCAGTGAGATCTATGCCTAGGCTCACAATTAGAAGCACAAAAATTATCGGAAATCCACCTAGAGATGTCTTGACACAAAAAGAAGTTAGAATTGAAGGAAGTAGCCCCCATCGGCTATCAGATTCGTCTCGCAGAGGAGCAGTCATGGAAAAGATGAAGGGCAGATTGGGATGTCTAGTCAGTAACTCGTTGGTAGGATAGGCCCGGTGAAGGATATGCCGGAGAGTAAAGAACGCCCTAGGAGGACCTTTAAACTTCCAGATCTTCTTCTAAAGCGACTCCCGAGTTGAAGGGAAATCCGAAGATGGCAGTAGTGACTTGATAGATCCCAATGCACAAACGCCCCTCGGGGGGTCTTGTCAAGAACAAGCATCTGCCCGACTACCGGATGGATTAATAGTGACTGAAAGGATAGTGCCTACCACAGCTGGGGGAAGCAATTGATGGAACAAGTCTGCTTTCCGGAACCCCCTATCATCCCAGTACTCCGAGACTGTGCAGGAGAGAGTCTCCCCTAGTATATCTGCCAAAGCCAACTCATGCAACGGTTGGTCAGTAATCCAGGTATCCAACCAAAACTTGACTAGCCTGCCACTAGCCACCTGCCATCCAGTAACATGTCGGAGATGTTCCAAAATACCCAGCAGGCTACGCCAAATCAAAGATTGTTGTTGCCGTCTTTGACTTCTCACCAAGGCTGACCAACCCCCATACTTACAAGCCACAATCCTGCTGCATAGAAGATCTGGTTTCTTAGCTAGTCGCCAGGCCAATTTGATGAGGTGAGCCCTATTCTCCGGATCCAATGCAAATATTCCCAAACCTCCGGCTATCTTCGGTTGGTAGACCTTGTGCCGGGCCATCGTGTGAAGTTTGCAGCCCGAGGTTAGTTTTCCCCAGAAGAAGGCATTCCTAAGGCGATCAATTTCACCAAGAGTGCTTTTCGGAAGGTTAGCAGATTGCATGGGGTAGGTGACAACAGGGGTGACTGTAGTTTGAATTAAAAGAGCTCTTGCTTCGCTTTGGAAAGGGAAGTCACCTTCCAACCCACTAGGCGCTTTCTAACTTTGTCTAACAAGAAGCCATAGGTAGCTTTGGAGATACGTCCATGGATTAAGGGAACCCCTAAATATCTACCAAGGTTGGTCGTAACTGGGATGTTAAAGGCTTTTCCAATAGTGCTCCGGAGATAAGAGGGTGTATTTGGGGAGAACTAAATTTGGGACTTATGTCTATTGACACGCTGTCTAGATTCCCCACAAAACCTTGACAAAATATGTTCCATCGCCTTAGCTTGAGAAAAGGAAGCTTGGCTAAAAAGGAGGAGATCGTCGACAAAGAATAAGTGAGAGACTCGAGGAGCCCCCCTAGCTACCCCCACAGGTTTCCAGCTCTTATTCTCCATTGCTTGCCCAATTTGGTAACCGAGGGAGAGAGGGGATCCCCCCGACGGAGACCCCGAGATGGAGTAAAGGGGTCAAGAGTTTCCCCATTCCAACAAACCGAGAGGCTAGAAGCCGAGATACAGTCCATGATCAGTCCATGATGATTCGCATTGAAACCCAAGAATTTCAACACCTCTTTTAAGAACTGTCAATCGATGCGGTCATTTGCAGGCAAGATAGTACCCATTCTCCATATCGATGAGCTCATAGCCCCATTTCAGCTTCCACAGGTCCCGAGTATGTTGTTCCGGGATTCGGAGGCTAACAATTTTGCCGAGAAGTTTCAAAACCAATGCTCTCCCCCAGGGACGGAACAGGCTTTGATACTTCTCCTTTGAGAGTTGAAGGACAGGAACACCAGACCGTGTTTCATCGTCATGCAGATCTTCAACATTGAACAGGTCATCCACACCTTCAAACTTCATGTCTTCTTCGTCACCCATATAGATGGAGAGGGACTCTGTTTTGTCTTGAAGAACGTCTGTAAATGAACGTTGAGCCCAAGGTCCTGTCAATGGAGGTTGTCCTTGATCGGTGTTCATAGAGGTAGAGTTTCCATCATGGTCCTCTTGACTCTTTTGCTTCTTAGTATTGTGATGCGGAAGATCTTCTTCCTCAGTAGAAGATTGATTCACTTTTTCCGCTTCCATCGATAATCGTGCCTGGGAGGAGTTAATGAGTGTACGGACACTTCACCAGCCAATGAGCATTACTTTTGTGGCTTTCAAAGCAACATTAGAAATGAAAGTTAATTAAAATAAATTTATTATATGTTTATAATTTTTATGTGCATTGATTCAACAAAACATAACAATGTTAATTTTATTTTATTTTTTTTTAAAAAAAAAAAAGTTAATTAAACTAACACTTGTATAATTTGATTATTGGTGTATTGAAAGAATTTTAATAAAAATGATTAGAATTGAAAGATATGTAAAATATAAAAAATGCCCCTCAAATTAATGTTGACCGACCTTTATGACTTTTTGTTTTTCCTTTTCTATAAATAATAATAATAATAATAATAAATTGGGATGTAATAAGTCAAAAGATAAAAGATTAAAAAAAAAAAAAGGATGAAGACGAAAATGTTTGGAGATAAAAGTTACCAATTAGCGTATCATTATCTTTAAACTTGTTAATTAGATTATTCAACTTCTAAACCTTTATTCTTGATGGAAGATTATGAAATAACTTTCAATTAATTAATTAAAAAACGTGCATATTAAAATTTTAATCAAATTTACTTTTATTGTTGAAGTTTGACTCTTTAACAAATAAAAATTATATAGGAAGAAAGTAAAAATTTATTCATTATTCATTATTCATTTGAAGGAATACATTATCTAACTCTTTTACAAGTAGAAGAATTACTTATTCACTATTCCTTTCGAAAGCAATAAATTACTTTGGTTCTTTTACAAGTAAAAGAGTTACATTATTCTCTATTCCTTTTCCTTTCTCCATATATTTTAGCATATTTTGTCCATACATTTCAAACAAATCATTCATACAATTCTCACCAAAATGATTTGCAAATAAAGATTCTAAAGCTGCTCTCATGCACATTGCTACATATCTTCCCCGATTTTGGCCATTGTCTATGTTAGTTGCACCCAATTTCAATTTGAATATTTCAAGTCTTCTGATTCTAAAAGAACCCTCTTCCTTAATCAGCTGCTCCAATTCTTCAATAGAAGGTGTATATATGGGAACATTGAAATTGGCAAATTGTCCTTCCTCAATCACTCCCTAAATTCAATTATAATAGTAAAAGAAAATAAGAAATAAAACCTAAATTTAAGAGTATAATGAATGTCAATATTCTAATATGAAATTTTTATATTTGAACTGACTATATTTTTGGCAGGAGAAAATAATTATAGAAACAAATGTGAATAATAAGAATCTAAGTAAAAAATTGTTTTTTGTTTATTTATTTATTGAATAAGGTAAATAGACTAACCATGGAAATCATATGTTGTAGTGTGTTTCCTAATATCTCCAATAAACTAGGCCCATCATCCTCGTCATTCTTGCACGCTAAAGTAAGGACCAAGTGTCCCTTAGGCACAACTTCCTGAGAACGCATTCTTAAGAATGTTGTAAAATCATTTTCAAATTGATCCGTGTATGCTTCATGTACACTCGGCGGACTTGTTTTAGTTACGCATATATTCCTCTTATTCAAAGGTTCTCCAGATTTACTCAACAATCCAAATGGAACCTAATTAATTAACAAAAAAAATAAAATAAAATAAAATAAAATAGTTCATGTCACAATAAATAAAGCAATTAATTTATACATTTGGTGAAATTAAGTATCAATTTTACAACTTTAAGATTCTTTAAAGAGCACAAAAAATATTTAATATAATATAAACCAAATCTACCTTAATAATTTGGGAAGAAACACACAAATTGCCTAGAAAACAATAAGAAAAATTATACAGTTCACCTGAGATAACCAATGAAGACCGGTAGAAGAGTGGAAAAAATGAATAGAATGATCAGGAAAAAGCCTTCCATAGTAAGAACCTGGAACCGCCGCAACATAGCAACAAGATGTATGATTGTTTTTCGATTTTTTGATTTCCTCGTAAAAGCTTGGCAGCATTTTAAACAGTGTGTTAAAATCATTTCCTATAAGATCGTTAAGAAAAATTTGAATCGAAGGAGGATGACAATTCTGTTTCTTCTCCCAACAAGTTTTGTTAATGCTCTTTATTATCTCCTCGACTGCAAAGAAAGCATTGGGTCTATGGATCAAAGTATCGGTCTCAGTCACGGTCTCGGAAGCCACTGGTCAATATCGGTGACTCGATCATTGTATCGGACGATACAGAATTTATTATATTTAATAAAAAAAAAAATTATATATAATTTTAAAATATAAATAATACAATAGTTTTAATATAAAATTCATAAATAATAATAATTAATCATAATTTTAATATAAATAATTGTAAAATTATAAAAATATATTTCAATACATATATATATATATATATATATGAAATAATAACATATGTAAATGTCTATTTATAAAAACTTTTATATTCATTCATTTTATTTCTAAAGTCTCAAATTAAATCTTGACAAATTCTAATTTTTTTTAGTAATTTACCAATTTTAATTATATATATAATTTTTTTAGTAATTGACCAATTATAATTAAACAATATTATAAAAATATTTAAAATTAAAGACTTTAAGCCAAAGAATCTTTTAAAATATTATAACTTTTAAAAATAATAATAATAAAACAATTTTTACTAATAATTTTAAATTATTATTATATCAATATCATTTATATTTCTTCTCAAAAAAATATCATTTATAATATATATTTTAAGTTTAATTATAAATACAATATATATTATTTACCTCAAATCTTGTGCACAATTATAATATATATAAAAAAAAAATTAGGAGAAAAGATTCATACGATAAAAGTGAAGACTTTTAAATGAAAGAATTTTTTAAAATATTATAACTTTTAGAAAAATAATAATAAAATAATTTTTATTTATGAGATAATAGTAAAAAAATTAAATTATTATTAAATATAATACTAATATCATTTATATTTAAAATTAAAATAATAATATTTTTTAATTATAATTATAAATATAATATAATATATATTGATATCCTCAAAAATTGTACATTTTTTTCTCTTTTTATTACACATTTATAATATATATAATTTCCAAAACATGGTTCAAAAATTGTGAGTCACGTCCTCACGGGACCCAAGAATTTTTTCAAAACAAATTTATATAATATATATTATTTTTAGATTGTTGTGCAGTACTTTTTCTCTTTTATCCTTTCACCTCCTTCTTCTTCCACTTCTTTTTTTCCTTCTTTTTCTTCTTCTTTTCCTTCTTTTTCTTCTTCTTCTGGTTCTTCATCTTCTTCATTTTCTTCCATGGCTAATCTTCTTGTAAGTGACTCGGCCGAGTCAAGCCGAGTCATAACCGAGTCAACTCGAGTCAAGACCGAATCGGACCGAGTTAGTATCCTTTCGGGTTTTTTTTGTCTCTTTGTATCGGAAAGGTTCGATCCAGATACAACTCGGCCGAGTCAGGCCTGAATCGGTCGAGACCGGGTCCTGTCGAACATCCCAATCAACTACATTCACACCAGAGCCGTGTAGAAGGTCTCGGGGGCCTAAGGCGAAAATTTTTTGGGGACCTTTTTAGTTATTTATTTTTCTAGCCTTTAGAGATACAAAATCATTTATTATATCTTTACAATCAATATATTCTAACATTTCATTTTCAATAGATAAAATAGTTAATTCATTTAATCTATTTTGTCATGGTTGATCTTAAATATGATTTGATTAAATTTAATTATGAAAAACTTCTTTCGACGCTAGCAACAACTACAAGTATTGAATTTTGAATGACTTTCAAAATTAATACAATATTTTTTTAATGTTTCTTTATTCATAGTTTTGAATTTTTGTAAATCAAATAAAAAACCAAAAATATTTTCATATTCTAATAAGTGTTCAAATCTAGTTTCAAGTGAAAATATTTTTATTATTATCTAATAAATTAATATTATTTTTTAATTCATGTTCTACGTTGATTATATGAGTTTCTCAATTCTTCTTTCCTTTTTTATTTTTTCATAACCAGAATCGTATTTTTTATTTGATATTATAGATAAAAACCAAACAATAAAAAGTTTTAACACACACTTAAAGAAAACTAAACAAAAAAATACAAAAAAATAAAAAAATAAAACGAGTGGAAGAGAATCCAATATCAATCAATAACAAACAAAATTAACAAAATAGTAATATATTTTATAAAAATAAAAAAGATAAAACGTGTTTAAACTTGAAGATAAGACTTCTTTTCCGGAAATAATACCTTTTTGCTTTTAGATTTGAAATTCAAGATTGAATAATCGATCTACTAAATATGTAGAAGTCGGTTTTGGAATATCGGGATAATATATATTTTTGTTCGATTTTGAAAGATTACAATACTATATTTTTGGAAGATATACTCAATATTTAAATTATTTAAAAGTACTCAAGAGTTGTTTGTTAATTGAAAAGCTTAGATTATTTTTAATTCAAGATAAACACTCCCTATACATAATAATTTTTTTAAAAAAAAAAAAAATACCAACGGTTTAGAATGTAGTTGTTATGAGATAGAAAAGGTAAAATAATATTAATAAGGAGAGAGAATTTTTCATATTTTTATGTTCCTTGGAAATATAATAAGATAAAGATTCTCTCTATGTATAATAAATTTTTTTAAAAAAAAATACCAACGGTTTAGAATGTAATTGTTATAAGATGAGAAAGATAAAGGTAAAAGAATATTAATAAGGAGAGAGAATTTTTTATGTTTTTATCTTTCTTGGAAATATATTAAATAGGTCTATTTTTAATAAATAACATTAATAATTTTAGATAATAGTTATTTTCTTAGAAAAAACTAATTAAAAATAATTTTTTTAGTGATTTGGGGCCTCTTGCCGATGCGGGCTAAGGCGATCGCCTAAGCCGCCTTAGGCTCTACTCGACTCTCATTCACACACTTAGGATTTTGACATAATAATAACTCTCTTATACTTTGTTTGAGAATATGTTGTGATTTCTGAATTATCAACTTCTGCAACAAAAAAAAAAAAAAATACTATAAAATTAAATATTTGTTGCATATTAAAAATATAGTCTTTATGAAAACCTAAAATATTAGTCTTTTGATTGGAAAAATTAAAATATCATTTGGCTTAATAAATATATGAATATATTGAGAGAAAAAAAAAATCAACAAATCCATCTCGAATTCTTAACTTGAAAATTCTTTTGAATATAACAAGTATAAAATAAATAAAGAAAAGGAGTAAGAGAAAGTAAGAGAGAGAGAGACTTGAAGTGATGAGTTTTCTGCGTAGCTTAATTTGCCAGTGCCGCCATTCGGCGCGTAGAACTAGTTTGAGTGCTTCCCCCATTTCTTTCTTTCTGAATTCTTCTTCTCTTGTAATTGTTTTGGAATTCTAATGTTTCATAAGTTCGATATTTATAACTCTCGATAATATGATTCTACTGTCAACTTTCTTTTATTAAAATGTATTAAAAACCACATTAAGCAAACTATTGAAACTTCAGAACCAATTTTGTCAACATTAATTTATTAGATTAATTCAAACTTCTCTACACATAATTTATTTTCATGTAATGAATTCATATATTTCATCTTATTCATTGATTTTTATTTTTCCTTTTATTTTTTTAATGGAACTAAGTAATTGAAGTGTATTTTTTTACAAAATTAATTTTAATTTTTTATTTTTTTCTTTTTATGTTAAGTACTATGTTTAGTAAGTAAAATATAATTATTTGTAATTCTAACTAGAGCTCTTTCTTGGTAGGAGGCCGATCATCTCCTTCGTTTTTTATTGTTTTCTTACTTTTTTTTTTTTTTTTCTTTGTGCTTAAGTTTATTCTTCTCTATTTCTTTAGCTTTCTTGCTACCTTTCACCTCTCAAATGCTTAGTTCTCCATTGATATCTAGATATCAATCTTATTTTTTTCTTCGTTTGGAAGAAAAATATGTTAAATATGGTCGTTAAGATTTGGGCAATTTGTTCGATTTTTGTTTTCTTTTTAAGCAAGTGTTTGAAAAAAAATTACGCTCAATATGAATTAAGTTGTTGTTGAAGGAAGAAGGTAAAATCAAACCCTCTAGGCGGAGAAGGTGTGTGATTGGAAGTTCGAATATTGAAAATCTAGACAACATATTTGTTGTGTTATTATTTGTTTTGTTATGCTTAGTTATCTCGGACCCACCTAAATTTTTTATGTTGAATATTTTGTGTTCACCTACTTTTAGGTTAGTATTTTGTTCTATTATAATGGATGATTTTAATAATTTACTTGTGTAATTTTTTTTTTTTTAAAGAAATTCAACTTATCAAAAAATATCTATATATTATATTTATATAATGTATATTACTCAAAAATTGATGGACTAAGGATTTTTAAGAAGTAAAATTGGTTGATTATGGGATTTTTAAGAAGTAATACTCTCATCGATAATTTTTTTTTATCTCAATTTAAGGAGTTTTTTCCCAAAATGGCCCTACTTTTTAAAATTACTCCGTGTTTGGCCATGTTTTTGAAACTATTTCTCAATCTGGCTTTGACTCATTCACGAACGAGTCATTTTGTGGTCTCAACAAAAAAAAAAAAATTCTCTCTCCTAATTTTTCTCTTTCTCTCTTCTCTCTCTCTCTCCCTTTCGTCTACAATTCACGGCCGCCTCTCTTTTTTTTTATTTTTTTTTTTTTCAGCTGTAATATATATATATATATATATATATATATATATATTTTAATACTATGACTCATTCCGGGAATGAGTCATAGTTCTAAAATTTCGGATCCCTTTTAAACTCAAAATGAACTTCACTTTATCTCCAAATTTCTCTCTCCAAAATTTCTCTTCCCAAAATTTCTCTCCCCAAAATTTCTCTCCAAATTTGTTCTCTCAAGATCTATCCAAAGAATTTGAACCACATATTGTAAGTATAACTAACAAATCTTAATATTTTATTTAATTACGTAATATATATCATCTCTTTATATGACTTATTTTAATATTTTTTAGGGTTTATGACTCAAGTTGGGCAAATCTTGACTTTTATTGTATTGAAAATATAAATTTTTCATGTATATATCAATTATTTATGGTTGATTGTATTATATTTATATTTTTAGGTAGTGATTTCTGTAGGGTTTTGGGTTTTTTATTTGTGTTTATTTGTGTATTTAATTACATAATATATATCATCTCTTTATATTGCTTATTTTAATTTTTTTTTTTTGGATTTATGACTCAAGTGGGCAAATCTTGACTTTTATTGTATTTTTAATGAATTTTTCTTGTACATATCAATTATTTATGATTGATTGTATTATATTTAGATTTTTAGGTGGTGATTTATTTAGGTTTATGGTTTTTTATTTGTGTTTATAAAGAAACATTATATATGGAAATTTTTAATATATTGATTTTTTTTTTTTTGCAATTTTTAGATGGCATTGTTGGAGCAACCAATTAGACTAAATTTCTTTTGGGATTGTAGTATTCTTTACGATGGAAATGGAAATCCATATTTTGAGGGGCCATCAAAAAAATCATGGGTGTTTAGGAGACAAGTGTCTTATTCTGATATTGTTCAAAAGGTTTGCAACTATAGAGGTATTGATATGACAACAACGAACTTAAAATTCATACTACGTTTTCCGGGTGTTGTAAGAGGTTGTTCATTTGTCCAATACAGTGCCATTGAGGTCACAGATGAGGAAGATATGAAACATATTTGGTCAATACCAAGTGACTTCAAGATTGTGGGTGTTAGTGTTTTGGTTCAAGAAGTTCACATCGATCCTCCTTCTTCACCAATAATTCATGGATCTCCAACACATGTGGGGCAATCAAATATGATGCAAAACAATACATGTGTTGACAATGATTTCACATTTCCAATTCCGGCCAACTTGTCAAATCCAAACAATGTTTCATTCAATCCATATGCTACACGGGCGAATGAGATAGCTTCTTCGACTAGTAGTAACTCATGTTCAACCGCAATGGGGGCATCAAATGCTTCAAGATCATATCAAACAACGGAGAATGAAACGACACATATAAATTTGAATGTAAATCCCATGACATCTCAACAATCAACAAATGATGATCCCACATTTATGGATTGTTTAGGGGCAACTTCGGATTTTGATGGGGGAACAAGCTAGCGATGATGATGGATGTGATTTAGACAATGAAGACAACCAGAATAATGTCAATCCACAATGTTCAAATCCTACTTCATCATTTCATTCATATCCATGTTATAGTGATTTGGGTTCTGGTGAACCTTTGCGTGAAGACATTGAAGGGGAACATATTAATATACATAGATGGTCCGAAAATGATAAGGAGTTGAGATTGGGAATGAGATTTACTGATAAGGCTCAAGTCCTTTATGCTTTGTAAGAATGTGGCACATACAACAAGGTCGAGAATTTACCATTATCCAAAGTAAGAGTACCATATGGACAGCTGAATGCAAGAACAAGACTACACAAAATCTATGCAGTTGGTATATTCGAGTCATTTGGAAACAATCATTCAATCCGGGGCGATTTCAGTTTTAAATCATGATCACACGTGTATCATGCGAGTTGTGAATAATAACCACAGAAATTTGACACATAAGTATATTGCAAGAAACATCCTACATCTCATAAGGAATGACCCGGAGACTCATGTGAGTGTTATCCAAAAAGAAGTGCACAACGTATTCCAATGTAATTGTTCTTACAAGAAAGGATGGCACGTGAGGAAAGCTGCGATTGAAATGTTGTTCGGGAGTTGAGAAGACACTTTCAAAGTATTACCGAAGTATATGCGTGCCTTACAAGATGCAAATCCAGACACAATCTTACATTGGAAACACCATCAATCCAGTCTTGAAAATGATAAGGTATTTAACTATATGTTTTGGTCTTTCAATGCATCTATCTCCGGTTTTGCCCATTGTCGACCTGTCATTTCTATAGATGGTACATTTCTTAGAGGTGTATATAAAAGCGTTCTCCTAATCGCAAGTAGTTGGGATGCAAACAACCATATATCCCTTGGCATTTTCAATTGTTGATGAAGAAACTACCGCAAGTTGGAGTTGGTTTTTACGACTTCTGCGATATTATGTGGTACTTAATAGGATTGTATGCTTAATTTCCGATAGACATAAGGGTATTTTGAGTGCAATCAATCATCAGCCTGAATGGCAACCACCACACGCAGTCTATCGGTTTTGTTTATGACATGTAAGGGCAAACTTCAAGGTGACATTCAAAAGGAAAGAGCATCGGATTTGATGTATAATGCAGGATCAACCAGCAAGGTCACAAAATTTAATGAGTTTATGGAAGAGATCAAAATGAGGAACCCGGAGGCATTTAATTATTTGGCCGCAATAGATAAGGAAAAATGGACACTAGCATATGATGGCGGTTACAGGTATGGTTGTTTGACCACAAATCTATCTGAATCATTAAATAGTGTCTTGAAGAAGTGTCGTATTTTACCTTTGAAGGCTTTGGTCGAGTTCGTTTATGACAAACTTGTACATTATTTTAGTAAATATCGAGATGAGGCAAGCACACACTATACATCCTTTTCCATATATAATTTGGAGACAATATGTTAAAAATGAGAAAAAAGCAAGAGGGCATACTGTTTTTTATTACAATAATCAAACTGGAATATATAGGGTTAGTACACCAATGAGGGAAGATGGAAGGGGAAATAATGTTTACACAATAAACATCGGTGAACAATCTTGTAGTTGTAATAAATGGTCGATATTTGGAATACCTTGTTCTCATGTATTTGCAGTATGTCGACATCGTGGATGAGATCCAACTTCATTTGTTATGCCATTTTACTCAAGCTCTAATTACAAGTTGATTTACGAGGCAAATTTTTATCCTGTCGCAAATGAAGAACTGTGGAATGAAGCCACATTCGTACTCCACTGCATTAAACATAATATGAAGAGTGGTGGTCCGGGTCGTTTACGCTCTAGGAGGTATCGAGGTTCAATGGATGCAAGAAATCCCGATTCACCTCCAAGATGTGGTAACTGTCATATGCCAGGTCATAATAGAAGAACTTGTGTCATCGACTCAAACCGAACTACTGATTGTTGATTGTTTAGTGTGTATTTCAATATACTTTTTCCAACATTATAAACAGACTCATTATTGTATTTTAATTTTATTTTTTAAGCATGGACTCATTTTGGAATATATATCGAATTGATGTGTTTTTTCTATTATATTTTGGTTTATATGTTGAATTGCATTGATGTTGTGTTGTAAGAATGAGTCGTAGCATTATTTAGTCCAAATTTTATTTTAGGCAGGAGAATGCTATGACTCATTCTCTATACGAGTCATAGAATTCTCTACTGTTCAAAATTTGATCTCGGGCAGAGGAGAATGTTATGACTCATTCGTTGTACGAGTCATAGAATTCTCTACTGTCCAAAATTTTATTTCGGGCAGAGGAGAATGCTATGACTCATTCGCTGTACGAGTCATAGAATTCTCTACTATTCAAAATTTGATCTCGGGCAGAGGAGAATGCTTTGACTCATTCGCTGTACGAGTCATAGAATTCTCTACTATTCAAAATTTGATCTCGGGCAGAGGAGAATGCTTTGACTCATTCGTTGTACGAGTCATAGAATTCTCTACTATCGAAAATTTGATTTTGGGCAAAGGAGAATGCTATGACTTATTCGCTGTACGAGTCATAGATCTTGAGAGAACAAATTTGAAGAGAAATTTTGGGGAGAAAAATTTTGGGAAGAGAAATTTTGGAGAGAGAAATTTTGGAGAGAAAGTGAAGTTCATTTTGAGTTTAAAAGGGGATATGAAATTTTAGAACTATGACTCATTCCCAGAATGAGTCATAGTATTAATATAAATATTACAGCTGCAAATAAGAAAAAATAAATAAATAAAAAAAGAAACGGCATGAATTGTAGACGGAAAGGGAGGAGAGAGAAGGAGAGGAGAGAGAAAATTAGGAGAGAGATTTTTTCCTTTTTTATCAGTGGGACCCAGAATGACTCATTCTGTGAATGAATCAAAGTCAGATTGAGAAATAGTTTCAAAAACATGGTCAAATACGGATTAAAAAGTAGGATCATTTTGGGAAAAAACTCCAATTTAAGGTATAACTTGATAGTGCTTGTGTCAGAACTAGCTTAACATAATGAGAGCCGTGTAGAGCTAAGTGTAGAGCTAAAGGTGGAAGAAGGCCGCCCATCTAAAAAATTTATATACATATATAATTTTTAAAAATAAATATATTAATTTTTAATTAAAAAAAATTAAATTAAATTACATAAATATCACAGTCATGGTCAAGAAGGTGTAGCTCAATAGGTAGCAACCTCACTTATGATTTAGAGATGATAAATTAAAGACACAATATAAATTAAAATTTCTTAAAAAAAAAAAATGAAAAAGAAATATCACAGTCGTGCCTGAAAAGGACCGTTTTGCCAATCCCTTTTCCAAATTAAGGAGGAAGGCAAGTCCAACTAGCTCTTCTAAGAGGCCGTCAAACTGTTTGAAATGTACAAACATGTGGGACGACTAAAATTAATTCTCGCACATAAAGAGATAAGATAAGAGCCACTATTTTCTCAATTTTCATAAAAAACTCTTAATTTCTATTTTGTTTATAGAATAATTGGTGAGTTTGGTCCCAAACATATTTACTTTTGGTATGTTTAGTCTCAATTTTTTTTTTAAAATTTTTAAAGTCCCAAACTTTTTTATTGGAGAAAAATATGTAATTTTTTTTAATTCCGTCAAAAACCTACAAAAAATTAACAGTTTGTTAATAAAAAGGGAAGGTAAAAATTTTGAGAACAAAAAAAAAAAAATTAATTAAACAAGAAGAAGAAACGCAAAAGAGGAAACAATACAATAGCATTATGTAAGCATTTTTCTTGTTGCATTTTAATTCCGGAAGCTTGAACGTGTCATTGCTCTGCTTCGTATGTAAATATCCAATAAGCCAACCTTAGTTTTTCTGCTTTTCTCGAAATTTCCAAGAAGCGAAAATGACTTAATTTCAACATCATCGTTCTCTTTTTTCTCTTTCTCTTCAAACAAAGTTTCTTTAAATTTATTTATTTTCATTGTTTAAATTTTCGGAATCACAAAAATTTCCCAAAAATCTCTATTTCTTGTTTCTTGTTTGTCGTTTCTTCTTCTTGTTTAATTAATTTTTTTTTTCTCAAAATTTTTTGTGATATTTTTACCTTTCCCTTTTATTAACAAACTGTTAATTTTTTAGGTTTTTTGACAGAATCCATCAAAAGGGGCCATATTTATCTCTAATAAAAAATTTTGGGACTTTAAAAGTTAAAAAAAAAAATTGGGACTAAACATACCAAAGGTAAATTTATTTGGGACCAAACTCACCAATTATTCTTTGTTTATAATTAAAATAGAATTATCTATATATATATATATATTTTTTTATTGTTTTTAAAGTTTTATTTCCATAATAATTTAAAATTAATGAGAGTTTATGTCATTAATGAAGATAT
Source organism: Cynanchum wilfordii (assembly GCA_025388415.1). Lineage (NCBI taxonomy): Eukaryota > Viridiplantae > Streptophyta > Magnoliopsida > Gentianales > Apocynaceae > Cynanchum > Cynanchum wilfordii. The sequence goes on from JAHSUH010000574.1 coordinate 739,356, forward strand.
ATGAAGTTATAATGAAAAATTTAAACAAATTATTGAAAATCTAGAACCAATTTTGTAAACATTGGTAATATTTTTCATTTGTTAATTAATTAGAATAGTGATTTACCAAAAAAAAAATAATAATAATTAGTGGAAACTTCTCTGTAGATAATTTATGGATATGTAACCAATTAATATATTTCATCTTATTTATTAATTTTTTTTTTCTTATTATTTTTATATAGTTAGTCAAATAATTTGTAAACAAAGTTTGTTCAAATTTATTTATATTTTATTTTGACTCATTTTATTTATTAAACAAACAAATTCAAATAATCTTTTAAACTTAAATATTATTGGATTGAACTTGAATATTATATAATTGTTAAAATGCAAATCAAATTGGAGCTTAAGCTCAATAACAGACTGCTATTTATCCAAAAATAAAAAATAATAATAAAATAAAAAAATTTACCTCCTTTGTAGTTACGTGCTTTGATTTGGAATATCATGAAATTGATAAGATTTATTTTAGAAGTATAATATTGAAAACTATTATATACTTAGAAGTATAATGAATTTGAAATATTATTCAATTCATAAAATAATACATAATCAAACGTCATTTTTAAAAAAAAAAAAATAAAAAATTATTGAATCGAATATGATCTTTATTAAGTGCCTTTCTTTATTTTGATCGAATATGATCATAATAGCCATATGTTGTTTCTCTTTGTCCTGAAAGTAACTTTTGCCAAAATTTGTTATCATATCGCTTCCCTTGATTGAAATCCAATGCCATAAATTCTTGACTTTGTTATTGTTAATTGAATCTTCTAAATTTGAAAAAAATGTGATAGTCTAGATGGTTGAACTTAGGTGTTTTATCCGACTTGATCAGTAAGAGGTCTTAGTTCGACTCACTCTAGACACAACTTTATCCCCCAATTTCGGATATATACTATAGTCTCGTGAGTTTTCTCTCATAAATTTCACTCATATTAGTCGATGAAAATACTGGGTAAAAAATAAATAAATAAATAAAAATCTTCTGAATTTGATAGAACATTATAAATCTTTGAAAAAATATTTCAGTTTAGCATGCAGATTGTTTCTTGATAATTTGTTTCAATTTGAAAAGTATCCCTGGAATATTGTGGTGCTAATTTAATCCCTTAGCTTGTAGCAAGGAACTTACTACGTAGAAGACTATACGTTAAGAGTACAAATTTTGATGTAGATGTTTTCTACAATTCAATCGACATCTTCTCCGCGACTTGGAATTAAAATCTGCTAATCATATGTCGAAAATTCATTCTCTTCCATATTTTCTTTGTAGCCTTGCATTGAAGGATAACTTGAAGTTATTTTTCTTGTCCATTCTTGAATCTTGTGTAATTGGAACAAAACCTGGAATTCTATGTCCCAACACTTTTTTTTTTTTTTTTTTTTTTTTTTTTTTTTTTTTTTTTTGGAATATTCATTAAAATAAAAACATTACAAAGGTGAATGACTAAAATCATTTACGGAAATACAAAACACCAACTTAAAACTAAGTAGTGCAGAGATAAAACTCAACCTAAAAAAATTAGGTGAGCCAAAGAAAACCCTAAATAAAATTAGGGATACATGAAAAAGAAAAAAAAAAAATTGCCTAAATCTATGGTCTTCATACTTGTCATTTTCGGACTTCATTTGCGAAGAGAGTTCGATTCTGTCTTCTTTCTTCAACAAGAGTCTAATCCATCCTGGGCGCATCAAAGATTTCATAGAATACCTAAAAAGAAAACCAAATACGAATACGAACAAAGGGCCCAGATCTAGTCCGGGTTTAAAAATTTTTTCTTCTAAAAAAAGAAGAAAAAACTGATATATAAATATCAATAAGAAACCAAGCAAATAAGATGAAAAATATAGAAAATATAGCAATAATACCAAAGAAATAAATAGAAAATACATAAAATAGAACATAAAACAAAAATAATACAAGAAAAAACCAAAAATATAGCTCAATCATCACCCTATCAAACAAAATTGTTTAATAAGATATGTGAATTTTAACAATCCTACCATTTACTTGTAAATTAGTTGTCTAAAATTAAGATATAATTGTATTTTACTCGTATATAAATCAATCAGTAAAAGAGTTATATATATTGAAAAATATAATATTTTTTTCCTAGTTCAATTTTTACACACATAATGACTAAAATTAATTTATCTAAAAAATATTTCCTATTTTAAATCCTATTAATTGAATTATCCTTTCAAGACCCACAAAAATATTCTTTATTGTTATAAAACTATTATTGTCAAAAGAAAATTAGAAAAACAAGTAAAATAAAAATCAAAGGAATAGGAAGAGGACATTCTTCTTCTTCTTCTTATATATTTCATATATATCTTTCATGTTTGTAAAATATACCTATCTAATCCCTATATATAGGGAAGAAGTATATGTAACTTATATACACATATATATACATACATAACTCTCCACTATTCTAAACATGTTACAAAAACTTATCACATGTAGGTTATATAGGAGTAGTGGAAATATGGAGGTATTGGGAGCTTAAAATCTATGATAGTTGACATACAACTAAAATAGAATTCGTAAAACTTCCCTTTTGGATGTCCATTTTACAAGGAATATGTCTCATTAAAACCTTATTAGAGAAAAATCTAGTGGAAAAAAACTCTAGTGAAGGAAAAAGAGTACATCGTTCCTTGTACACTCCCCTAGATCATTACATAATATCTTTGTACCGGCGCATTCCAGTATTACAGACCAATCTTTAAAATATTGAAATCAATAATGCCTTTGTGAACAAGTCTACCAAATTATTACTTGAACGTTGTATATCAATATCACCATTCTTCTGAAGATCATCTGTGAAGAATAATTATTGTGAAATATGCTTTTTAAGATCTTGTTTGATATATCGTTCCCGTAATTGAGCTATACATATCGTATTATCTTCATAAATTATTGTCGGGGTTTCTTTGCCTAAAGATAAACCACATGTTTCTTGAATGTGTTGAGACATGGATCTTAACCAAACACATTCACAACTTGCTTCATTGATTGCTATAATCTCTACATTATACGATGAAATAGCAACTAGTATCTATTTTGTAGAACGTCATGAAATAGCAAATCCTCCACATGTAAAAACATAGTCTGTTTGAGATCCGGAAGGTATCAAAAGACATGTTTAATTCCATTTCAATGTCTTCTAGTTGGACATAAACTAAACATTGCTAATAAATTAAGAACAAAAGCTATATTAGGTTTTTCTTTTCTTTTTTTATTATTAGCAAGATACATAACTAGACCTATTGCACTAAGATATGGTACTTCAGGTTCAAGAACTTCTTCATTATCCCGATAACGTGGTTGAAAAATGTCCCTTTATACATCAAGTGATCGAACAACCATTGGGGTACTCAATGGATGTTCCTTATCCATGTAAAATACTTTAAGGACCTTTTTCAGTATAATTTGCTTGATGAATAAAAATTTTAGTTTCATCTTTCAAGTATTTGATCCACAGGTCGAGACAAAATTTTATTTTCTAAGATCTTTCATCTCCAATTCTTTCTTCAAAGAATCTATTACTTTTAAAATCTCTTCACCACTTCCAATATTATTTAATAAATACACATGGACAAATTTGGTTATTTTGATAACCTGCTTTCAATTAATTCACTAAAACGATTATATCATATTTGTCTAGACTGCTTTAAACCATACAAAATTTTTTGTGACTTTATTAAATAAAATTCTTGAGAATTTGATTTATATACTTCAAGCATTTTAAATCCTTCAGGGATTTTCATAGAGATATTACTATCAAGTTAGTCATATAAATAGGCTGCAACTACATCCATAAGATACATATCAAGTTTCTTATTAGTTGCCGGACTAAGGAGATAACGAAAAATAATTGCATCCACCACAAGAGAATAAGTGACCTATTGGTCAATTATAAGTCTTTGAGAAAAATCTTGTGCAACAAGATGTGCTTTATATCTCACAATTTCATTTTCCTCTTTTCTTTTCCACATAAATACTCATTTATATCCTACAAGTTTGACATCTTCAAGTGTCCGAGTTATGGGTCCAAAAACTTCAAGTTTTGAAAATGAGTTTAATTCTACTGGAATTGCATCTTTCTATTTTAGCCAATCACTTCTACGTTGACATTCATCAACAGACGTAGACTTATTATAATCATTTTCATTTATAATATTTGATACCAATTTATATACAAAAATACTATCGATAGTTATTTCTTCTCGGTTCAATTGTTTCCCCATAGACATAATTTATTGACATCCGATCATTTTCTATTTTTCATTATTTTCGGATACCCGAACTTCTTCTGGAGTTATTTCATTTAATATGTCTCTTGACACTTTTGGAGTATTATCCCGGGATCATTATTAACATTTACTCCTTTTTTTTACGGGGATTTTTATTTTTTGAACCAATTGGTCTACCACACTTCTAGCGTGCTATAGACTCATTTGCTATTTCATTTACTGATTGTCCTTTTGGGACATTAATTTGTATAGGAGCTTTTACAGCTGGTATATGTGATTTAGTCACTCTCTTTAGGTCAGTAAATGCATGTGGCAGTTGATTAGCTATACTTTGCAAATAGATTATCTTTTGAACTTCACGTTCACATTGATTTGTACGCTGGTATATGTGATTTAGTCACTCTCTTTAGGTCAGTAAATGCATGTGGCAGTTGATTAGCTATACTTTGCAAATAGATTATCTTTTGAACTTCACGTTCACATTGATTTGTACGAGTATCAAGATGTTGCAAAGTATTTTATGTAATATTTTTACCAAGTTGTTTTTCTTTTTTCTCCCCCTAATCACAGGAACATTGATTCATCAAAATGACAATCGACAAATCGTGCCTTAAAAAGATCTCCTATCATAGGTTCAAGATATCTTATAATAGAAGGAGAATCAAACCCAACATATATTCCCAATCTTATTTACCCATTTTTAGTGCATTGTGGTGGAGCTTTAGGAACATAAATCGCTCATAAAACAATTCTAAAATGGGAAATATTTGGCTTCCAACGATAAGCTAATTGCAATAGGGAATATTTATGATAATTTGTTGGTCTAACACGTACAAGTATTGTTGCATGCAAAACTGCATGGCCCCAACTAAATTGGATACTTTTACTTCTCATAGCATAGGTCTAGCTATCAATTGAAGTCTTTTAATAAAAGACTTAGCTAACCCATTTTGTATATGAACATGAGCTTCAGGATGTTCAACACTTATACCAATAGACTTGCAATAATCATTGAAAACTTGAGATTAGGATTCACCAAAGCACTATCCATACATATTGATTTAATTGTATAATTTGGAATTTGTGCCCGTAGTCTAATTATTTGGGCAAGCAATCTCGCAAATGCCAAGTTGCGAGCTGATAGTAAGCTTACATGATATCATCTTCTAGATGTGTCTAATAGAACCATGAAATATCAAAATGGTACGCATGAATGGTGAATTAGTCAACATATGTCACCCTAAATTCTTTCTAAATATGTTGGAGATTCAATTCCAAATTTAGTTAGTGATGACTTAATAGTTAATTTTCCATGAGAACGAGCACCACAAGAAAATTCTTTTTGATTGAAAAATCTTCAAGTTTTTCAATGAGTGCTCATGCGAATTTTCAATAGTTTGTCATATTATACTTGAACTTGGATGTCCTAACCAATCATGCCAAATAGAAAATATTTTTGAATCAATAAACTTCAGGTTTATTGAATGTGTTTCAATTTCAGTTGTCCTAGTACAATGCTTGTAATATGAAGGTACTTATCAGTTCCTTCATTTATAGGTTCCACATGATATCCGTTAAGACTAATATCTTTAAAACTTAAACAAATTTTATTGAGACTTTGATGAAAATAAAGCATTATTTATATTTCATTGGGTAACATTATAATCAATCTTCCGGAGCTTTAAGTTATTCTTGTACTACCCGAAATCATATTAACATATGAATCACCCATTTTTATTACAGTGAAATATCTTTTATTTTTAAGAATAACGTGGGTAATTTCATTATCAATAAGACACATAACCTTATTCATATTCTTTAAATATATATATATATATATATATATATATATATATATATATTATAATTAAATAATAAAATAATAAGATAAATAAGAAATAGAATAAATTCTTTTCTTAACACAAATAAATATATGAAGTCCAGGTGTTGTAGTGGTATGTTATATAAACCTCACCCAATATATCATGGATTCAAATCCAAGCGGTTAGTAACAAATTCCAATTAACAATGATACAGTAGCAAAATTGTATTCAAATGATTTTTCTAACATAAATTCACATATTAAGTTTTCATCGTGTTAGTAGTAAGCATTCAAGTTTCACCTTATACGTTAAGGGTTCAAATCCCAACACACCTTTTAATGAGCATTACCACGAATACAAACGTGAATTATTCTCGGATTATGAGTCATAACAACATTTTCTTCGTGAAATGAATTACAATACATTATTCGACTTTCTTATTTTGTTCAATTAGAGAATTTCTTTTCTCTAACATGACAAAATTTATTCATTTACTAATTAAAATCTCGGGATCTAATTTCCATGAAATGATTCCATCTAGTAACTTCAAGAATTACAAATTCATACTTAATAAGAATTGACATTAGAGGAATAACATACCTATTTATTCTTGAGTCCAACTTCAAACAATATATTAAACCGGTAGAACCTTCGTGTAGAGCATTCTTCTTTTTCTTATATATTTCATATATATCTTTCATGTGTGTAAAATATAGATATCTAATCCCTAAATATAGGGATGAAGTATATGTAACTTATATACATACATACATAACTATCCATTATTCTAAAGATATTACAAAAATATATTACATGGAGGTTATATAGGAATAGTAGAAGTATGGAGGTATTAGGAGCTTAAAAGATATGATAATGGATATAAAAATATAATAGAATTTATAAAATATATGAATTTTTAAGAAGTTAAAAAAAAAAAAAAGGAAAATTTTCAATTAAGCTTACAAAATAAAATCCTTAAAATTGAACCATATTTTCTTTACAATATCACAACAAAAAATTTCTTAGAGAAATATATAGTTGTTCAAGTAGATTATGGAAATGTGCAGAAAGTTACGGCACATGAATTTACTAGCTTTTTTCATTGAATTTTATAAACATAAGAAAAATAGAAAAGTTCATTTATTATCGAGGAATGCATTATTTTTACTTTTTTACAAGTTGAAGGGTTACATTATTCAGTGTTCCTTTTCCCTTCTCCATATATTTTGATACATTTTTGCCATACATTTCGAATAAATCATTCATCAAATTCTCACCAAAATGACTTGCCAATATAGATTCATAAACTGCTCTAATGTACGTTGCTACATACATTCCTCTAGTTTGATCATTGCCAATGTTATTTGCATCCCATTTCAATTTGAATGTTTCGAGTCTTTTGAGAGTGAAAGAACCTTCTGCTTCAACTATTTGTTTCAGTTCATCTATAGAAGGTGAATATGAGGGAACATTGCAATTGGCCAATTGTCTTTCCTCAATCAATCCCTGGATTCAATTATAATACAAAAAAGGAAAAGAAATAATAATTACAAAAATCAATAAGTGTAGAAAGATCTCTAAATAAAATTAATTTATGGAAAATAAATAGCTAGAATATTACCATGGAAACCATATCATGTAATGTGTTTCCTAATAACTCGCAAATGTCATACCCATCATCCTCATCATTCTTACATCTGAAAGTAAGGATCATGTGTCCTTCACTCACAAGTTCATGAGAACGCATTTTTAAAAATGTTGTAAAATCATTTTCAAATTGATTCATGTATGCTTCACGTACACTTGGAGAACTTGTTTCAGCTATGCATATATTCTTCTTGTTCATTGCTTCTCCAGATTTGCTCACTAATTCAACTGGAATCTGATTTAAAAAATAAAAATAATGTTAGTGTTTCAACTCTCTTTAGATATTTTCATGACCTATTCGAAAAAAAAGAAAACAATTCAATACTTCTTGTTTGTGAATATGTATGCTACATGTTGGTTGTTTAATAAATCTTATTTACAAATTCTATACAAGAAAATCTTTTTTCCACACATGAATTTGATTTTCATTTTATCGGAAAAGCATTTTTATTTTTCGAAAATGTCTTTTCATTTGATCAAATAATCTTTCATTAAATAAAAACTTTTTTGATAAAAAACTGTTGGATAGAGTATTTGAAGATCAAATGATCTATTGATTATAACACTCTCTTATGATGAGATTTGTTTCTCCCATCCCCCCATATAGATATATATATATATTGGAAAAGAAAGTGGTGTTCTGCACCTGAGATAACCAATGAAGGCTATAAGATGAGTGTAAAAAATGGATGGAATGATGAGGAAAAAGCCTTCCATAAAAAGAACCTGGCACTGCTGCAACATAGCAAGAAGATCTATTGCATCCTCCTCTAATATTAGTACCTTTTAATTTCTCAAGTTCATCGTAAAAGCTAGGTAGCATTTTAAAAAGCGAATTAAAATCATTCCTTATAAGATCGTTAAGAAATATTTGAACCGCAGGAGGCTGCTGGGAAGTTTTGTTGATGCTCCTTATTATCTCCTTTAGTGCAAAGAAAGCATTGGGTCCTGACGAACATCCCAAATCAGCTATATTCATGCATTTGGGTAAACCGATAGAGTATTGGCTTAATAATAACTCTCTAATGCTTTCTTCTAAAATGTGCTTTGATTTCTGTATGATAAATCTCTGCAACGAAACAAAGAAAAATTATGTATCAAATAGTATGTATTTGTGTGTGTACGATGGATCGATAAAAATTACTTGAAGTGATGAGTTTTTTGCGTAGCTTAATTTGCCTGTGCCACCATTCATGTGAAGAACCAGTTTGAGTGCTTTCGCCATTTCTGCAAGTTCTTCTCTTCGAATTGAATTGGATTTCTGATGTTTCATACAATATTTATTGCTCTCTCTTGAAATTGGATTGGACCATTTTATGTTTCCATAGGTTATTTATAACTCTCGCAGATTTGACTTTTTTTTTTTTTTTTTTTGTTTTGGTGCGCAATTGGCCAAGTTTGTTTCATAAAAGTAAGGCATTGTCCTTTTCTTTCATTAAATGTAATAGTGCAGACTTCAATTTCTTCCGGGGATTTTTTTTTTATTTTTTATTTTTTATTTTTTATTTAAATTATATAAAAAAAAAAAAAAAAAAACAACTTTTTTTCAAGTTTTTTAACTCCACAGGACAGAAAAAAAAAAAAATCTATTTTATTTTGTATGTGATGAACATACAAATTTGGTGGGAAATCTTTTAAAGTATTGTTTTAATAAATACTCGTGTCACTTTAACTAATCTAAAAATAATAATAATAATAATTTTATTATATCAATCACATAAACATAAATTATTTGAAGTAATGAGAATGTGTTTATAATTTTTTAAATTATTACTTTTATTTTAAAAAAAATAAGGTTAAAAATATTGACTTAATAATATTAAACAATGACTTAAATCATATTTTAGAGGATTTTGTAAGACATACCTAGCCAACTCAAATCCGACATGAAAATAAATAAATAAATATATGTATTTATATAATAAAAAATTTTATAAACTATTTGATGTAGTCTAGACAGTCTAATCTCAGAATTCACCAATCGATTTCTTTCTCTGTGAAAACCTCCGATTATAAACTATCTTATAAGCCGCTTTTTTTTTAAAAAAACAAAAAAAACCAAAAAAATCCTCCGATTGCTGTGCCCAAAGTATCATTGCTGCTGCGTGGTTCTAAGCACTAGTGTTGTTGTCTAATTAAATTCCCAAACTTTGTATTTTCTCCTTTTTGCTTTTATTCTCCAAAAAAAATGGTTTTTTTGTTCTCTTCTTCACTTCGTCGTCGACTGTCAGTGTTTGTGGTTATTCATTTTCCTTTTCATTTCTGTTCCTATTTTGCTGGGCAATTTGCAGATTAGAAGGTGTGTATAACTAGGTTCATTTTCATGTTTTGAAGCATTTTCTTGTTGTCGTAGCCTTCACTGATTTCAGGCTTGCATTTTGAAGTGTTTGGGGTGGTAAACATCTTTGAATAGTGTTTGGGGTGCATTTTCAAGTCTGCAAATTTTCAGTATCTACGTTCATGTTTGAACTCCACAAAATAGTGACTTTAAATACGAAATGGTTTGATAATAAAATTTTAAATAAAATGAAACAACATTAAAAACGTAGAACAGATTTATCAGAATAGTTAAAACTTGTCTCTTCTTTATCAATCAGAGTAGTTGAACTTCACTATCCATAGTTTATGGACATTTAATGAATTAATATTTTTCTTTTATTATTCAATTTTATTTTTCTTTAATTTTCATAATACAATTAAGTAATTGAAATAATTTTTTTTTTTAAAAAAAAATTATTAATTTTTTTTTTTTTATTTGTGCAGTTTTTATTATTTATTGGAATTAAAATAAAAATCTATAATTTTTTTTAAAAACAATTTCTGCAAATATTAACTTTTCCTATATACCAAAAAAAAAAAAATCGATTATTTGTCTAGCAATGGGAAAATCAAAATAGAAAAATAGTCAAAAGTTAATAATTCTCTTAATAATAAATAACGTGTGGGGAAAAAATAAATGCAATATGAACAAAAGACATTATGGATATTATCACATGATATTATCAATAAATGCAATATTATCCATTTTAGGAATTTTTCATAAAATAGAGGAACATTAAATAATATATTAAAAATGTGGAACCCATTTTTGTCGGCATTGATAAAGATATTTCACTTGCTAATTAATTGTTGACAGCGTATGGACATTTAATGAATTAATATATTTTGATTTTTTTTTTTTTGGGGGCAATTTTTATTATTTATTGGCATTAAAATAAAATCTATGATTTTTTAAAAATTTATTTGTTTTTATATTTTCGCAAATCTTATCTTTTTCTATAAATGTAAAGAAAATATATATATTGATGACTTCGCTAACGCTCCCAAAACTATAATTAATTTAAAAAGTATAATTTATTTAATAATAAAATAGATAAATTAGATTAGATATTATTTTTTCATGATCATTTGTTCATATGAAAAAGATTGTCAAACATACTATTATAATTTTTTGTCACACTATTTAATATTTAAAGTCACTTATTTCATTAGTTTTCATTCAATTTGGTTTGTGTTTGTTGAGTCTAACTCTTGTTAGGAAAAAAATCTCACCCTAACTTTTATATAATGCTCACATTAAATATCAAAATCGTGATCTCGTGTAGCCTTCATAATGCCAAAATTTTACTATTATCCTTTTAGAGTGACTCATTCAACTTTTAAACCTTCTAATTCACTTAATTTTACTGTCAATTAGTTAATTAGATTTATTTTAAATTTCTAATCATTTTAAGTCAATTAAAAAATATTTATTCTTAATAAATGATTAAAAAGATTATAAGATTATTTAATTTTCTAATTAAACGCACAAAATAAAAGTTTTTAAATTTTGTTTCTTTAAATAGTTGTCAAAGTTCTTATGTATAAGTCCAAAACCATTCATAGGATAAAATAAATTACAGGATAACAGTCGGTCATGATATACATTAATTAATATAATGAAAATGAATGAAAATACCCTTAAAATGCTTGTCCATTGGCTGAATAATCGGGCCAACTCGTCATATATATTAATTAATATAATTGACAGATTTGGTCTCCTAATCCTAACTTTCTTTACTTATCATGTGTGTTAGAAAAGACCAAGACAAGTGATAACTATTTTATTATTAAATTATATCATAATGATATTGTCAATATATAATAAACTAACTTAGCATATTAGGCTTAAATATCATACATAAATTTAAATAAAAGAAGATAAAATAAGATTACTTACAAGTAATACTTGGAACAATTTAAACTGTCTTCCACTTGAATAACTTGATTATATTTATGAACTTCAATATTATAAAGATAGTACAAGAGACGAAATTATAGATTATTTCCCAAAACCTCTAAAAACCCTATCTAAAACATACAAATAATAAACTATATATAGACAAGTATGGATTCCAAACTAATATTCAATATAGTTAATTCCAGATTTCAAATATTTTGAATCCGTGACATAACAAATAATTTCTCCATAAAGGAGAAAAGTTTATTTATTATATACATTCTGAAGGAATGTATTACTCTTTACCAGTAGAAGGTTTACGTTATTCACTATTCCTTTTCCCTTGTTCATATGTTTTGATACATTTTTTGCATACATTTCAAACAAATTATTTATTTTATTCTCAGAAAAATGATTTGTCAATAAAGATTCTAAAACTGCTCTAATGCACATTGCTACATACACTCCTCTAGTCTGACCATTGGCTACATTATTTGCATCCCACTTCAATTTGAATGTTTCCAATCTTCCAAGTGTGAAAGAGCCCTCTGTTTTAATTATTTGCTCGAGTTCTTCTATAGACGGTGCATATAAGGGAACATTGAAAGTAGCCAATTGTCTTTCCTCAATCAATCCCTGGTTCAAATATAATAGTAAAATAAATGAGGGGGACAAAAAAAAAAAAAAAAGAAACATCCTAATAAAATTTTAAATTCCATAAGCTACTTAACAAGTAAAAAAAATCTATTTATATTTAGAAAAATAAAATCAAAATAAGTATATATTTTAATCTTTAGTAGTTCGATATTAGTTTTTAACATTTATTTTTAAAATGAAACATATATATATATATACTTTTAAAAAAAGAAAAAAAATTAAAGTATTTTTACTTTTGTTATGTCTCAAAGGAATGATCTCTCAAATCATAAGTAAAGATTGTTATCAATTGAAAATATTTATATATAGATACCTAAAAGTGATTAACATATTTATTTTTTAAAAATAATAATAATAAATAAATAAAAAGAAAAGGAAAGAATTTGGTAAAAAAAATTTCCAAAAACTATATAAAATCAATTAAAAAAATGCATTATTGAATAAGTAAAATAGCTAAACTAACCCTGGAAACCATATCATGCATTGTGTTTCCTAATAATTCCCAATAGCCATATCCATCATCCTCATCATTCTTGCATATGAAAGTAAGGACCAAATGACCTTTGGGTACAAGTTCTTGAGAACGCATTCTTAAGAAAGTTGTGAAATTATTTTCAAATTGATTCGCATATGCTTTGCGTATACATGAAGAACTTGTTTCAGCTACACATATATTTTTCTTGTTCAAAGCTTCTCCAGATTTACATACCAATTCAATTGGGACCTGATTTCAAAATTAAAAATTAATTATGTTACAATAAATAATGAAAGTATTAAATAAAATTGACGACATTCCATCCTTTCTTCTCTTTTCATCCCTATTATTAAGAGAATCCAATACTTTTTCTTGTAAAAAAAATAAATAAAAAAATCTACATACCTGAGATAACCAATGAAGGCTGTAAGAGGAGTGTATAAAATGAATAGAATGATCAGGAAAAAGCCTTTCATAGTAAGAACCTGGAACCGCTGCAACGTAGCAGCATGATCTATAATTGTTTCCTCCTCCTCCAGTATTTATACCTTCTGATCTTTCAAGTTCATCGTAAAAGTTGGGTAGCATTTTAAAAAGTGTGTTAAAATCATTCTGTATAAGATCGTTAAGAAAAACCTGAATCGAAGGAGGCTGACAATGATTCAGTTGATGCTGCCAGCAACTTCTATGAATGCTTTTTATTATCTCTTCTATTGCATAGAAAGCATTGGATCCTGAAGAACATCCCAAATCCACTACATTTATGCACTTGGGTAAACCGTTAGAATAGTGTTGGCATAATAATAACTCTTTTATACTTTCTTCCATAATATGCTTTGATTTCTCTATCACCAACTTCTGCAAAAAAAAAAAAAAAAAAAAAAAAAAAAAGTACGTATTGTCAAATGGTATGTAAATGCTATATATGGATCATGTGAAGAACAAGTTTTAGAGAGAGAAAGTGTACTTGAAGTGATGAGTATTGTGCGTAGCTTGATTTGCCAGTGCCGCCATTCATGTGAAGAACAAGTTGGAGTTGTTCTTGTCTTGGAATTTGGAATTCTGATGTTGGTTGGATATTTTTATGACTCTCACGTGAATTTGATTTTTGATGCATTTTTCTCTCTTCTTTGTTTCATACAAGTATGTGATTGTCCGCTTTCTTATATAATACTGCTCCCTTCAAAATTCCTTTTTCTTTTTTTTTTTTCTTTTTTTTTCAATTGAAAAAATATATCATTTTTCATTTTTCTTTGAAATATATTAAAAAGATTTTCAATTTTTGCAATGTCATTAAATAAAATCTATTATATTACGATTCAATAGTATTATTTATTTTGATATATTTTTAGTACACTTCATAATAATAATAATTAAAAAAAGAATTTCGTGCCCATATTTGTATCCATGTGAAGACCATACATCGGTCTGATGGCTCAGACTTAACGTCAGAATTCACCTTCCTAATCTGAACCAAGGCTTTATTTTATAATATATAAATGATAGATATATATATATATATATATATATATATATATTGTGAGAATTAAAGAAGAAATTGAGAGGATAAAATAATAGCTAAGGTTTCATTATAATTGAATAATCTAATTACAATAGATAAATAAGACTATATATAGGAATAATGAAAAAGATAAAAAGACAATACTACCCTTATAATTATAATATATACTCTAACATATATATATATATATATATATATATTTTGGTAAAATAATTGATAATAAAAATAAATACTTGAACAAAAATTTAGGATCACTAAATAATTAGTTATTTAAGTATAAATATTTAGGCATAAAATATAAAGTTAGGACCACCAAAACATCTCAGCAACAAAATAAGTAGTGACTCTCAACAAAATAAAAATATTATGACTATTAATCAAATCATTTAGGAGAAAATAAATAATTATTTAAGTAAAAATATTTAGGTTAAGAAGAAAAACAAAATTCAATAATTTTTTATAGCAAAATAAGTAGTGGCCAAATAATTATTTGGTCAATAATTAAAAGGGCAAACTATCACAATAGCACCTGAACTTTTCAAGATTTTGAGTTTTCCAATTAATTTGTTTTTTCCTAACTTTTACACTCCAACTTTAAAAACTCACTTATATTACACCTTTGTCCAAAAATTATGCCCAACCTCACATTCCATCTACTTTTCAGGGAGGTATTTTTATCTTTTTATTTAAAAATATATTTATCAGGGTATTTCCATCTTCTTCTTTTTTCATTAATTTTATCGAACCTATCTAAGTTTTCTTCATCTAAATATTCATTATTTTCTTATGTAAATTAGTTTGTACAATATTTAGAACTTTTTCTTCTCTTTTTCTATCAATATTATTATGAATTTCTAACAAATTAATATTATTTTCTTAATTCATGTTATACTACTTTCTTTTTTTTGTTATTTTTTTAATTAAATCATCTTTTTATTACCAACAATAAATTTATCATGTGCACATGATTGTGATTTAATGAGTTTCTCAATCTTTTTTTATTATTAATCATAATCAGAATCGTATTGCATATTTGATTTTTGTAACACAAATTTTAAATAAAAACTAAACAATAAAAATTTTAACGAATTGACAGTCTTAAAAATAGAAAATAAAAAATAAAAATAAAATAACATATATAACACAAATAATATATATATATATATATATATATATATATATATATATATATATATATATAAGTGTATGAATTATTGTATATAAACAAACAGATGAATATAAAAATTGTTAAGATTTTTATTAATTCAGGTAGTTAGTTATTGTTAGTTATAAGTCTACTAGCTGGAGATATTTTTTCATCTCAGATTTTATATACTATAGCAATATAGCAAGTGATATAATATTGCTATAAATACCCTGTATATCTTGGTTGTAATTGAATGATTTTTTGATCAGTAGAATTTTTCTTCCATTTCGTTTTTTCTGCCAATTGTTCATGGTATCATAGCTGGTTAGAATTCATTAATCTACTGCCATGACTTCAGCTAGTAGCTCAAATCCTAAAAACCTTGGAGATCTTGAAACCGTATAGTTATCTGATGTTGCAAAATTCTGATCATCTAGGCCTAATACTCGTAACTACATCTTTAAATGGGAAAAATTATCTACCATGGAATAGAGCTATGCGACTTGCCCTCAAAGCCAAGATGAAACTTGGTTTTATTGATGGAAGATATCGAATACCTGATTGCTTGTCTGAAACATATGTTCAATTTTTGGCAAATGTTTCCACTATTTAAGAAGCTAAATCCTATAAACAAGTATGAGTCCACTTATATAGATACCCTAATTCATAGTCCGTGATTGGTTAGCTAAGGATTGATATATTTTATTGGTTATGGTCCCGAGAGAGTATTGTGAGTTTCTATTCTATATGCCGTCAATAGAACGGAACCTCAACTCCAATAAATTTCTCGGAAGACTTTAATCGCTTCGACAAGTTTTGATCGGAAAGGTGTCTTCTGGGATTCTTAAAGGTTACAGAAGGTTTTGAATTTATAAGATGAAATCAAGTACGCTTCCGCAATTAGTTAAGTTATTCCCGCAATTAGTTAAGTTATTCTTAATAATTTAACATATAAATCATGGGAAAATATGTTTATTACATTCCTAACAAGTGGTATCAAAGCCTATATGTTGGGTTATTAAGAATTTTTATATATAATCCATATTCTTTTTGAAAAGATTAAACTTTTTTAGGGTTTATCAATATGGATCTGAGGTTTTTTTAAAGGTGTAATTTTTGTGATTTATTTTATATATATTATGGAATTAGAGTTTGATTACTGGCTTTTGTCGGTAATTATATGCATATATGTATGTATGCGGCTGTTTCTGGAAATGTTGGTAATTTATGCATATATATATTGTTGGTTATTCATGTTATTTTTTGTTGGCTTTCTGCGCTGTATACTGCTTCTGGATTTTCTACAGTGAAATGTCATGTATATATATATATATTTTTTATGTATGTATATTTTATATTTACAGTGGGCATATGTATGTTTTATACCTGCAGTGGGCCAATTTATGTTTTTATCTCTGCAGTGGGCCAATTTATGTTTTATCTCTGCAGTGGGCCCAAAATTAATAATATATTTATATATATATATTTTTTATATTAATTTTATTAATTCCAGTGTTTTTTCCTGGAATTGATTATTATATATTATATAATATAAAGATCAGTTGAATTCAAAATTTAATTTATGGTACTTGTATTTTTGAATTAATTAATTAAAACTTAGAGTCGTCAAAGTGACTTTTTTGTGTAAATTATTTAATTTGAAATATAAGGACGGTTGTATGTGTTTAATTTTTAATGCGAATGATTGGCCCAAAGGAAAGTTGTTGTTTGACAGAATTTTTAAACACACTGTGATAATAAATATATGACAATTATTTGGTTATTTCTTCCATGTGAATAATTAGTCGGTCTAAAGAAGGTTTTTTATTTGACAGAAATTTATTGTCAATATTTGATTATTACATTGAGAGTACCACATGCAAATTGACATTTCTGTCCAAAGACTAAATATCAATGTTGTGCTAGGTATCTTGTGATGAGATTTATTATTTTACCATTATTTGAACTCGAGCTATATAAACAAATAATCGAACGAACTCGATCAAATTTTTGGCTCAAAACATTAAACGAGCTTACTCGAACAGTGTTCAAAAAATTAAACAAACAAGCTCAAATTTCCGATGTTCGAATCGGTTCGACTCGTTTACAGCTCTATCTATTGATAGTTATGTACATTTAATGTGAATTAACAATCAAACTCGTGTAGAGCTAAGGCAACTAAAAATAAAGGTATGATTTCAATAACTAAAATAATTGATAACAAAAGTTAAGAAAACATAGTCCAGTTGGTAGCAACCTCACTTATGATCTTTGGAGGTCATAAGTTCGAGACAAGTAGTGGCAAAAATGTCTCAAATTTTTTTTTAAAAAAAAATTGATAACAAAAAAAAAACTTGAACAAAAAGTTAGGATCACCAAATAATTAGTTATTTAAGTAGAAATATTTAGGTATAAAATGTAAATTTTTTGACTTCTAACCAAAATAATTGCTAACATTTAATTAAAATATCAACCAAAACTTCTCAACAACAAAAATAAGTAATTATGAAAGACAAAATATTAGACTAAAAATAAAAATATTCTCGCCAATAATCAAACTAATTTTTGAGTACAAAATAAATAATTATCTAAGTAAAAATATTTAAGCTAAACATAAAAATATTTGTTCAATAATCAAAATAATTGATAGAAATTAAATACAGACTTAAAGAAAAAGATTAGAATCACCAAACAAATAATTATTTAAATGAAAATATTTAGGCTAAAAGTTTAAATATTTTTGCCAATAATTAAAATAATTGATAGGAAAAAAACATTTAATTAAGACATGGACCAAAATAGTCTCACCGCACAACAAATATTTATTAAATAAAAATATTTTGACATATAACTAAAATAATTTATAACAAAAATAAAGACTTCAAAAAATATTAGGACGACCAAACAAATAGTTATTTAAAATAAAAAAATATGCTGACAAATAATTAA
Source organism: Cynanchum wilfordii (assembly GCA_025388415.1). Classification (NCBI taxonomy): domain Eukaryota; kingdom Viridiplantae; phylum Streptophyta; class Magnoliopsida; order Gentianales; family Apocynaceae; genus Cynanchum; species Cynanchum wilfordii. The sequence continues at coordinate 758,103 of JAHSUH010000574.1, forward strand.
AATAATTTATAACAAAAATAAACACTTGAACAAAATATTAGGACTATCAAACAAATAGTTAGTTATTAAATCAAAAATATGACTAAAACCAAATTTTTTTTTAAAAAAAAGAAAATAAGCTATGCATTAAGACCACAAAATAAATATTTATATATGTAAAATTAATTAGGTTATATAAATAAAATAATTGATGAGAAAAGTATTTAGCTAAAAACATTCATATCACAAATACAACTATCTAATAAAAAATAATTAACACATTTAAATAAAACATACCAACAAATGTCTATATATTTGATGAAAAATATTTAATTTAAAAAATAATATTATGACAAATAATCAAAATAAATAAATTAACTAAAATTTTAAAATTAATAACTAAACATTTAAATAAAATTTTGAACCACAAAACAAAATACTTATCTAAGAAAAATTATCAATACAACAAATAAAAATATTTTAACCAATCACAAAATTAATTTTGATTGATAGATTCTTTTAATGTTATTTAGTATTATTAAGATTTTGTTCAAATATATAATTTTTTAACCAAAATAATTTGTTCAAATAATTATTTTATATCTAGTTTTTGATTATCTTGACATTTGGTTTAAGTGCTTTGATTTACAGTAAATAAATTCAACCGTTTTAGCAATTAACTATTTAAAATATTATAATTGTAAAAATAATTTACAATATGTTTGTTTATTGATTTATGAGTTTAATTAAATTTATTAGCTACGGATAAATTTGCAAATTTTAAAATTTAAATTGATGACATTTCAACCATGAGTAAAGATGTTTTGCAAGTGAATTTACGTTTAATGTCAAACAATTGGAAAAAACAATATATCTATGTCAATAGTATTTTTTCAATGAAAAAGGGATCCGGTATTATAAATAATCAAACAAGTACGGAGGGAACAAGATAGCAACCCCTTAAGAGGGCCGTCCCGGTTTCCGGTTAACGAGTAATTCAATCATTCTATACAAAATGCGCATAACAAAACAAGCAAAACCCGGCCATCCTATGTCAATAGTATTTGTCCAATCCAAAGTTGTTATTTAAGCAAAAATATTTGATCTATGAATAAAAGTATTTTGAAAAATAACTAAATACTTTAAAAAAATATATTTAGGTCACAATTATTGAATAACTAAAATAAAAAAAAAAAAAAATTGGGCCAATAACTAAAATAATTGAATGTTGTAATGTATTGTATATAAGGTATTTGAAGAAGAATGATGTTTTTTCATTAATTAAATGTGATTTTCAATACTCCGGTAAAAAATTTGAAAGTTTATGTTGAAACAATATCTAGGAAACTGAAAACTTAAAATATCTCAAATAATATCCATATTCATTTTGTCTCTTAACAACCCCTCGAGTTTGAGTTTGTGACACCCAACTAGCTCAGCATTTCATTGTGTAAAAGATCCACCCCATCATTTGGTAAAAATGTCATCACGGTGCACTTTTTGCTAATTGCAAGGCTGCCTTACAATCTATGTAAACAACAATAGGAAGAATGTATGTGATAGTTAACACCTTAAGTAATCTGTTCAACCATACCAATTCTGCACTAGCCTTACTCAAAGCTCGATACTCTCTGCCTTCGCTGAGGAAAGTGAATCAGAATATACCTTCACTCTGAAATCAGCCATGAAATAAAAATTCCTGCCTTCAAGCTTCTCTTGACAAACCTTAACAGATTCAATGCTGCTATATAATGTGGTATTCTAGGAGATTGCAAGAATTGATTCAACTATTGCATACTAAAATCAATATTAGGCCTTGTTTTGGTTATGTAATTGAATTTACCAACCATACTTCTATACTTCTTAATGTCCTGCAATAATTCTCCTTCATTTGCTTCTAGTTTCTGTGATGTATCCATAGGTTGGACACAAGGCTTTGCCAAATAATAGCCAAAATCCTTGATTAATGTCTCAGCATATTTGCTTTTGTGAATGGAAGCACCTCTACTTGAATATTCAATCTTCATATTTAGGAAGAAATTTACAATACCCAAATCCTTGATCTTGAAGGTTTGGTCAAGAACTTGTTTAACATGATTAATTTCTTCAAAATTATTGTGTGTGATAATAATGTCATCTACATATACTATCAAAAGAATCACAATTATATGAATGATGAACAAACAATGAATAACCATTCTTGGATTGCACAAAACCAAGGGAACACAACTAATCATTTAATCTCTGATCCATTCTCTAGAAGCTTTGTTTCAATCCATAGAGTGATTTATTCAACTTGAAAACTTGTTTCCTATCAGATAGAATTAAACCCTGTGGTGGAGTCATATAGACTTCCTCATCTAACAGACCTTGCAAGAAGGCATTGTTCATATCTAACTAAAAAAGAGGCCAATTTCTTTTGATTGCAACTGTGATGAGACACCTTACGATTGTCATCCTAACAATCGGTGATAAGGTTCCCGTGTAATCAATCCCTTCCTTTTGAGTATACCCTTTAGCTACTAGTCTAGCCTTAAACCTTTCAATTGAACCATCACTTTTAAGCTTGATCTTGTATACCCATTTACATTCAATGGCTTTCTTTCCTATAGGTGGTTCACTTCTAGGCACTCTCGATTAACAAAAAAAGAACTGAACAAGATCCCATTTATCATTAGCAATCAATGCATCAAACTCATTTTGCATGGCTAATTGCCATTCAGGTATATTGCAAGCTTCTTCATAGCTTACTGGTTCAAACAAAGTTTGTTTAGTGAAATAATTGTGACCATTGGACACAACAGTAGGCTTAGAGTGTTTAGGTATGTGAGAATCAGTGTGGGAAATCTTAGAATTAATGGTGGAGTAACAAATATAATCTCTAAGATAGTTGGGAGGTCTTTGGGATCTTTGAGATTTGGGAACAATAACATGATTGTGACCAAAATGTTGTGATTCAGGACAATGATGAATATGAGTAATATCAGTTTGATTTTGTCCAAAATTTTGAGATTCAGAACTAGAATGAACATAATTTAGATCACAATTCAAAATATCAATAGTATTATCTTCAATGTCATTTGAAATGGAAATGGGAAGAAATGCTCTTGAAATTAAGTGTTTCCTACTGAGAAAGATGAAAAGGGAAAATGCATTCATGGAAAACTATGTCTTTGGATGTTATGATCTTATGAGTAGATAAATCAAGAACTTTATATGCGTTTTGCTCAATAGGATATCCTATGGAAACACATGCTTGAGCTCTTGGCTGCAATTTATCCCTACCTTGTTTCATAGTGCTAACATAACAAAGACATCCAAAGCTTCTAAGATGGGAAAATGAAGGTCTTTTACTGAACAGAAATTCCTAAGTAGTCTTATTTTTTAGGATAGCTGAAGGGAATCTATTGATTAAGTAGCAATGAGAAGAGAAATATCCCCAATATTTTATAGGAAGATTATATTGAAACAAGAGATCTCTACAAACCTGTAGGAGATGCCTATGCTTTCTCTCAACAATACCATTTTGTTGCGGAGTATATTCAATCTAAGTTTGATTTACAATTCCTTCATGTTGGAAGAATTTGGTTGCTTGATGTGGTGATTGAAGTGGAGAAAATAATAGAATAAAAGAATAATAAATAATGAATAAATTAAATAAAAGAATGAAAGAATTAATGAATAAAGAATGAATGGAATCAAGGTTGTCACTAATCTTCAATCATGTATGCAGTGTACCTATCATATAAATAGTATCAAAACAAGTATCAAGATTTTAAAATTTATAAAATCGTTTTTTTCAAGATCCCTATTAAGATTAGGTGTAAAAAAATTTAATGAGATCAACTATAATCATGTTTTGGAGAAATGAATCAATCTAAAGCTTGAGACTAACAAAGTAAGAAAACAAGGTAAAGAAAGCTAGTAAAAAGGTAGAAACTCAAGATAAAACATAGAGAGAGTGGATATAAATGCACAAATAAAAATAAAAAGAATGGATATATTTACAAGAGAAACCAGCCATACGAAATCACATACATTCCCCACCAAATCACACACAGAATCTAGACTTGCACATTGCAGTCAAATATAAATAACAAGAAAAAACAAAACAGTTTACAGTGGCACTACGAGGTAATAAAGGTAATGAAATCATACAGGCAAGGATATCAAAGCTGAACTGAGGTTATGCGCACAAATGATAAACATATCATGAGATAGCATAGTCAAGCATTAGAGTACAATCATGGAAAAGGGAACTACATTACCAATGGAAGCAATCATGTATATCGAGTAAACAATGTTCTCTCCGACATAATTTAAATACCAATCCATAAAATGCCTTTTCTTGTGTTTCTGCTTCCCTCACCAAGAAACTAATACATTTTCACATAAGCTAGGTGGAAAAAAACTTACTTTCTTGGTGCTGCATAAGCTTCAGCTGGAAAAAACTTACTTTCTTAGTGTTGCATAAGCTTCAGCTTTCTCCAATTGGTACCCAGAGGAATACAAGGAAACTAAACAATCACATACTGGCCAGCTGCAATGATGGGAAACTCAAATGTTATGATCAGAGTTAAAAGAAGATTTTATTCATCCAAAATAAAAATCATTTCAAGTAACTGTTCAAAGAATTTATAAATTTTAAAGAGATTTAACAACGATGATGACTTAATTTCCACGAAGTAGTACATTAAACAAAAAAACTCACTAATCATGGTTGTGCTAAAAAAATTTCAGAAAATTCCAGCAATATTAGCTAGCACAAAGTTTTCAAGGATTACTCAATTTAAACTATTCAAGAATATGCATGCTATTGATCAATTTATATATCATAGGCAATCCTAGAATCTATTTCTTGTATAAGTTAAGTAGGAGTCTATTCTCAGTGCAGGGTCTCAATCTCAAGAAGAGGGAAAAGCAAATAGAGGAAGATAACCTTTGGAGGATTCTGTTGTAGGTGAATATGTTCTAGGATTTTCCTTGGCCAACGTTGTACCACCATCATGTTCTTTTCTTTTCTGGATTCTGTACTGAAAATGTCCTCGCTATGTGCTACGATAACAGGCTACAATCAATTTCAACAGTTTTAGAACCTTTTTTTCGCAGCCTGCAGCCTTCAAACTGCCATTGCTCCATTAGCTTCTCCCTCTAACTCTAAGACCTTTAGTAGAGGCAAGAGATGTTTCTAGAAAAGGAATTTTGAAAGACGTCAATAGAGGTAAAACAAAATGATAGTTAAATTGATCTAATTGAAGCTTGAGAAAAAACACTAAATAAAAACATGACCTTCTCTTAAAGACTGGTGCATGTTTCTTCTTTTGCTTTCAATTTGTCTGCATGATTTGAACTGACCAGACGTGCAAGAATGTCTTAAACTTAAGCTTATTTTCTAAACCTTTGATCATGTTCAGTTGGTTTCGGAAATAACGCCTCTCCCTCTTGCCGTACTTTCCACGTTTTGAAGGCCCTCTTCTAGCTTCCGAATAGACTCTTCCTTAGTTCTACATTCCTGTTTTACTTTATGAATCTTCAGTGTGTAAACACAAACAATGAAAAATGAAATAAGGTAACAAATCTACGAAAATAACACAAAGTAGTGATAAGGTGAGCAATACCATTAATTTCATTTTCTTGAGCTCGGGGGTATCACTTTCTTGCAGGACCTAACTCAATTCCTCTAAACCGTAACATCACAACATTTAACAAACTAAGAGTTTTTCTTGGATCCTTATCTGAAGGACTTATCGGTACAAACATCACCACCTACAACAGAATGTGAGCATGCTTTCAAAAGGGGATTCGTTAAATGACAGAATTTCAAGGATATCCAGAACAAGACTAGATCTCAGCAAACAAAAATTCCTGTTTTTGAAATTTACCCAGGGAATAACTTGGAGCAGATGTGTCAACTTGGAGTTCCTACAAATAGATGATAAAGAAGAAATAAGAATATTAATATTGCAAATCCCAAGGAGTAGTCTTGGTATAACAAAATCGATAAACACCTGTATGGTATGTGGCTACTTTTATTTGTTAATGGAGATCTCACGTCTCAAAAGCTGAAAGAGATCTGTTAGAATTTTGTGCTTCCGTGAGCCTATCACCTTGGACATCAGTCTTTGCTATATTGGATGTGAAGAAGAAATTGATAAAGAATCTTCTTTCTCAATAAATGAGCAAACCACAAAGCAAAGTGGTAATGATAATGGCACCACATTACCACTGAGAACAATTGCTATGCTCATTCACATTGTTTGATCCAACGACCCTTGCACTCTTTCCTGCTTGCAGAACATTCCATACTTCCTTTATGTTCAGAACTTGTGCTTCAACTATCCCAGGTATATGATGACAACCTTTAGCCAAAGAAGATTCATAATTCCATCAGCCTTCAGAGCATTTAAATGGAACATAAACATATTTTTAAGTGATCCGAGCTGCAAAGAATTTTCACATGTATAAAATGAAATAGTGAATAACTCCTTAGATTGAACAAAATATAGAAAGTCCTATATCTATTCATAACTGACCTTGAGGATGATGATGATGTGGCCAACAGGATGCTTGTTGTACACTTCAAGAACACTGACTGATATAAACAAAAGTTTCACGTCACTCTTTGGCAATCATGACAATCTTGTTCCCATTTGGCCATAAGCATATATACAAACATTCTAGCCATCTAATACTGAAATCACCACGGGTGAAGCATCAACAAAAACATCAATTGTAAAAATAAATAAATAAACATCCTTAATATAAGTTTCATAACTATATACCAAAGAGAAGAAATAATTATTAATCTCACCAGAAAATCCAGAATGATCATCTTTTGGAGTGTAAACACGGAAAAAACTTAAAAATTTTCTTTGTTCAAGGTTGCAAGTTCTCCATCCTTAGTTGTACCGAAGTCTACAACTGTTAAACGTCATGCTAAGGCCTCAGCCTTAATAGATGATAGAAACAGAACACTCTGATATTTCCTAGTGTGGTAGAATGATGAAAGATGAGTGACCAAGCACATGTGAGAAATGCGAGAAATTAACATCTCATCATCATAAGATACGAAGGATATGAGAAAGGAAGTTAACTACACCTTTTGCCTCCTGAACTTGATTGTATAGCTTTCTTCTCTTCACTTCTTCTATGTTATACTTCAACTTAAGATCCTTACACTCCTCAACTGCAAAGTAATACATAAGGTTGTTCAGCTGTATGTTCTTGAGACATAATTACTGAACAATGCCTTATGAGGCTCACCAAGAGCCTTCACTGCAGGGACCATCTTTATTCAACTCAGTCAATCTCGTGAGAAAGTTGAATATATTCCTTTTTCATCATCTGTATAGTTACTCAACATCCAAAAACACATAATCACGTGATTTAAGCAAGCCTTCTTATAAAGAAAATATTGAGTAAAATTACCTGAAGTTTTGCCTCCAAGTTACCAATAGCTAGCATCCAAAATCTTCTGTCATTCTCGTAAATAGAATGAACGGGAACATAAAAGAATATGTTAGTTCTAGGCTGGATTAATAGAAACATAATAGGAATCAAATGCTTTCAACAGAAACATAAAAAGAATCAAAGACTTGACAAAGTAGGATTAGTTTCAAAAATTCTTTCAGCAGGTACATCATGTTGTGGGAAGCTAAATCCATAAACTCTATTTACAAGAGAAACCAGCTATTTGAAATCATATACATTCCCCACCAAATCACACACAAAATTTAGACTTGCACATTGCAGTCAAATATAAATAACAAGAAACAATAAAAGAGGTCACAGTGATGCTATGAGGAAATAAAGGTAATGAAATCATACAGGCAAGGATATCAAAGCTGAACTGATATCAAGCATAACTGCTTGGCACAAATGATAAACATATCAAGAGATAGCCTAGTCAAGCATTACAGTACAATCATGAAAAGGAGAACTACATTACCTAGGGAATCACATGTATATCGAGTAAACAATGTTCTCTCCGACATAATTTAAATGAAAATCCATAAAATGCCTTTTCTTGTGTTTCTTCTTCCCCCACCAAGAAACTAATACATTTTCACATAAGCTAGGTGGAAAAAACTTACTTTCTTGCTGCTGCATAAGTTTCTGCTATGCAAGCTAGAAAAAAATTACGTTCTTAGTGCTTTATAAGCTTCAGCTTTCTCCAATTGGTACCCAGAGGAATACAAGGCAACTAAACAATCATATAAAGGACAGCTGCAATGATGGGGAAACTCAAATGTTAGCTTAGAAATGTAAGAATCATAGTAGATGATCAAAGTTAAAAGCAGATTTATTCATCCAAAATAGAAATCATTTCAAGTAACTATTCAAAGAAATTATAAATTCTAAAGAGATTTAACAACGATGATGACTTAATTCCCACGAAGTAGTCCATTAAACCAAACAACTCACTAATCATGATTAGCTCAAAAATTTTCAAAAAATTCCAGAAATATTAGCTAGCACAAAAATTTCCAAGTATTACACAATTTAAACTATTCAAGAATATGCATGCTATTGATCAATTTATATATCATAGGCAATCCTAGAATCTATTTCTTGTAAAAGATAGGTAGGAATCTATTCTCGGGGTCTCAATCTCAAGAAGAAGGAAAAGCAAATAGAGTAAAATAACCTTTGAAGGATTCTGTTGTAGGTAAATCTATTCTAGAATTTTCCTCAGCCAATGTTGTACCACCATCATGTTCTTTTCTTTTCTGGATTATATACTGAAAGTGTCCTCGCAATGTGCTACAATAACAGGCTGTTTCTTGAGTAGCAACAATCAATTTCAACAAGTTTAAAACCTTTTTTTTCGCAGGCGCAGCTTCAAAGCCATTGCTCCATTAGCTTCTCCCTCTAACTCTAAGACCTTTACTAGAGGCAAGAGATGTTTCTAGCATAGGAATTTTAAAAGATGTCAATAGAGGTAAAACAAAATGATAGTTAAATTGATCTAATTAAAGCTTGAGAAAAAAAAAAAACCCCTAAATAAAAACATGACCTTCTCTTGAAGAAGGGTGCATGTTTCTTCTTTTGCTTTCAATTTGTCTGCATGATTTGAAACATGTTTCTCTGAGTGGACGTGCAAGAATGTCTTAGACTTAAGCTTATTTTCTAGACCTTTGATCATGTTCAATTAGTTTTCGGAAATAACGCCTCTCCCTCTTGCCTTACTTTCCATGTTTTGAAGGCCCTCTTCTAGCTTCCAAATAGACTCTTCGGTAGTTCTACATTCCTAGTTTACTTTATGAATTTGTAGAGTGTAAACACAAACAATAAAAAATGAAATACCGTAACAAATCTTGGAAAATAACACAAAGTAGTGAAAAGGTGATACCATTAATTTCATTTGTTGGAAGCTCAGTGGTATCACTTTCTTGCAGGACCTAACTCAATTCCTCTAAACCATAACATCGCAACATTTATCAAACTAAGAGTTTTTCTTGGATCCTTATTTGAAGGAGTTATCTATATAAACATCACCACCTGCAACAGAATGTGAGCATGCTTTCAAAAGGGGATTCGTTAAATGGCAGAATTTAAAGCATATCCAGAAGTAGACTAGATCTCAGCAAACAAAAATTCCCATTTTTGAACTTTACCCAGGGAAAAACTTGAAGCAGATGTGTCAACTCGGAGTTCTTACAGATAGATGAAAAAGAACAAATAAGAATATCAATACTGCAGACCCCAAGGAGTAGTCTTGGTATAACAAAATCGATAAATATATGTATGGTATGTGGCCGCTTTTATTTGTTAATGCAGATATCACGTCTCAAAGAGTTGAAAGAGATCTGTTAATATTTTGTGCCTCCTTAAGCCTATCACCTTGGACATCAGTCTTTACTATATTGGATGTGAAAAAGAAATTGATCAAGAATCTTTTCTCTTCGGAAATGACCAAACCACAAAGCAAAGGGGTAATGATAATGGCACCACATTACCACTGAGAACAACTGCTATGTTCATTCACATTGTTTGATCCAACGGCTCTTGCACTTGTTTCCTGCTTGCAGAACATTCCATACTTCCTTTATGTTTAGAACTTGTGCTTTAACTATCCTAGGTATATGATGACGCCCTTCAACTTGCTTTATCTCCAATCTAGAATTAGCCAAAGAAGATTCATAATTCCACCAACCTACAGAGCAGTTACATGGAACATAAACATATTTTTAGGTGAACCTAGCTGCAAAGAATTTTCACATGTATAAAAAGAAATTGTGAATAACTCCTCAGATTGAACAAAGTATAGAAAGTCCTATATCTATTCATAACTGCCCATTAGATATAGAGTTACTTCTTTGAGGATGATGGTGATGTGGCCAACAAGTTGCTTGTTGTACAATTCAAGAGCACGGACCGATATGTTATAAACAAAAGTTTTACTTCGTTCTTTGGCAATCTTGAACAATTCTTCAAGAGTTCCGTAGTTTACTCCCCCTATTTTCCTCGGTTCTTTCTATTTGTAAAAGTAAATGTCTTGCTTGTTCCCGTTTGGCCATAAGCAAATATACAAACATTCTAGCCATCTTATACCTGAAATCGCCCGGGTGAAGCATCACAAAAACATCAACTGTACAAAAAAATAAATAAATAAATAAACATCCTAAATAAAAGCATATGATACGGAGGATATGAGAAAGGAAGTTAACTACACGTTTTGCCTCCTCAACTTGATTGTATAGTTTCTTTTATGTTATACTTCAACTTAAGATCCTCATACTCCTCAACTGCAAAGTAATACAGCAGGTTGTTCAGTTGTATGTTCTTGAGACACAATTACTGAACAGTGCCTTATGAGGCTCACCAAGATCCTTGACCGCAGGTATTTCATGAGAAACTAGAAAATTAACAATATCTGCAAACCATGGATCCTTACCTTTTAGCCGATAAAGTTGTTTATCCGGAAAAGTGTCTCGAAGGGGTACTTGTTCCATTGCATCAGTGGGAGAGACTATTCTGCTCACATGATCAACAACTAAATTTTCAGCACCACTTTTATCTTTGATCTCAATGTCAAATTCTTGGAGAAGTAACATCCATCGGATAAGTCTGGGTTTTGCTTCAGGTTTCTTCAACAAGAATTTTAAAGCTGCATGATCGGAATAAACAATAACTTTAGTACCAAGTAAATAAGATCGGAATTTATCTAAAGCAAACACCACATCTAAAAATTCTTTTTCCGTAGTGGTATAGTTGGTTTGAGCAGAATCTAAAGTTCGCGAGGCATAAGCTATAACATGAGAAATTTTATCAACTCTTTGGGACAAAACTGCTCCCAATGCATAATTGGAAGCATCACACATTAACTCAAAAGGAAGATCCCATAGTGGTGGTTGAATAACAGGTGGAGAGGTAAGTCTCTCCTTCAACTCATCAAAACGATTCTTTGCAATGATTATCAAAAACAAAATCAGTCTCCTTTTGCAACAACCGTGAAAGAGGAAGTGCAATTTTACTGAAATCCTTAATAAATCTTCTATAAAAACCTGCATGACCAAGAAAAGAACGCACATCCCGAACACAAGTAGGATATGGTAAGGAAGTAATTACATCAACTTTAGATTTATCAACCTTAATACCATCTTTGGAAATGACATGGCCTAACACAATGCCTTGCTCTACCATAAAATGACATTTTTCAAAATTTAAAACTAAATTCTTTTCAATGCATCTATTTAAAACAGCTCCAAGATGTTCTAAACATTCATCAAAAGAATTTCCATAAATAGTAAAATCATCCATGAATACTTCCATACAATGTTCTAAAAAAAAAGAAAAAATACTAACCATACATCGTTGAAAAGTACCTGGAGCATTGCAAAGTCCAAAAGGCATTCTTCTATAAGCAAATGTACCAAAAGGACAAGTAAATGTTGTTTTCTCTTGATCCTCGGGAGCTATATGAATCTGAAAGTAACCAGAGAATCCATCTAAAAAACAATAATGAGACTTACCTGCTAATCTTTCGAGCATCCGATCGATAAATGGTAAAGGAAAATGATCTTTCCTCGTTGCTTGATTCAACTTCCTATAGTCAATACAAACTCTCCAACTGTTTTGTATTCTGGTAGGCACAAGTTCATTCTTCTCATTCTTTACCACTTGTAATTCCTGTCTTTTTAGGAACAACTTGCCCTGGACTCACCCATTTACTATCGAAATAGGATAAATAATACCAGCAGAAAGTAATTTACTCACCTCTTTCTTAACAACATCTAAGATTGTGGGGTTTAGTCTTCGTTGAGGTTGTCTCACTGTTTTAGCTCCATCCTCTAAAAGGATCCTATGCATGCATACGAAGGACTAATACCGGGGAATATCGGCTAATGTCCACCCAATTGCTTTCTTATTATTTTGTAACAACTTTAGCAACTTACTTTCTTGATCGGATTCAAGGTTATTAGCAATAATAACGAGGTAATTTTTCCCCCCCTTCTAGATAAGCATACTTAAGATTGTTTGGTAAAGGCTTAAGTTCTAGTGTAGGTGGTTCTTGAATAGATGGAACTATTCTAGTGGATTTTACTTCATTAAAATTTTGAACATGTGCACTATAACAATCATCATCCACAGAATCATCAATAAAATCAACACAATTTATAACTTGAGAAGAATTTAAATGAGGAACATCCTCATTCGAAACATACTTCAAGTTATCATCAATTTCACAACATGCATGTTTCTCGGGAAAATCAACGGTATCATCTATCCTAACTAAATCGATAAAATCAGGAAACGAATCAATACTCAGGAGAATCATCAAAAGAATATTCGGATGACAAATCTAACATATTTACTTGGAAAATAGAATGTTCCTCTGAAGGATATTTCATGGCATCAAATATATTAAAATGAACTACATCACCACCAAATTCCATAGTAAGAGTACCATTTTGCACATTAATTATAGTTTTTGCGGTTTTTAAGAAAGGCCTGCCCAAAATTAATGGTGCATGTTCGTTTACCTTATCATCTTCCATCTCCAAAACATAGAAATCAGCAGGAAAAATAAGGTTTTTTACTCTTACCGGAACATCTTCCAAGACACCTGTAGGATATGTTGTGCTTCTATTTGCTAACTGAATCACAACACCTGTACGTTTAAGCTCTCCAACCTGCAAAGAAGAATAAACAAAGTGAGGCATAACATTAATTGAAGCACCTAAATCTAACATAGCATTAGTGAAGTGAAGTTCTCCAATGGTGCAAGGTATAGTGAATGTTCCAGGATCTTTGCACTTTGTAGGCATAGCCAGGTTGAATTAATGCTGAAACATTCCTTCCTAAACCGACTCTTTCATTCCCTTTCAATTTCCTCTTGTGAGTGCACAATTCCTTCGGAAACTTGGCATACTTAGGAATCTGTTTAATTGCCTCTAATAAAGGAATGTTCACTTCTACTCTTCTAAATGTGTCCATAATCTCTTTTTCTAGATTTGCTTCAACTTGTTTCTTAGATTGAATCATTCTGTTTGGAAATGGTAGAGGTCTGCTAGAAGACTCTACAACCTTACTATCTGCTTCGGAATCCGTTGTTTGATTTGTAGGATTCACTGGATCCTTCAACTCTTCTCCACTTCTTAATGTAACAACACTTACATTACCTCTTGGATTCGGAATTGGTTGAGATGGCAACTGTCTAGAACCTACCTTGACTTTTTACCTCATTAAGACCAGTAGCAAGCTGACTAATTTGTGTTTGCAAATCCTGTATACTAGATTCTGTTCTCTGTTGAAATTGAAGATTATTTGTTGCCATCTGCTTCACTAAATCCTCAAGACTAGGCTCATGTTTTGAATTTTGTTGTTGTTGCGATGGTCTTGATTGTTGTTGTTGTCCTGAAGTATTCCCATATCTAAAATTTGGATGATCTCTCCATCCGGGATTATAAGTTGATGAATATGGATCATATCTTTGTTGTTGATTTTGCTGGAATGGTCTACCAGGAAAAATTCCAACATTCAGAACTTGGCCTTGCAAAAAGATTTTGGAAGTACTTGTTAGATCGTGAGGTTGAGTTACCATTTGCTGTTGAAAGTCATCATTATTTTTGGGTTCTGCTACTGCTGGTTGATTTACCACTGATTCATATTTTATAACCTTACTCAAGAGTTAAATGGTATGTACTGTGGGCTTCAATTTTCAGCATCTGACTATTCTCTCTGGCCTTTCTGATAAAAAAATGTTTGTTCGATGCCTACGGAAAGGTTGTCTTCCACTAAAAATGAGTGTTTATAATCACATAAATGAGTGTTCATATAATATTTCCTAATCTATATCTGCCATAAATATGTTAAGGTTCATTGTCTGTTTATGACCTCCTCTACTGTTTTGTGCTCATATTACAGTCTCCAAAGTAAAGGCAAAATTGAAATTAGACACTTCCGAGAAGAACATCCTACAGCTTACTCAGGCAAGCTCGATAAGGATTTAACTGGTGAAAAGCAACTGAGTTAGGCATCACTAATGTTGTGATTTTAGGTTGGAGCTATGCTAGTTACACATTGGGGGCTTAGTGGGGTTGTGATTCTTAAGCTATCTGCATGTGGAGCTCATCATCTTTCAAGTTCTGATTATAAATGTTGTAACTAATGAGCTTTCATGTTCCTGTTCTATTTTACATTTTAGAAAAAAATTGGTCTGTCAGTTGTCTTTTTTTTCTTCATTTGATATCTTGTTCATCCAGGATCACTCCAGGTGGATTTTATACCTGATTTGTGTATTGAAGATGTTAATTCTATTCTCAGTCGACACAAGAATCATTATGTAATCGTTCTTAACCAAATATTGTGACGTGTCTTTTTATACAGGATATATTTATTATGGCAAGAAATATAAATATAAAGAATGTTGTGAAAGATTATTTTTTAGAATATTATGTTTCACTTTTAGTCATACTGTTGGAGAAATAATTACTAATACTAATCCTACTTTATCCTGTATTTGATTCTTTTTATGTTTCTGTTGAAAGCATTTGATTCCTTTTATGTTTCTATTAATCCAGCCTAGAACTAACATAATCTTTTATGTTCCTGTTCGTTCTTTTTACGAGAACGACAGAAGATTTTTGTACTAGCTATTGGTAACTTGGAGGTAAAACTTCAGGTAATTTTACTCAATATTTTCTTTATAAAAAGGCTTGCTTAAATCACGTGATTAGGTGTTTTTGGATGTTGAGTAACTATACAGATGATGAAAATGGAACATATTCAACTTTCTCACGAGGTTGACTGAGTTGAATAAAGATGGTCCCTGCGGTCAAGGATCTTGGTGAGCCTCATAAGGCACTGTTCAGTAATTGTGTCTCAAGAACATACAACTGAACAACCTGCTGTATTACTTTGCAGTTGAGGAGTATGAGGATCTTAAGTTGAAGTATAACATAAAAGAAGTGAAGGGAAGAAACTATACAATCAAGTTGAGGAGGCAAAACGTGTAGTTAACTTCCTTTCTCATATCCTCCGTATCATATGCTTTTATTTAGGATGTTTATTTATTTATTTATTTTTTTGTACAGTTGATGTTTTTGCTGATGCTTCACCCGTGGCGATTTCAGTATAAGATGGCTAGAATGTTTGTATATTTGCTTATGGCCAAACGGGAACAAGCAAGACATTTACTTTTACAAATAGAAAGAACTGAGGAAAATAGGGGGAGTAAACTACGGAACTCTTGAAGAATTGTTCAAGATTGCCAAAGAACGAGTAAAACTTTTGTTTATAACATATCGGTCCGTGCTCTTGAATTGTACAACAAGCAACTTGTTGGCCACATCACCATCATCCTCAAAGAAGTAACTCTATATCTAATGGGCAGTTATGAATAGATATAGGACTTTCTATACTTTGTTCAATCTGAGGAGTTATTCACAATTTCTTTTTATACATGTGAAAATTCTTTGCAGCTAGGTTCACCTAAAAATATGTTTATGTTCCATGTAACTGCTCTGTAGGTTGGTGGAATTATGAATCTTCTTTGGCTAATTCTAGATTGGAGATAAAGCAAGTTGAAGGGCGTCATCATATACCTAGGATAGTTAAAGCACAAGTTCTAAACATAAAGGAAGTATGGAATGTTCTGCAAGCGAAGCAGTGAAGCCGTTGATCAAGACAATGTGAATGAACATAGCGGTTGTTCTCGGTGGTAATGTGGTGCCATTATCATTACCCCTTTGCTTTGTGGTTTGGTCATTTCCGAAGAGAAAAGATTCTTGATCAATTTCTTTTTCACATCCAATATAGTAAAGACTGATGTCCAAGGTGATAGGCTTAAGGAGGCACAAAATATTAACAGATCTCTTTCAACTCTTTGAGACGTGATATCTGCATTAACAAATAAAAGCGGCCACATACCATACATATATTTATCGATTTTGTTATACCAAGACTACTCCTTGGGGTATGCAGTATTGATATTCTTATTTGTTCTTTTTCATCTATCTGTAAGAACTCCGAGTTGACACATCTGCTTCAAGTTTTTCCCTGGGTAAAGTTCAAAAATGGGAATTTTTGTTTGCTGAGATCTAGTCTACTTCTGGATATGCTTTAAATTCTGCCATTTAACGAATCCCCTTTTGAAAGCATGCTCACATTCTATTGCAGGTGGTGATGTTTATATAGATAACTCCTTCAAATAAGGATCCAAGAAAAACTCTTAGTTTGATAAATGTTGCGATGTTATGGTTTAGAGGAATTGAGTTAGGTCCTGCAAGAAAGTGATACCACTGAGCTTCCAACAAATGAAATTAATGGTATCACCTTTTCACTACTTTGTGTTATTTTCCAAGATTTGTTACGGTATTTCATTTTTTATTGTTTGTGTTTACACTCTACAAATTCATAAAGTAAACTAGGAATGTAGAACTACCGAAGAGTCTATTTGGAAGCTAGAAGAGGGCCTTCAAAACATGGAAAGTAAGGCAAGAGGGAGAGGCGTTATTTCCGAAAACTAATTGAACATGATCAAAGGTCTAGAAAATAAGCTTAAGTCTAAGACATTCTTGCACGTCCACTCAGAGAAACATGTTTCAAATCATGCAGACAAATTGAAAGCAAAAGAAGAAACATGCACCCTTCTTCAAGAGAAGGTCATGTTTTTATTTAGGGGTTTTTTTTTTTTCTCAAGCTTTAATTAGATCAATTTAACTATCATTTTGTTTTACCTCTATTGACATCTTTTAAAATTCCTATGCTAGAAACATCTCTTGCCTCTAGTAAAGGTCTTAGAGTTAGAGGGAGAAGCTAATGGAGCAATGGCTTTGAAGTTGCAGCCTGCGAAAAAAAAGGTTCTAAAACTGTTGAAATTGATTGTTGCTACTCAAGAAACAGCCTGTTATTGTAGCACATTGCGAGGACACTTTCAGTATATAATCCAGAAAAGAAAAGAACATGATGGTGGTACAACATTGGCTGAGGAAAATTCTAGAATAGATTTACCTACAACAGAATCCTTCAAAGGTTATTTTACTCTATTTGCTTTTCCTTCTTCTTGAGATTGAGACCCCACTGAGAATAGATTCCTACCTATCTTTTACAAGAAATAGATTCTAGGATTGCCTATGATATATAAATTGATCAATAGCATGCATATTCTTGAATAGTTTAAATTGTGTAATACTTGGAAAATTTTGTGCTAGCTAATATTTCTGGAATTTTTTGAAAATTTTTGAGCTAATCATGATTAGTGAGTTGTTTGGTTTAATGGACTACTTATGTGGGAATTAAGTCATCATCGTTGTTAAATCTCTTTAGAATTTATAATTTCTTTGAATAGTTACTTGAAATGATTTCTATTTTGGATGAATAAATCTGCTTTTAACTTTGATCATCTACTCTGATTCTTACATTTCTAAGCTAACATTTGAGTTTCCCCATCATTGCAGCTGTCCTTTATATGATTGTTTAGTTGCCTTGTATTCCTCTGGGTACCAATTGGAGAAAGCTGAAGCTTATAAAGCACTAAGAACGTAATTTTTTTCTAGCTTGCATAGCAGAAACTTATGCAGCAGCAAGAAAGTAAGTTTTTTCCACCTAGCTTATGTGAAAATGTATTAGTTTCTTGGTGGGGGAAGAAGAAACACAAGAAAAGGCATTTTATGGATTTTCATTTAAATTATGTCAGAGAGAACATTGTTTACTCGATATACATGTGATTCCCTAGGTAATGTAGTTCTCCTTTTCATGATTGTACTGTAATGCTTGACTAGGCTATCTCTTGATATGTTTATCATTTGTGCCAAGCATATGCTTGATATCAGTTCAGCTTTGATATCCTTGCCTGTATGATTTCATTACCTTTATTTCCTCATAGCATCATTGTGACCTCTTTTATTGTTTCTTGTTATTTATATTTGACTGCAATGTGCAAGTCTAAATTTTGTGTGTGATTTGGTGGGGAATGTATATGATTTCAAATAGCTGGTTTCTCTTGTAAATAGAGTTTATGGATTTAGCTTCCCACAACATGATGTACCTGCTGAAAGAATTTTTGAAACTAATCCTACTTTGTCAAGTCTTTGATTCTTTTTATGTTTCTGTTGAAAGCATTTGATTCCTATTATGTTTCTATTAATCCAGCCTAGAACTAACATATTCTTTTATGTTCCCGTTCATTCTATTTACGAGAATGACAGAAGATTTTGGATGCTAGCTATTGGTAACTTGGAGGCAAAACTTCAGGTAATTTTACTCAATATTTTCTTTATGAAGGCTTGCTTAAATCACGTGATTATGTGTTTTTGGATGTTGAGTAACTATACAGATGATGAAAAAGGAATATATTCAACTTTCTCACGAGATTGACTGAGTTGAATAAAGATGGTCCCTGCAGTGAAGGCTCTTGGTGAGCCTCATAAGGCATTGTTCAGTAATTATGTCTCAAGAACATACAGCTGAACAACCTTATGTATTACTTTGCAGTTGAGGAGTGTAAGGATCTTAAGTTGAAGTATAACATAGAAGAAGTGAAGAGAAGAAAGCTATACAATCAAGTTCAGGAGGCAAAAGGTGTAGTTAACTTCCTTTCTCATATCCTCCGTATCTTATGATGATGAGATGTTAATTTCTCGCATTTCTCACATGTGCTTGGTCACTCATCTTTCATCATTCTACCACACTAGGAAATATCAGAGTGTTCTGTTTCTATCATCTATTAAGGCTGAGGCCTTAGCATGACGTTTAATAGTTGTAGACTTCGGTACAACTAAGGATGGAGAACTTGCAACCTTGAACAAAGAAAACTTTTAAGTTTTTCTGTGTTTACACTCCAAAAGATGATCATTCTGGATTTTCTGGTGAGATTAATAATTATTTCTTCTCTTTGGTATATAGTTATGAAACTTATATTAAGGATGTTTATTTATTTATTTTTACAATTGATGTTTTTGTTGATGCTTCACCCGTGGTGATTTCAGTATTAGATGGCTAGAATGTTTGTATATATGCTTATGGCCAAATGGGAACAAGATTGTCATGATTGCCAAAGAGTGACGTGAAACTTTTGTTTATATCAGTCAGTGTTCTTGAAGTGTACAACAAGCATCCTGTTGGCCACATCATCATCATCCTCAATTCTGGTCAGTTATGAATAGATATAGGACTTTCTATATTTTGTTCAATCTAAGGAGTTATTCACTATTTCATTTTATACATGTGAAAATTCTTTGCAGCTCGGATCACTTAAAAATATGTTTATGTTCCATTTAAATGCTCTGAAGGCTGATGGAATTATGAATCTTCTTTGGCTAATTCTAGATTAGAGATAAAGCAAGCTAAAGGTTGTCATCATATACCTGGGATAGTTGAAGCACAAGTTCTGAACATAAAGGAAGTATGGAATGTTCTGCAAGCAGGAAAGAGTGCAAGGGCTGTTGGATCAAACAATGTGAATGAGCATAGCAATTGTTCTCAGTGGTAATGTGGTGCCATTATCATTACCACTTTGCTTTGTGGTTTGCTCATTTATTGAGAAAGAAGATTCTTTATCAATTTCTTCTTCACATCCAATATAGCAAAGACTGATGTCCAAGGTGATAGGCTCACGGAAGCACAAAATTCTAACAGATCTCTTTCAGCTTTTGAGACGTGAGATCTCCATTAACAAATAAAAGTAGCCACATACCATACAGGTGTTTATCGATTTTGTTATACCAAGACTACTCCTTGGGATTTGCAATATTAATATTCTTATTTCTTCTTTATCATCTATTTGTAGGAACTCCAAGTTGACACATCTGCATCAAGTTAACTAGCATCAAGTTAATAAGTTAAGGAGTGAATCTAAATATTATGTTTGGGATGATCCCTATTTGTGGCGTATTTGTAGTGATCAAGTCATTCGGAGATGTGTTCCCGATTTTGAATTCTCTTGCTTTTAAAATTTTGTCATACACTTGCATGTGGTGGTCATTTTGGTTCTCAAAGAACTGCTAGGAAAATATTAGAATCTGGATTATATTGGCCTACTTTATTCCGTGATTCATATGATTATTGTAAATGTTGTACACGTTGCCAAAACACTGGAAATATGACTAGGAGGAATGAGATGCCTCAACAACCAATATTATTCTGTGAAGTTTTTGATGTTTGGGGTATTGACTTTATGGGTCCTTTTCCATGTTCTTTTGGTTTTGTGTACATTCTCCTTGCATGCGATTATGTTTCTAAGTGGGTGGAAGCAAAAGCTACTCGAACTAATGATGCTTTGTTGTGGTTGTAGATTTTGTTAGAACTCATATTTTCTGCAGGTTTGGTATTCCTAAAGCAATTATCAGCGATCAAGGTTCTCATTTTTGTAATCGGAGTCTCGAGGCTCTTTTCCGTAATTATGGAGTTGTTCATAAGGTATCCACAGCCTACCACCCACAAACGAATGGCCAAGCGAAGTTTCCAATAGGGAGATAAAACAAATTTTAGAAAAGACAGTCCAACCTAACTGCAAGGATTGGAGTAAACGATTAGATGATGCATTATGGGCATACCGTACTGCATTTAAAACTCTCATTGGCATGTCCCCATACCGGATAGTATTTGGTAAAGCATGTCATTTACCAGTTGAGTTGGAACATAAAACGTATTGGGCGGTTAAACAATGCAATATGGACATCAACCCAGCTGGTACTCATCGAAAACTTCAACTTCAAGAGTTAGAGGAAATTCGATTAGCAGCTTATGAAAAATCGAGAATCTACAAAGAAAGAACTAAAGTTGCTCATGACAAAATGATTCGAAAAAAGAATTCCGGAATGGAGACAAAGTCCTCCTTTACAATTCACGTCTTAGATTGATGCCCGGTAAGTTACGTTCTAGGTGGCTTGGTCCCTTTATTGTTACTAATGTTTATCCTTATGGTGCAGTTGAGATTATGAGTGAGACCACTGGAAAGCATTTTCAAGCTAATGGACAAAGGCTTAAGAAATTTTATGCAGATTTTCAGGAGCACACAGTGGAAGAGCTCCATCTTCAATCTGTCTACTACATCCGATACCACCAGGCTGTTTCTTTTCCCTTCTCTTGTTTTATTTTGTCCTTTCTCTATATATATTTGTTTTACATTGAGGACAATGTTGCATTCAAGTGTGGGGGTAGAACATTTTTATTATGCTTTTTTCTTCTTTTGTTTTGTTTTGTTTTTCTTTTTTCCATTTAATTTTTTTTTTTTTTAAAAAAATAAAAGTTTTTCTTTCTCGTTTTGTTTTTTGTTATTTTCTCAACTTACTTTTAGCTTACATGAGAAGATATATTGATGAGTGATTATGAAGTTTGATTTACTCTGCCTATGATATTTGCTAATGATCAAAATGCTAAGATCTTGAGGGTTGATTTGGTTAAATTTGTTGACGCTTGATACTAGCTTGGTTATAGGAAATCTCCGATTATTTGCGCACATCTAGTTTTGATGAGTTGTTTGATTGATGGATCACTCTTGAAACACTTAGTTGATGGTATTAGATCATTTGGGGTTTGTGATGATGTATCGTAGTTGCTTGGAAGGATTTTGAGAAAAAATGCCACCAATATAAATTGATTTTAATAAAGAAAAGAAAAATTGATTTGACTACTCGAGAATCACTTCGATGGGAACTCAATGCCCGGTACCCTAAGATCCTTGTGATCCGGGGGAGCCCCGGAGTGGAACTCGCTACATGGGTAGTTCAAATTGAAAGTAAAACAACATCCACTGCACTAAATAATAATAAGGTTAGTCTGCGAGTATTCTTGATTACTTGAGAACCCCTCGAAGGGAATTTAATGCCCGGTACCCTAAGGTCCTTGCGATCCGGGAGCCGCCGGAGTGGAACTCGCTACATGGGTAATTTAAGTTAATATGTGAAAGTAGACGAAACCACAAAAATTGATTATGAGTACTAACTAAAAGTGGCACCAAACTTGAGATTCCGAAGAGTGATTGTGATTAGTTGTTATGAATTCTGATTGATTGAGTTACTGTTGTATTGAGTTGTTGAGAGGGGAAGTCTGTTGATTGAATGATAAGTCAAAATTGGAACACACACTACACCTCGGGAGAAATTTTATGATTGAGCGAGTATTGAATGGATATGAGTTTTTCTAGATTGACTTCTCTTTATTTATGCATAAAGATAATTGATGAGGCAACTATGAGTACTTTCATTCTTTACATACTATGTTCTTGAAGGATAGACTCATTGAATAGTAAACTGAATGATTTTTACAGAAATTATGTTTAGTAGTTTGCTTGAGGACAAGCATGATTTAAGTGTGGGGGAATTTGATAAGTCATAAATTTTCATAATTATTATATTTAATTCTCTTACCTTTTGATTAGATATCAAGCTAATTTGTGGAATTTATGTTTGTTTTGATGATAGTGGTGGAAAGTCAAAGATTAAGCGAAATTTGGCTAAAAGATTTATTCTTAGTCATCAATTATTACGAAGACGTCGGAAGAATTAAAATTTGAATGGATGACTATCAACAATTCCCAATATATTTAAATATATATTCAAATTATCTTATCTTTATTATTTTATTAATTATTAGAGAGAGATAATTATCTCCTATTTTAATTAGGATTTTTATTTATTTATTATTATTCTATTAGGATTCCGAGAAGTTAAGAAAACTTTTATAAATAGACCTACTCTACATTCTTTTCTGAACCAAGTTTTCAAGATTTAGAAAGAAGAAAGATGGAGACCGCAATGGCCGCCTAAGCTTCGATTCAGTCCGGGGAATGATTTCAAGACAAGTTCCGAGTTCATGATCTACACAAATTCCGGGTTTTAAGCTAATTTCCAAGTTTGAATTAATTACTTTTAACAATTCAATATTTAGATCGCGTGATTGAATATTGATGAGGTTTTACTTAATTCTTTTGATGCTTTTTGATTGAATTGAGTTGGGATTTTATTATTTATGATTGAATTTAATTTTGGACAGTTTTGTGGCTTCACGGATTGCCTTGATATTATCACGGGTTATAGGTTAAACTTGAATTTATTGATTAGGCGCTTGTCCTAGGATATACTTTTGTTGTTTAATCAAATTCTAACGGCTTCGTTAGTAGGTGATACGAATACTAATTAGGGCTTCCATTTAGTAGTCAATCAAGGAATTAGTTTTGAAATCTGGAAATTCATTAAGGAACGAGGAAGAACTTAAATTGAATCATTACCCTAGGATTGAAATATTTAAATCCGATTCTTGCGTTTTTCTTATTAGTTAATTGTTTTCTACAATTTCCCAAAAATCCCTCTTTTATTGTTTTATTCTCTTATTAATTGATTTCGATTAGGTTTCTTAGGGAAACGACTCGGTGAACACCCTAAACTGTTCATTGATTTAATTAAATTAATCTTGACCGATTTGACGACAATTGTATAATTCTAAAACCCTACCAATCTGTTCTAGGATTTTCCTCAACCAACGTTGTACCACCATCATGTTCTTTTCTTTTTCTGGATTGTTTACTGAAAGTGTTCTCGCTATGTGCTATGATTACAGGCTGTTTCTTGAGTACAAGACAATCAATTTCAACAGTTTTAGAACTTTTTTTTCACAGGCTGCAGGTTAAAACTGCCCTTGTTCCATTAGCTTCTCCCTCTAACTCTAAGAGCATTATTAGAGGCAATAGATGTTTCTAGAATAGGAATTTTGAAAGACGTCAATAGAGGTAAAACAAAAATGATAGTTAAATTGATCTAATTGAAGCTTGAGAAAAAAAACATAAATAAAAACATGACCTTCTCTTCAAGACTTGTGCATGTTCCTTCTTTTGCTTTCAATTTGTCTGCATGATTTCAAACGTATTTCTCTGATTGGACGTGCAAGATTGTCTTAGACTTAAGCTTATTATCTCGACCTTTGATCTTGTCTGGTTGGTTTTCGGAAATAACGCCTCTCCCTCTTACCGTACTTTACACATGTATAAAAAGAAATAGTGAATAACTCCTCAGATTGAACAAAGTATAGAAAGTCCTATATCTATTCATAACTGACCATTAGATATAGAGTTACTTCTTTTAGGATGATGGTGATGTGGCCAACAGGTTGCTTGTTGTACACTACAAGAGCACTGACTGATATGTTATAAACAAAAGTTCTACTTCGCTCTTTGGCAATCTTGACAATCTTGAACAATTCTTCAAGAGTTCAGTAATTTACTCCCCTGTTTTCCTCAGTTCTTTCCATTTGTAAAAGTAAATGTCTTGCTTGTTCCTGTTTGGCCATAAGCAAATATACAAACATTCTAGCCATCTAATACTGAAATCGCCACGCCTGAAGCATCAGCAAAAACATCAACTGTACAAAAAAATAAATAAATAAATAAACATCCTAAAAAAAAGTTTCATAACTATATCTCACCAGAAAATCCAGAATGATCATCTTTTGGAGTGTAAACACAGTCAAACTTGAAAGTTTTCTTTGTTCAAGATTGCAAGTTCTCCCTCCTTATCAGCACCGAAGTCTACAACTGTTGAACCTCCTCCAAACGTCTCAGCCTTGCTTAATGGACAACAGAATCTGATATTTCCTGGTGTGGTAGAAAGACGAAAGATGAGTGACCAAGCAAATGTGAGAAATGCGAGAAATTAACATCTCATCATCATATGATGCAGAGGATATGAGAAAGGAAATTAACTACACCTTTTGCCTCCTCAACTTGATTGTATAGCTTTCTTCTCTTCACTTCTTCTTTGTTATACTTCAACTTAAGATCCTCACACTCCTCAACTGCAAAGTAATACAGCAGGTAGTTCAGTTGTAAGTTCTTGAGACAGAATTACTGAACAGTGCCTTATGAGGCTCACCAAGAGCCTTCACTGCAGGGACCATCTTTATTCAACTCAGTCAACCTCGTGAGAAAGTTGAATATGTTCCTCTTTCATCATCTGTATAGTTACTCAACATCCAAAAACACATAATCACGTGATTTAAGCAAGCCTTCTTATAAAGAAAATATTGAGTAAAATTACCTGAAGTTTTGCCTCCAAGTTATCAATAGCTGGTACCCAAAATCTTCTGTCATTCTCGTAAACAGAACGAACGGGAACATAAAAAAATATGTTAGTTCTAGGTTGGATTAATAAAAACATAAAAGAAATCAAATGCTTTCAAAAGAAACATAAAAAGAATCAAAGACTTGATAAAGTAGGATTAGTTTCAGTAATTCCTTCTCCAACAGAATATGACTTAAACAAAAGCATGCCTAATAAATATGACATATAAATCAAAACAGAATATGACTAAAATTGAAACACAATATTCCAAAAAATAACCAAAGATTTTTCTTGTATCACAACATTCTTTATATTTCTTGCCATAATAAATAGATCATGTATAAAAAGACACAAGTCATAATATTTGGTTAGAGAAGACGATTACCTGATAATGACTCTTGTGTCGACTGAGAATAGATTAACTTCTTCAATACACAAGTCACGTATAAAATCCACCTGGAGTGATCCTGGATGAACAAGATATCAAAGTGAAGAAAAAAAAAGACAACTTGACAGACAATTTTTTTCTAACATGTAAAATAGAACAGGAACATGAAACTTCATTAGTTACAACCTTATATTCAGAACTCGAAAGATGACAAGCTCCCCATGCAGATAGCTTAAGAATCACAACCCCACTAAGCCCCAAATGTGTAACTAGCATAGCTCCAACCTAAAATCACAGCATTAGTGATGCCTAACTCAGTTGCTTATATCGAGCTTGCCTGAGTAAGTTGTGGGATATTTTTCTCGGAAGTGTCTAATTTCAACTTTGCCTTTACTTTGGAAACTGTAATATGAGCACAAAACAGTAGAGGAGGTCATAAACAGTCAAAGAACCTTTACCATATTTATGGCAGATATAGATTAGGAAATATTACATGTACACACATTTGTGATTATAAACACTCATTTTTTGTGGAAGATAACCTTTCCTTAGACATTGAACAAACAATTTTTTATCAGAAAGGTCAGAGAAGATAGTGAGATGCTGAAAATTGAAGCCCATAGTACATACCCATTTAACTCCTGTGTACGGTTATAAAATATGAATCAGTGGTAAATCAACCAGCAGTAGCAGAACCCAAAAATAATGATGACTTTCAACAACGAATGGTAACTCAACCTCACGATCTAACATGTACTTCCAAAATCTTTTTGCAAGGCCAAGTTCTGAAGGACATGAAAGCAACTTTTGCTTCGAAAAATATATATATAGTAAAATGAACATCAGAATGAAAATATCAGCCATCAAGTAAAACTTACAACATCACTTCAGCAATAAGAGAGAGAAATAAATACAGCGATTGCAATTCCCTCAAAAGTAGGTATAAAGGTCATAATGTAGTCTTTCAATCTGAAATTGCAAAATTTTGGACATGAGTTGGTAAATAAATATGTCTAATATTTTATTAATCCAGAACAGCCATTTAGATAGGCTTCAAAAACACAACAAATATACCTAACAAATGTCAACAGAATATTCAAAAAAAATAATATAGAAAGACACGAGGTTCCTTTTAAATTAGAGGCTATGTGGTTAGCTGACCATACATTTGCTAGTTTCGTTAAGAACTCCTAGAAACCTAATTCTTCTTATAATTTATGTGCCAATCAATTTCTAACTTAATGCTAAAAAGTGGAATTCTGAACATATACCTAACTAAGTTACGGCAGAATCAAAGTTAAACAGATAAAAATAGATACAAAATTCCATCCTTCGCACAAAATACAAAACCTATTGTTCTATCTTACCCTCCAAAAGTTTCAGAACCAAGTTCCGCACCTAGTCTACCTTCATAAGTCTTACAACTAAACAATCAAAGATTACTTTAGTGTTGAGGAAGATAAAATCAATAATTCAATTAAATTGAAAAGAAAAGCCTCAAATTCTTAAGGATAACATCTATATGCAGACACTTATATATGGACGCAACTGAGTAAGGAATAAAGAACTACAACAAGCAACTATGTTAAATCCTCAAAAAGTCTTTCAATCAAAACTTGGTGAAAGTAAAACCTGTGCCTAAATGGATATTTTTGCAAAGTAAAACTCTGTTAAAGGTAATTTCCCAAATTCACAGCAAATATATAAACAGTTAAGGAAATATATAAAGAAAAAAATGAAGAATCAATAGTTGAGCTGGAAAATGAAGAAAAAAAGTATAATTAGCCGAGGCAAGCCCAAACAACTAACCTCATCAATCAGAATCATTGCTGCTAAACCGCACAATGCATATCTAACAAACACCGCAACAAACGGGTAAGTTTATAAAGGTATCACCAAATTAAAATCCAAGAAAAGCAAGTTCATTAATAGTTTCTAATATAGAGAGATTCACAACCAAAAAACTTTTCTAGTAATCCTCATAACCAACTCTTCATTTATTAAAGTAAAACAGATAAAATGTTAGATACAAAATTTCATCCTTCATACAAAACCTAATTTTCTATCTTACTCTCCATCACCTTCAGAACCAGGTTCCCCATCTATTCCACCTTCAAAAGTTGACAACTAAACAAAAAATGATTAGATATCCAACCAATGAGAGACAAATAAAAAATTGACATTTAGTTAGACAATGGAAAAAGGTTAACTTCTGAAAAAAGTACACTCGAACTTTACTTTACAGTTACTTTACCGAGTAAGAAAATATTCTTTCCCCACAAATCAGGCTAAGGTTTAGAGTAAAAGCAAGGAGAAAATAATAGAACATCCACAAAAAAGTAGCACCAGGCCAATCGCAGACATCATGATACAGAGATAGCTTCAAATACAAAAAATCAAAAAAAAAAAAAAAAAATTCTTGAGGAATTACATAAGATATATTAAAGAGAAGAAATTGACTATCCTAAGTTTTCATCAAAGTTTCCAGTAAAGGAAGCAATTACAAAGTAAGGTAAGGAGTGTTAATTACATACAAGAAGAGAACAATTAGAAATGAGAAAACTCTCTGCCCTTCTCCAATAATTTTGCCATTTTGGAAATCGATCAAAATTCAATGAAGTTTATAAACAAAGAAACTAAGATATCCTTTTTCCAATTCAATTGATAGTAATTTTATTTGAAGGATATTCATTTTCTTATCATGTGAACCCAATAACTTTCGTTTCTCTTCCTTTTTGTCTCTTTCAACACCCAAGAATCCAAATAAGCTAAGTAAATATCAATGAATCGAATCTCAACAACAATCAAGAGAATAAGCATTCTTAGGATAAATTTTAACATGTTAAGGGAAGCTAAATCCATAAACTCTATTTACAAGACAAACCAGCTATTCGAAATCACATACATTCCCTACCAAATCATACAGGCAAGGATATCAAAGCTAAACTAAGGTTATGCTTGGAACAAATGATAAACAACATATCAGGAGATAGGCTAGTCAAGCATTAGAGTACAATCATGGAAAAGAGAACTACATTACCTAGGGAAGCACATGTATATCGAGTAAACAATGTTCTCTCTAACATAATTTAAATACCAATCCATAAAATGCCTTTTCTGGTGTTTCTGCTTCCCTCACCAAGAAACTAATACATTTTCACATAAGCTAGGTGGAAAAAAACTTACTTTCTTGGTGCTACATAAGCTTTAGCTAGCTAGGTGGAAAAAACTTACTTTCTTAGTACTGCATAACCTTCAGCTTTCTCCAATTGGTACAGAGAGGAATACAAGGCAACTAAACAATCACATACTGGCCAGCTGCAATGATGTGGAAACTCAAATGTTAGCTTAGAAATATAAGAATCATAGTAGATGATCAGAGTTAAAAACAGATTTATTCATCCAAAATAGAAATCATTTCAAGTAACTGTTCAAAGAAATTATAAATTCTAAAGAGATTTAACAATGATGATGACTTAATTCACACATAAGTAGTCCATTAAACCAAACAACTCACTAATCATGGTTGTGCTCAAAAATTTTCAAAAAATTCCAGCAATCTTAGCTACCACAAAAGTTTCCGAGGATTAAGTAATTTAATCTATTCAAGAATATGCATGCTATTGATCAATTTATATATCATAGGCAATGAAGCATTTGGTCTTACTGTGATTGAGGCAATGAATTGTGGATTACCTACCTTTGCAACTAATCAAGGAGGCCCTGCTGAGATCATTGTTGATGGAGTTTCTGGCTTTCACATTGATCCCAACAATGGAGATGAATCAAACAATAAGATTGCAGACTTTTTCCAGAGGTGCAAAGAAGATCCTGAATGCTGGAACAGAATCTCACTTGCTGGTCTTAAGCGAATAAACGAATGGTAACCAAACTAAAACTGATATCCATTATTAACTTACCCACAGAATTTGATGACCCAAAAATGCAGAAAATGATGGATTTTCTGTATTTTCTGCAGCTACACATGGAAGATCTATGCAAACAAGGTTTTGAATATGGGTTGTGTCTATAACTTCTGGAGCCATCTATACAGAGATCAGAAACAAGCTAAGCAGAGATATATACAGGCCTTCTACAATCTCCAATTTAGGAACTTGGTAAATTACCATATCATATTAATGTTTTATATAGTTTTATCAGCTTATAACAATTAACTCTTGGCTTGAACAAACTCTTTCAGGTAATAAATGTTTCTGTTAAGACGGAAGAACATCCAAAGCAAGAGACAAAGGAGAAACCTAAACCACAGCTCATACAGAGGCATGTTTTTCAACTAACTAGTCATTTTACCTAAAAAATATTTAGCAGTAACTGTATTTCTCGAGTTGAGCTTACTAACCTGATATAGTTGTTTCCTTTGGCATCAGGCGCGCGTCTAGACTGCAAAGGTAGAATTACAAATCAAGTCATTCTCATTGTACAGAGTAAACATCTTCTAAACCTAACATTCTACTGAAACTTACTCAACTTCCAGGTTGTTTGGAGCTTGAAATTTTCAGAAGACAGAAGCTTGGCAAGGATCTGCTGCTACATTTGGCCTGGGAAAATATATGTTACATTTATCAAATCTGTTGCTTTTGAAATTGTGAAGTACAAATAACAATTGTAAAGGAAATGGTGAAATTTGTTTGATTTGGATGAATCACGTTTAATAAATGAAAATTCCCAGTTCCAGTTTTCTTGACTCAGTGTGAAAAATCTTGAAAATCTATGCATACTTTGCTCATGTTATGACAACATTTGACTCCAGAGCATTTGACAACAAATAAAAGAAATCAAATGCTTTCAAAAGAAACATAAAAAGAATCAAAGACTTGATAAAGTAGGATTAGTTTCAGTAATTCTTTCTCCAACAGAATATGACTTAAACAAAAGCATGCCTAATAAATATGACATATAAATCAAAACAGAATATGACTAAAATTGAAACATAATATTCTAAAAAATAACCAAAGATTTTTCTTGTATCACAACATTCTTTATATTTCTTGCCATAATAAATAGATCCTGTATAAAAAGACACATGTCATAATATTTGGTTAGAGAAGACGATTACCAAATAATGATTCTTGTGTCGACTAAGAATAGATTAACTTCTTCAATACACAAGTCAGGTATAAAATCCACCTGGAGTGATCCCGGATGAACAAGATATCAAACTGAAGAAAAAAAAAAACAACTTGACCAACAATTTTTTTCTAAAATGTAAAATAGAATAGGAACATAAACCTTCATTAGTTACAATCTTATATTCAGAACTCGAAAGATGACAAGTTCCCCATGCAGATAGCTTAAGAATCACAACCCCACTAAGCCCCCAATGTGTAAATAGCATAGCTCCGACCTAAAATCATAGCATTAGTGATGCCTAACTCAGTTGCTTATCACCAGTTAAATCCTTATCGAGCTTGCCTGAGTAAGTTGTGGGATATTCTTCTCAAAAGTGTTTAATTTCAATTTTGCCTTTACTTTGGAAACTGTAATATGAGCACAAAACAGTAGAGGAGGTCATAAACAGTCAAAGAACCTTTACCATATTTATGGCAGATATAGATTAGGAAATATTACATGTACACACATTTGTGATTATAAACACTCATTTTTTGTGGAAGATAACCTTTCCTTAGACATTGAACAAACAATTTTTTATCAGAAAGGTCAGAGAGGATAGTGAGATGCAGAAAATTGAAGCCCACAGTACATACCCATTTAACTCCTGTGTAAGGTTATAAAATATGAATCAGTGGTAAATCAACCAGCAGTAGCAGAACCCAAAAATAATGATGACTTTCAACAGCGAATGGTAACTCAACCTCACGATCTAACATGTACTTCCAAAATCTTTTTGCAAGGCCAAGTTCTGAAGGACATGAAAGCAACTTTTGCTTCAGAAAAATATATATAGTAAAATGAACATCAAAATGAAAATATCAGCAATCAAGTATAACTTACAACATCACTTCAGCAATAAGAGAGAGAAATAAATACGGCGATTGCAATTCCCTCAAAAGTGGGTATAAAAGTCATAATGTAGTCTTTCAATCTGAAATTGGAAAATTTTGGACATGAGTTGTTAAATAAATATGTCTAATATTTTATTAATCCAGAACAGCCATTTAGATAGGCTTCAAAAAGACAACAAATATACCTAATAAATGAGATACAAATGTCAACAGAATGTTGTAAAAAAAATAATATAGAAAGACACAAGGTTCCTTTTAAATTAGAGGCTATGTGGTTAACTGACCATACATTTGTTAGTTTCGTTAAGAACTCCTGGAAACCTAATTCTTCTTATAATTTATGTGCCAATCAACTTAATGCTAAAAAGTGGAATTCTGAACATATACCTAACTATGTTACGGCAGAATCAAAGTTAAACAGATAAAAATAGATACAAAATTCCATCCTTCACACAAAATACAAAACCTATTTTCTATCTTACTCTCCAGGACCTTCAGAACCAGGTTCCCCATCCATTCCACCTTCAAAAGTTGACAACTAAACAAAAAAAGATTAGTTATCCAACCAATAAGAGACAAATAAAAAATTGACTTTTAGGTAGACAATGGACATAGGTTAACTTCTGAAAAAAGTACAC
Source organism: Cynanchum wilfordii (assembly GCA_025388415.1). Lineage (NCBI taxonomy): Eukaryota > Viridiplantae > Streptophyta > Magnoliopsida > Gentianales > Apocynaceae > Cynanchum > Cynanchum wilfordii. The sequence continues at coordinate 790,591 of JAHSUH010000574.1, forward strand.
TCGAACTTTACTTTACCGTTACTTTACCGAGTAAGAAAATATCCTTTCCCCACAATTCAGGCTAAGGTTTAGAGTAAAAGCAAGGAGAAAATAATAGAACATCAACGAAAAAGTAGCACTAGGCCAATCGCAGACATCATGATAGAGAGATAGCTTCAGAAAAAAAAAAAAAAAAAAAAAAAAAAATCTTGAAGAATTAAATAAGATATATTAAAGAGAAGAAATTGACTATCCTAAGTTTTCATCAAAGTTTCCAGTAAAGGAAGCAATTACAAGGTAAGGTAAGGAGTGTTAATTACATACAAGAGAACAAAATTAGAAATGGAAAATCTGCCCTTCTCCAATAATTTTGCCATTTTGGAAATCGATCAAAATTCAGTGAAGTTTATAAACAAAAAAAACAAAGATATCCTTTATTCAATTGAGAGTAATTTCCATTTTCTTATAATGTGAACACAATAACTTTCGTTTCTCTTCCTTTTTGTCTCTTTCAACACCCAAGAATCCAAATAAGCTAAGTAAATATCAATGAATCAAATCTCAACAACAATCAAGAGAATAAGCATTCTTAGGATAAATTTTAAAAAAAACTCAAGCATCCCATCTATTCATCGATATCAAGTGCAACAAATCTTAACAACCTCACATGGTTTCACTCAATACTCTCAAAGTGTTTAGGGTATATTTACTCTCAAAATCATAATAAAGCATGCTATTACCATAGGCTTGCAAGTAAATCAAATCTCCACCAGCACAAAAAGAATGAAATGCAATAATCAAAGGGACTTTATAATGGTTGTAATGGGGCTTAGGTAAGGGTATGGTAAGGAGTATATATATATAAAGTAGGTAAATTTGAAGGAAAATACAAATATCACCACACAAGTATCAATCTTCTAATATTTTCATCATTCAACTATAAAGAAAACTAAACAACACTTCAACCAAATATTTTTTTGTGCTGCCTTTTTCTCCATTTTTTTCCCTTTTTTTTTTTTCAAAAGCCTCTTCATTTGGCTAGGATCATACACTTCAAGCAGTTTTTTTTTTTTTTTTTGTGCTGCCTCTTTCTCCATTTTATTTTTCTTTCAAAAGCCTCTTCTTTTGGCTTGTATCATACACTTCAAGCAAATTTTTTTGTGGTGCCCCTTTTTCCATTTTTTTTTTTTTCCAAAAGCCTCTTCTTTTGGCTTGTATCATACACTTCAAGCAAATTTTTTTGTGCTGCCTCTTTCTCCATTTCTTTCTTTTGTTTTTTTTCAAAAACCTCTTCTTTTGGCATGTATCATAAACACACACTAGAGATTTCTCAATTTTTTTTTTTCTTCTCTCTTTTTTTTTTCCCCTTCTTTTTCCAACAAACAACTCAGACTCTGCTTATTGCCCCAAAACAAAGCCTCAACCCTCTTTTTCCCCCTTTAATAAAGACCCTCACCTCGCTAATATAAGAGTTCTCATGCGTGTGAAAAATATGAATTCCTTCAATAGGTTCAAAATCTGAGACGCAAGAGTTTGATTCCTAATTTGCCCTTATCACATTAAAGCATATTGCCAAATGTGTAGTTACAAAATGCATTCACAAGCAAGTTCTAGAATAAACACACTAAATTTGATATCACTCAACAAAGAAATAATGGAGCAGAATATAACAAATTGCTCATAGGCTCAAAAACTCACTAGAATGGCTTATTTGCATCAAGATTCATGCACTTTTCAATCAACAAGCTAACGAGACACTATCATGTAAATTTTAAAGAAACCTCTAATCATGCTCACCTCCATCATGTATTAAAATTCAAAACAAAAATATATACCCAAAAGAATTTAAGTATTCAAGAACATATCAAAAAACTCAAGGATTTAAAAAAAAAAATCAGCATGTTCAGCATGTTATGGGAAGCTATATCCATAAACTCTATTTACAAGAGAAACCAGCTATTCGAAATCACATACATTCCCCACAAAATCACACACAGAATATAGACTTGCACATTGCAGTCAAATATAAATAACAAGAAACAACAAAATAGATCATGGCGCTATGAGGTAATAAAGGTACTGAAATCATACAGGCAAGGATATCAAAGCTAAACTAAGGTTATGCTTGGAACAAATGATAAACATATCAGGAGATAGGCTAATCAAGCATTAGAGTACAATCATGGAAAAGTGAACATACCTAGGGAAGCACATGTATATCGAGTAAACAATGTTCTCTCTAACATAATTTAAATACCAATCCATAAAATGCCTTATCTTGTGTTTCTGCTTCCCTCACCAAGAAACTAATACATTTTCACATAAGCTAGGTGGAAAAAAACTTACTTTCTCAGTACTGCATAACCTTCAGCTTTCTCCAATTGGTACAAAGAGGAATACCTAAGGCAACTAAACAATCACATATTCGCCAGCTGCAATGATGTGGAAACTCAAATGTTAGCTTAGAAATATAAGAATCATAGTAGATGATCAGAGTTAAAAACAGATTTATTCATCCAAAATAGAAATCATTTCAAGTAACTGTTCAAAGAAATTATAAATTCTAAAGAGATTTAACAATGATGATGACTTAATTCACACATAAGTAGTCCATTAAACCAAACAACTCACTAATCATGGTTGTGCTAAAAAATTTTCAAAAAATTCCAGCAATCTTAGCTACCACAAAAGTTTCCGAGGATTAAGCAATTTAAACTATTCAAGAATATGCATGCTATTGATCAATTTATATATCATAGGCAATCCTAGAATCTACTTCTGGTATAAGTTAAGTAGGAATCTATTCTCAGTGCAGGGTCTCAATCCCAAGAAGAAGGAAAAGTAAATAGAGGAAGATAACCTTTGGAGGATTCTGTTGTAGGAGAATCTGTTCTAGGATTTTCCTCAGCCAACGTTGTACCACCATCATGTTCTTTTCTTTTCTGGATTATGTACTGAAAGTGTTCTTGCTATGTGCTACGATCACAGGCTGTTTCTTGAGTGCCAAACAATCAATTTCAACAGTTTAAGAACCTTTTTTTCGCAGGCAGCTTCAAACTGCCATTGCTCCATTAGCTTCTCTCTCTAACTATAAAGACCTTTAGTAGAGGCAAGAGATGTTTCTAGAATGGGAATTTTGAAAGACGTCAATAGAGGTAAAACAAAATGATAGTTAAATTGATCTAATTGAAGCTTGATAAAAAAAAAAAACCCTAAATAAAAACATGACCTTCTCATGAAGATTGGTGTATGTTTCTTATTTTGCTTTCAATTTGTCAGCAATTTGAAACGTGTTTCTCTAACTGGACGTGCAAGAATGTCTTAGACTTGAGCTTATTTTCTAGACCTTTGATCTTGTCCAGTTGGTTTTCGGAAATAACGCCTCTCCCTCTTGCCGTACTTTCCACGTTTTGAAGGCCCCTTTCTAGCTTCCGAATAGAATCCTCCTTAGTTCTACATTCCTGTTTTACTTTATAAATCTTCATAGTGTAAACACAAACAATGAAAAATGAAATAAGGTAACAAATCTAGGAAAATAACACAAAGTAGTGACAAGGTGAGCAATACCATTAATTTCATTTGCTGGAGCTCAGTGGTATCACTTTCTTGCAGGACCTAGCAATATTCCTCTAACCCGTAACATCTCAACATTTAACAAACTATGAGTTTTTCTTGGATCCTTATCTGAAGGACTTATTAGTACAAACATCACCACCTGCAACAAAATGTGAGCATGCTTTCAAAAGGGGATTCGTTAAATGGCAGAATTTCAGGGATATCCAGAACTAAACTAAATCTCAGCAAACAAAAATTCCTATTTTTGAACTATACCCAGGGAATAACTTGAAGCAGATATGTCAACTTCGAGTTCCTACAGATAGATGAAAAAGAAGAAATAAGAATATCAATATTGCAGACCCCAAGGAGTAGTCTTGGATAACAAAATCGATAAACATTGTATGGTATGTGGCAGCTTTTATTTGTTAATGCAGATATCACGTCTCAAAGAGCTGAAAGAGATCTGTTAATATTTTTTGCTTCCTTGAGCCTATCACCTTGGACATCAATCTTTGCTATATTGGATGTGAAGAAGAAATTGATAAAAAATCTTTTTTCTTCATAAATGAGCAAACCACAAAGCAAAGGGGTAATGATAATGGCACCACATTACCACTGAGAACAGCTGCTATGCTTATTCACATTGTTTGATCCAACAGCCCTTGCAGTGTTTCCAGCTTGCAGAACATTTCATAATTCCTTTATGTTCAAAACTTGTGCTTCAACTATCCCAGTATATGATGATGCCCTTCAGGTTGCTTTATCTCCAATCTAGAAATAGCCAAAGAAGATTCATAATTCCACCAGCCTACAGAGCAGTTACATGGAACATAAACATATTTTTAGGTGATCCGAGCTGCAAAGAATTTGCACATGTATAAAAAGAAATAGTGAATAACTCCTCAGATTGAACAAAGTATAGAAAGTCCTATATCTATTCATAACTGACCATTAGATATAGAGTTACTTCTTTTAGGATGATGGTGATGTGGCCAACAGGTTGCTTGTTGTACACTTCAAGAGCACTAACTGATATGTTATAAACAAAAGTTCTACTTCGCTCTTTGGCAATCTTGACAATCTTGAACAATTTTTCAAGAGTTCTTAATTTACTCCCTTGTTTTCCTCAGTTCTTTCCATTTGTAAAAGTAAATGTCTTGCTTGTTCCCGTTTGGCCATAAGCAAATATACAAACATTCTAGTCATCTAATACTGAAATCGCCACGCCTGAAGCATCAGCAAAAACATCAACTGTACAAAAAAATAAATAAATAAATAAACATCCTAAAAAAAAGTTTCATAACTATATCTCACCAGAGAATCCAGAATGATCATCTTTTGGAGTGTAAACACAGTCAAAATTGAAAGTTTTCTTTGTTCAAGATTGCAAGTTCTCCCTCCTTATCTGCACCGAAGTCTACAACTGTTGAAAGACGAAATTAATGGACAACAGAATCTGATATTTCCTGGTGTGGTAGAATAATTTTCTAATAATTGAATATTTTCTTGAATATTACAACGGTCATAAAATAATTAAATATTTTCTTGAATATTACAACGGTCATAAGGTCATAAAGGATCTTTCTTTTTTTTTTTTTTTTTTTTTTGTGGTAAGATTAAAATGGGGTTTTATTTGACCTTTTTTAATAAAAAAAAAAAAAAATTAAAAAAAAACCACTATCCTGAGGGTTTGAGCCTGTCATCTTCGGTGATGGAATAAAAGAATTCCGGCAGCTCTCCTCTTCTTTGGCAATCTTAATTTCAGCCTGACTAATTCAAATGAGCAACAAAACATATGAAAAAATTATAGCTTTAAGACCAGTATCAAAACACTATATATCTATATACGCATATATACAAATATATATATATATATATATATATATATTTGCCCCTTCTATGAATAACTAGGATGGATCCTTCCTTATTACCAAAAAAAAAAAGGGATGGATCCTTCCTTCACAGAGTGAATTATAGAAAGATTCACCCCCACCGCCACCCCTCCCCCTTCTATAATCAAAGATCTTCTTCTACCCACTCACTCAATGTTGCATCTATACTACTATTAGAGAGAGAACAGAATAAAGACACAAAATTTGGTATGCATAGAAGTACAGCAAGGGATAGGTGGAAGGTGGAAAAGTTAGGGGCTGCCTGCCACGTCAAAAGGAAAAAGCAACATTCGACACATATTTTATCATTAATTAGTGGGGTGACAAATTGTAGTAATTAAACCGAATGATTATTTATCAAATATATTTTCTTCCATTTACAAAAAAAAATATATATATATAATTTCTTCCTTTCAATGTTCTTTTCTCTAATTTGTTAAATTTTGATTGTTAATTTTTTTTCTCTACGATAATATATTGTTGTTTTTTTTTTTTTTGAATCTTGTTAATTTTTTTTAAAAAAATTATCCGTGTCCAATACTTATTTTAAACTCAACTAATCTTAAATAATTTTTTAAAATTTTGAAGTAAATCACAACGATATATATATATATAGAGATAATGACAGTTCAAATACTTTCAAATTAAACTCTTTATCTTTTCCATTGTGAATACTACACGATTTGACTACCATATAATTAGAGTCATGAAAGCTCTAAACATAATACGATCTAAAAAAAAAATTCAAATTGAAATAAAACAAGTATAACTTATATTTTATTTATTATTATAAAATACATTTGAAGTACTTGAATATAAATATTCTTTTTTTCAAATAATAATTAGATTTGTAAACCATAACTTATACTAATTCAAATTAATTAAAATAATAATTTTTAATTAAAGAAATTCATGAACAAGTGATGAGTTAGAGATAAAAATTATAACACCTTTAATAATATACATATATATATATATATATATATATATATATATATATTAAATAATGGGAAAATAAAGAAAACTAAATGTTAAATTTTATCAAAATATTGCCTTAAAACAGTCATCTGATAATTAGCTTCATTGCCCAAGTTTTACCAAACAAAAATAAACTGTGGATGATGCACAAATGGCATCCACTATTTCTTTCTCTATGTTTGACTGCCCACATTTGTTGGAAAAATTTTAACCAATTTCTGAGGCATCATCTACTACTGAGCAAAAAAAACCTGTCAGATCTTAAATCTATGTTTACTGAAAAGATTGAGGCTCTAAAGGGAGCATTCTCCGAAGAAGAGTTGTAGAAGAGAGAGCTTTTAACACCTCAAGAAGAATAGATGAGATGGAGAAAATGAAAATAAATTTGTGTAGACTTTTATTAATCCAGAACAGCCATTTAATCTCAGTGAATGTCAACAAAACATAACTAATAATTGAGATATGAATGTCAACAGAAGAATATGACTTAAAAAAATAACCAGAGATATTCTTTATATTTCTTGCCATAATATATAGATCCCTAATAAAAAGACATGTCACAACATTTGATTAGAGAATATGATTACCGGCTAATGATTCTTGTCTCGACTGAGATTAGATTTAACATCTTCAATAAACAGGTCATAAACATACAATGAACTTGTAACATATTTGCATCCAAAAAGAGAAATGTAATGTACACATTTAATAGATTTAACTGTTGTTCAGGATTACATGCCATGGTTCTCCAAATTGTTACTTCAAGCCTAATCCTCAAGAAAATAGACCATCTCCTTCCAATAGCATCAAATATATCAGCATAAACAATAAAATTTGCATCTTTTGCCATAATTTTCATATCTCTCCCCCCAAAACCCCCATAAAGCAAAAAAACATAGACAAATTCTCTAGATACTTTTGTTGTGTAAGCTTACTTATTTTCCATCAGGATTTCTCATTGCAACACCATCAACAACAAGAGATTTCCTTGCTTCTGCATGTGCATTGCATACTCAGGGCCGGCAGTATAGACCTGTATGGTGTGCATTGAAGCTGAGTATACTTTAAAACTAGAACATAAAAGCAAAATTCTCTTTTTCAAGTTAAGGCCAGCAACACAATAACCAAAAGAAAGCACCACATTTTATAGCAAGCACAAAGAATGAGTAGGAAGCAGATGAAGCAACAAGAGAAACTACGTTAAAGAACCAAGTAACTCTGAGCTAGAATGCCAAATAACATAGACACTGAGGTATGTGAAGAAAACCGCAGTCTTCCTATAATTTATATAAAATATTATCTACAAAAGCAAAAAAAAAAAAAAAGGTTCAGAGGGTAGATGCAGTTCATAAGTGGGGTGTCTGTATTAGGACGTAGAACCTTTTCTTGCATTCTCATCACTAAGTTATGAGAATTTTGTATACTGAGACAATAGATAGATGAAGAAAATGGAGTAGAGCTATATGACGGTTATACTGAGGTATCTTTGGACTACAATCATTTTAGATAATCATGGAAGAAGCCATCTTATTTTTTGTAGTTTCCACGGAAAGCATATTGGAAATCTGAAGTCCCTTCTAGTAGTAGGCATTGCTTAGAAAATTTATATTTTAAATAACTTAAAGAAGTAGAGGAAAGATAGTAAAAAACATGTGCTATATATGTCTAAGATGTTGCAGAGAATTGGAGAAAAAATTCACCCTCTTCCTAGTTCCTACTAGGGAAATATAGGAGTCAAAGTTAGTTTTCCTCTCTTTTGGCAAACAGAAAATTATACATCTACATTGTAGTGGAGTGACACAAAAAATAGGCTAAATTGGGAAGTACGAAAAAGTGATTGTCTCGTGTATCTGGATAAGAATGGATCAAATTATGAAGGTAGCCTAGATACAAAGAACATTTCTGTAAGAAAGAAACATATCTGTTGTGATGGATATTCGATGCTTCTCCTGAAACTTGATCTTTTTCTGGTGCTTCATATCTATTTGCACCATATTTTAAATACCTATTTGCACCATATCTAGGCAGTACTTACTAACGATTTCAAAAATGCAAGAACTATCAAGCAATACAAATAACCAGAATAACAGACCTTAACATCCGTTCCTCCAGTAGGCATGAATTCTTCATATATATATATATATATATTCTTCATAAGACAGTACAACTAGATATTCTTCAGCCCTTTTGCAGAAAAAATGAGCATCTTACCTAACGACACTTGATTTATTGCCAAATAACTTCACTAAGTCAACAGCATTTGCACCTGTCTTACTGTTGAGAGAGAGAGAGAAAGAGGATAAATTAGTATATGAGAAGAAATGACAATCATAACCATTATTCATGGAATCACTTGACAATTTTAAACCACAAATTGCCATTAAATTTTAATCTATATATATATATATATATTAAGAAAGAAAGCGCAAAACAGTATCTGAAAAAAATTAAAGAAAAATGAAACCTTGTTGTAAGGTAATCCATTCCCTTGCACTTCTTATGCATTCTGCTTTCCTTTGCTGAAGCTACACTTTGAATGGCAATCTAAAGACAAAAGATTGTTCGTGTAAGATAAATTGATATGTTAGTAATTGCTTCTGAAAAGTTATTTGCTGAGTATTAAAACAAAATGTAAATCAACTAATCCTAGCCTAAAAATTTGCATGACATCATTGACATGCTATTTATCCAGCAGAAAATATTGGTCATACCTCGTATAGTTGGTCCCTAATGGCAATTGCAATTGCAGGCTGTGGAAGGAAAAAAGTAATAGTTTTCAACAAGCGGATCCAAGATTACTTGATGTTCAGCAAATAAAACAACAAACAGTCCCAAACAGGACAAAAACACTTTATCTCAGAGCCAGTTAATATGAATAAGTGAAAAGAAACTTCATTATAGAACTAGACTAAGAAATAAGGAAAGAACAATAGTGAAAGAATGCTCCCTGTCAGTAATTTCCTAATCCTGAATTTTGCTTGACAAGTAGGTCTTGGGCCAATAAAGATTCTACAATCTAAAGGTCAATATTGGGGAAGTCAAGAATTTTGATTAACCCACAAGGTTGATAGAGAGAGGAAAGCGTGAGAAGAATTCAGGCTAAATATTTTAATTTCAGAATGGCAGAAAATATCAAGAAGCAAACTTGAGGGACAAAAAGATTCCAACATGCTATGGTTCAGGGTCAGAGCTAAGCCTTTTGACAAAGTGAAGTTCAGATTGAGCATTTTTATTTTGATACTCACTAATAATAATAATATAAACAACATAAAAGAAAAAAGAATAATTATTTTATTTTCTCTTGCATCTATGGGTAATATAATATTAATATTGGTATCATTATTATAAGGCAAAATGGCCAAATTCATCCCTCACATTATAATTTTTTTGCGATTTAATCCTTTTTTTTTTTTTTAAAAAAATTTCACCCTTATCTTATAAATTTTGGCCAATTTTACCTCTTCCTGTTTTTTTTCAGTCAACCGTTAGTCAAGCTGTTATTTTAAAAAAATTATTTTCTCGGGGGTAAAAATGTCATTTTACTATTTTTTTTAAAAAAACCAAACCCTAAAAATTTTAATTTTTCTTTTAGTTTGACATGACAAAAAAAAACAAATTGGCCAAAAAGGTCCCTTTACATTATAAATATTTTTGCGATTTCATCCATTTTCTTTGTTTTTGGAAAATTTCATCCCTTATCTTATAAATTTTGGCCAATTTCATCATTTCGTAATTTTTTTGTCAACTATTAGTCAACTTATATATTTAAAAAAATTATTTTCTCGGGTAAAAATGTCATTTATTGTTTTTAAAAAAAAACCAAAACCTAAAATTTTTAATTTTTCTTTTTAGTTTGACATGACAGGAAAATTATCAATTTTAAAAATATACTTAATATCATATATTTTGGTCAAAGATATTTTATATTTTTTTATTTATATCAATTTTCAAAGATTTTAAATGCTATTATATTAGTTATTTGGAATCACTTTTTCACTTATTAATTTAGCTTGTTAAATAAAAATGGACACACTTAGAAATAAATTTGTCATTTACATATATTTTTTCTTTAAATTCTCCCTCAAAAGATCTAAAATTATAAAAAAATTGAAACTCCATTTATTAAAAATATTTTAACAATCGTAATATTTGTTTGCGAGTTTGATATTAATTTGAAAAGTAAATAGTAAATTTATATATATTTATTTATTAATATTTGGTTTGACAAACTAAAAGAAAAATTAAAATTTTAAGGTTTTGGTTTTTTTTTAAAAACAATAAAATGACATTTTTACCCTTGAGAAAATAATTTTTTTAAAATATACAAGTTGACTAATAGTTGACCAAAAAAATTAAAGAAAGGATGAAATTGACCAAAATTTATAAGATAAGAGATAAAATTTTCAAAAACAAAAAAATGGATGAAATCGCAAAATATTTATAATGTAAGGGCCTTTTTGGCCAATTTTTTTTTTTTTTTGTCATGTCAAACTAAAAGAAAAATTAAAATTTTATTAAGGTTTTTTTTGGGTGGGTTTTTTTTAAAAAAAAAAAAAAAAAAAAAACAATTTTACCCCGAGAAAATAATTTTTTTTAAAATAAAAAAATATGGTTGACTAAAAAAAAAAGAAAAAATTAATGAAAGGATGAAATTGACCAAAATTTATAAGATAATAGAGAAATTTTAAAAAAAAAAAAAAGAATGAAATCGCAAAAAATTTATAATGTAAGAGATGAATTTGGTCAATTTAGCTTTATTATAATAAAAATAAGTTAAACAAAATTAATAAATTTAATTTGAGTCAAAAAAAACAAAATGTGGAAAAATCAAAATAAAAATATAAAAAAAGAACGTAAATTGGTCAAATTCGTCCTTTAACTTATATTTTTTTGCGATTTCATCCTTTTCAAATTTTTTTAAAAACTTTCATTCAATTTTATAATTTTGGCCAATTTAATCATTCCGTTAATTTTTTTGGATCAAATCAACGTTATATTTAATAAAAATCATTTCTTTTTAAAAAAAAAATGAAAAAAAAACCCAAAAATCCCCAATTCCACTTTCCTCCACAATTTTCCATCGACCAGCAATTCCATTACCTTCTACCTTCCACCATCTCCAACCATCTTCCTTACTTACAATAGTTGTTATTCACCCCGTTGTTCATCACAGTTATACTCTTATTTATGGTTCATCCCATTTTTTTCCCTTTCAATTCCCAATCAAAATTATACAGGAGAGAATAGAAAAACAAATATCTTCAGATAAATTTCTGAATAGTTTATGCCATAATGATGTTTTCTACAAAATTTCCTGGAAGACCTTCATCAATAACAAGAATGTCAACCATAACAAACTATGGATCCATCTAAAATGATTAAGATAATAAACAAGGAAATTAAAGAAACCCCATATGAAATCCAGTAAGAAAAACTGAAACTTTCAGAATAAAAATTAAAAAATGTGAGAGAGAATAGAACTAACCTGGGTGACTTCTGCAGAGATTACCCAAATACTAACAACAACAGCCATGAGAAAAAGACCAGCTTTATATTTCCAACCCATTGTAAATCCAGTAAAAAATAAACAAAAAAGAAAAACCCAGATACCAAACAACAACCAAAATGAAAGGAAAAATCAGTTTTGTACAAACAAAGATCTCTCTCTTTCTTTCTCTCTCTGCTTTCAATATCAAGCAAAAAAAACTTTAAATTCTCCTAATGACTTGTAACCGACAGAGGAAAGAAAGAAACAACCAATACAGATTGAAAGCAGACTCAATGGCCGGTAGAAAATCAAAATCAATATGTGATCCAAGAAGTAAAGGATAAACAAATCCAAATTTTTTATAATATAAAAAGGACTTCAGAAACAAGAGAAGGTGCACAAAACCCAATATTAAAGAACGGCCAAAAAAAAAAAAAAAAAAGTTGGAGGAGTATTGTATAGGGGAAATAGAGGGAAAATATGTTAAAGAAAGAAAGAAAAACTAAGTTAGGTTGGTTAAATCATTCATTCACTTTCTCTCTCTAAATCCTCTGCTAATATATGTAATAATTCCTAAAGAAGCTGTTTGTAATGGTGGGAATTAGGAAAGATAAATCTTTTTTTTTTTAAAATTAATTATTTCAGCTACGAAGAACACTGTGAAGAACAACTATTGTAAGTAAGGAAGATAGTTGGAGATGGTGGAGAAGAGTAAGGATGATAAAGATGGTTGGAGATGGTGGAAGGTAGTGGACGTTATGGAAGGTAATGGAATTGCTGGTCAATGTAAAATGGTGGAGGAAAGTGGAATTGGTGATTTTTGGGTTTTTTTCCTGATTAAAAAATATTGAATTGATATTTTTATTTTGAGAAAATGATTTTTATTAAATATAATCTTTGAACTTACAAAAAAAATTAACAGAAAGATAAAATTGACCAAAATTATAAAGATAAAAGATGAAAGTTTTCAAATAATTTAAAAAGGGAGATCGAAAAAATTTATAAGTTAAAGCGAAAAATTTGGGCCAATTTGCCAAAAAAGAAAAAAGAAACAACCTTTGGGCCCATACATGTAATATGACAGAATGTTGGGGACTAATCTTACCAATTTTTTGAAAAAGTTTTTATCTTTACTAAACGGAACCGACTTTATTTGACCCGATCCGATTAGCTATCACGCAACCCGTGCCACGTGTTACATCAATGCACCCTCTCACCATCTCTTTTCTCAGCCTTCCCTAAAAATTTCCATCCGAAGGCCTCATTTTCCGACGCCAATGTCCGGTGGCCGGCGACGATTCCCGGCTGCTTCATTGAAGGAAAACATACTTATAGAATTCGCTTCTGTATTCCCATGGCTTCCGATGACGATGTTGAAACCCTCGCTAAATTCCTTGAATCAGAGGTCCTCTCTGAAATTTCCGATGAGGTAATAAATTCTCTTTTTGCGTCCGGCTATTCATATATATATATATATATATATATATATATATATATATTTCATGTATTAATTTGTTAATAAATTTTGAATTATTTAGAATGGTTTGGAATTTTATCAATTTGAAGAAAGACTTCAACTGGTTCTTAATTGCCCCATTTCCAAAAGAGATGCGGATTATTTTAGGAAAAATTTTTAGGTGCCTCCTAGAAATCGTGTAGGAAAATTTTTTTTTTTTTTTGGGTGTTGGGGGGGCGTGGTGGTGGATTTCGAGTTTAAATTAAGTTGAGAAAAAATTGATTTCTAATTTAAATTTTTTAATTTTCTTTAAAACGTTTTACATATAATTGTAGTGAATTTTTCTGCCAATCCTGGAATTTCTTTACTATTTGATATTGTCCTAATTACATGATTATTTTATTTTTGTTCAATAGAAAATGACTAATTTTTTGAATGTTTGATAACTTCTTCAAATTGTGAAGAGTTAGTTTTTCACTTTGGAATGTCAAAGAAGCTGAATTTTTTTTTTATTGAAGCAATAATTTTGCTGCTAACTATGTTTGTGATTGATGATTTGTGGCAGGAGGAGGAGAAAAGGAACAAGTTTGAGGAAGAGGGCGAGGATGTAGGTGGAAAAAGAGTGCTAGTTACTGAGGATGGTACTAGTTATGAGGCAGAAGAGGAGGATAGAGATTCTAAGAAAAAACATGTTGAGGAGGAAGATGTTATTGAAGCAGAGATGAGTGAAGGGGAGGAGAAGATAGTGAATACGATGTTGATTGAGGATGGTGAACTCAGCGTTGAGGAGGAAGAGCAAGAGGAGAGGGAAGCAAAAAAGAGAAAAATTGAGAAGGTTGATAGCAGTAGTCAGGGCTGGTCGAGGACAATGGCATCATCCTTGATGTTATCAGTCGATAAGGCTGAACCATCATCATCAAACAAGAATCATGCTGCCGTGGACAATAATGATGGAAGCAGTACTGAATTAGAGCTATCAACCAGGAGGATAGGGACGGGAATTCTTAGCAAAGTTCCTCCTGAATTATTTCGTCACATATTCAAATTTCTTTCCTCCGAGGTGCTCAATTTTGTAGATGTATCATAAGAAAACTTTATATTATAATTTCTGTGATTGATATTCAATTTTGAGTTGATTGTTATTTGGAAATGGATGGCCCAGGATCTGGTTTCGTGCTCCTTGGTCTGTCGGTTCCTTAATTATGCTGCCTCCGATGAGTCACTGTGGCGTCGCCTGTTAGTTCTCTTTCTTTGTTTGTGCTTGTTTGATTTTTTTCCTTGGCTGTGAATTGTCTTGATGTTGCATGTTTGAGATAACCGATTTTTAATGGGTTTGAATGCATGATATTCAGTGGTTATAAAATAGTATGCTTCTTCTGTATATGAATGAACTTGCTCAGCTTTCTGGTGTAGGTAATTTCTTTAAAGGAAAGATTTGAATGCCTTACTGCACACAGGAACCGTAGGAAAAATACTGATTCTTTTACATGTTTTGAAACACTATATTAAATTGGAACGTAAGCTAGGTAGGAAAGTATGAACTGTTTTGTTTTGACTTATAATTTATGACGGAAACTATGAACTGTTTTGACGTATAATTTATGATGACATGTTTGATTACACATCTATTAATCCTACTTATACATGCACACAATGAAAACACAAACAAAATAGAATATGTGCTTGCATGCTTGTTCTTTTTAATGCTAGGCTACATGTTGTCTTGAAGGAGGGGTTTTTTTTTTTTTTTCTTCTTCTGTCATCTATTTTTCCCATGAATTATCTAAATTATTTTCACATAGATATGTTTGATGTTACTGATCATTGAGGATTTAAATTCTAGTATTCAGGACTGTGAAGCATTATTACTTTAACAACAATCTTTTTATATATACATATAAGTTAGAAAATCGGTATGAAAAACCTAACTGAGGATTGGAATTGAAAGACAAATTTGGATATATTATTTTCTTTTATAGTTTGGGTTGATTGAACTGGAGAGCTAGTTACAAATTGTAATGCTAGGAAACCTTTCAGGTTTTTTTTTTTTTTTTTAATTTTAATTTTTTAAGATGCAGCAATAATTTATAGTGAAATGTCATATTGCACGGTGCATGAGATTTATCTTACACAACCAAGAATATGCTTGAGTTTGATGAAGGCATCATTGTGCATTGTTTTACCAATTTTTTTGTTTTCTCTATGGTAATGAATCATGAGAACACAAACTATATATCAAGATGCCAACCAGAACTATTACATTAACACAATTGAAATAGTTGGGTACCATATTTTCTATTGTACTTAGAAGCATTATATTTATGCTTGCTCAATCAGATCCTATGCATGTTTCTTTTTTATAAGCACAGAGAACTTAAAGCTGGACTAAAAAAATTATAAAATTCTCTAGGTACACCCTACGGTGGGGTCTGATGCCCAAGAAGCTGCGGGATTGTGCTTGGAAAAAGCTTTACATTCAGGTTTTATCCAATCTAGTTCTATTGATCGAGGATAGCCATGTTAGATTTATTTCTTATTGGCATGTTTCCTATACAATACAGTATGGATTCTGAATTTTTGTTGGTCATCAGAAGTAATTCTTGTTTGACAGTTTACTTGAAGTACTACAAGTTGTTCCAACAGTTCCTTAGTTTTTGTGTTTTTTTTTTTTTTCCTCCAAATTTTTTCCATGTGAAACTTACCAAATTACAAGATTTGCATGTATAATCTCTTAGAACAAGCCAACTGGCTATGTATGTTTATTCTTCTCAAAAAAAAAAAAAAAAAAAAAAAAAAGGAGGGTTATGTTTATTATTATAAATGGATCAAATCAAAAACTTAGTTGCACTTTGTACCTTCCCTGCAGCGAGATGAAGAGGATATGATGGAGCTAGTTAGGAACTGCCCCTCTGAGTTTAAAGAATACTATATACAAATGCAGACTGCAAAAAGAAGCCAAGCCCCTCTTCCTTCTCAGGTATATTAGCAATAGCTCTAATGTTTTTGGCATGTACTTTGCTTGAGCTGTCGCATTCTCCTCTGATAATAATTTGATCTTTTGAGTTCTCAGCATTGTTGTTTCTCATTAAAGAAAACTTCCGAAAGGATTAGGAAGGTTTGTATGTGGTTCTTTTGTTTTTTAATATTACTATGTTCTTCCAAAAAAATACTTTGTTTTGTTTCTAATGATCCTGCATCAGGCTATAACCACGCTTATATGACAGATGGTAATTGTAAACTTGAAAAAACATAAAGGATAAAATATTCAAGAGCGCAGGAACCTTGACCAAGAAGTTGATGGATATTTGTGTAACAGCAATTGAAGAATAAACTAAATATGACTTGTTATTAGGGTGGATGTCTTGCAGACCTGCAAAGTTGGCAAAATTACATTTAAGGTCTGCATCTTGATAAAACTTGACAACTAGTAACATTATACTGGGCAAACAATTAAAAGCAACACTTACCCGGGATTGGATATAAATAGGTTTTGTGAAATTTTCAATATTCTCATATGCTGTTATGCATTTGTACTTTCATAATTATCTTCTTTGGTAGTTCTGTTAAGGAAAAAGAAAATATGAGAGCTTATGAGAGAGTTCTTAAAGTGATATGCATGATTTATGTTTTGTAACCTCGCCTTATCCAAAGTTCAAGATAGATTCTAGAATTCCTATTCATGAATGTGCAGCTGAAAGTATATCATTTTGTTTAACTGTTTACTTGTCAATCATATGTGAAGAGGCTCATTCCTTTGTTCAATATGTAGGTGCTTGATGACAGAATTATTCTTGACAAGACTATTACAGATCAAGTTTCTATTTGGAAGAGCAGCAGAGGTCTGACTGATAAAGTAGTTTTGGATCATGCTTGCTCTGGTGAAACATGTACGTACTATCAAATAGGTGATGTGTTTGTTTGTGAGAAGACTGGAAATGTTCATGGTAAGGAGTTGTTAACCCTAAAGTTCAGCTACTTGCATTCTGTGATTATTTTATGCTGATTACTTGACCTTTTTTTTTTTTTTTTTTTGGTTTTCTTGTCATTCAGTATGTGATGATACATGCCGAGAAGTTGTTGCTGATCCTGCAAATGAACTTCTGGTCTGTACCGTCTCAGGCCGTTGTTTTGACAGATTACTCTCTCCATCAGAAGTGGAACCCGATACTGTAAGAAGTTTCCTCAATGTTTATTGTGAGAATTATCAGATCCTATTTGCTTCTTCTCTGCTCTCACCTTATCCCTGCTGGTGCATAAGAAACTGCACTTTTACCAGATTTGCACTTGCTTTCTTTCATGGAAATATCTCTATTATGGACAAATTTGGGGAAGATCATGATCCACTAGTCTAAAAAGAATACTAGCAACTTCTATTGGATGTTAGCGTCTGCTTGCTGTTGAATATGCCTAGAGTGCTTCATATGGTTTTACACTTACTCTTTTATGATAATATGTCCACTGTGGACAAGTTTGGGAAGATCAGGGTGTGATAATAAAGAATCCAAGATACTTTTATTAGGCTGTTAACTTTTATTTGCTGTGAATCTATTAGAGTGCTTCGTTTAGGTTGTCTGGTAAATGGTAATTTGTGCCTAACACGTGTAGTTTTAAGAATGCATCTAGAAACAAAGTTACTGTAGCTGATGGATGGATGGATAGATGGTTGGATGGTAGCTTAGCTTAGCTAATTAACCATTTTTAAAATATTCCCAGTGAATCTTATGTGATGGACCACAATTTTCTTGCTGAAGTAGTTGACGCATTCCCCTTTTCCCCCAGTTCCCCCAGCACCTGCACCCCCACCAGTCCAGGCCAAAAGGAGGAAAAATTTAATCTAATTTCCTTTGTTTCTTTTGTTTTTCAGGAATTACAGCAAGGTGGTGTGACTGATGAAGCAGAGCCATTCATGGGTTCTGGTCGTTTTGGTATGAGCTTTTATCTTTTGTCCTAAATCTTTGATTCATAATTTGTTGCTTTCCTGACAAATTTCATATAATTCTCTAATATGCTTCAGCTCGAGCTTATCTACTGGGGTATAATTGTGCCGATGAGAAGGAGCTAGAGGCAACTTTGAGGTTTTGCTGATACTGTGTAGTTAATTTCTCTCTTTAGGAGAGCCTGATATTTTCTGCATTGTATACTATATTTTGTATGATTTTTTTTTTTTTTTTTTTTTGGTAAGCTACTATATTTTGTATGATAAAAAGAAAAAATCACAAACAAATTATGTAATTGCTTTTACCTATTTTTTGATACAATACCCCTTCTAGTTTCAGCCAAATCTTCTTGACTATAATTTATATTTTGGATAAGGTTTTACTTTATTATTATTATTTTTAAAAAGTGATTTTTATGGTAATTATTTTATTTTCATCTATATTATTAAAAAAATTAGTTACTTAATAAATTTTATTGAATAATTTTAATTGATTAAATATTCAAAAGTTATCTATTGATTATTATTATTAAATTTACTTAATATTAATTACCAATATTTCATTTTCGAGAAAGAGTTTTCATCGATTAAATGACGTAATATCCTCAGGAGGAAAGTAATGCCCATCAAAATGATTGGTTTAGTGATGTCATTCATCCCACTAAAAACAAATCAAATCTACGAATAAAAGAATCAGATATTATAATAAATTAAAAAAAAAAAAAAAACGTGTGTACAAATTTTAAAATTCTATATTTGGAAATAACTTTTTAATCTTCAAATTATATTCATTATATTTTTTTTTTTTTTTGCCCTTTTGTTGTTGGGGTATTATCATTATTATTATTATTATTTAATTATAAGGAGTTTTTGCCTTATAATTTTTTATATTTATAATTGAAGTTACTATTATCAGATTAATTAATTCTTATTGCTTGTGGTATTCAATATTTTATTTGAATAAATTTATATAAAAAATAAAAATAATTTTAGAGATTTGATTCTTTAAAATAAAAATTCAAGGATTAGAAAATTAAATATGAGATTAATTGTGAAAGTTAAAATGACTCAAATCCATTAGAGGTAATTATCAGAGACTAATAATGCGTTCTTTCTTACTTCTACAATAGTCCTACATATTTTTTAAATTATATAATATATATATATATATATAATATACGCACACGAATTTACCAAAAAAATTATATATATATATACGCACACGAATATCTTTGTACACGTAATATACGCGTCCAAGAAACGCGTGGAATCGACAGTTTAGCTGATCTTTTCCTTAGCATATACCTTCATCGTCCCATTAATATAAATATTCATATCTATCCAAACGTTTCCCTTCCATTAATCATTCTCTATTCAGTAGGAAAGATCTTGGAGAGCTTTTCAAAAAATCTGTAAGTTATGCCCATTTCTGTTTTGTTTTAAGTTTTTATGATGCTATTTATTTGTTATTATTCATTTTCTTGAATGATCATGCAAAGAATTCGATCATGTTTATCTGGTATTTTTGGAATGATTTTAAATCGTTTTTGTTTCTAGGTGTTTTTCTGTGTAGTTGGTGGAATTTGAATTTGATTTGTTTTTCTGGGGTATTTTTGTTTGATCCGTTGGATACTTGGATTTTTATGGATTGCCGTAAGGAGTGGGGAATAAAAACGCTGTGTGGATTGATGTGTTTTTGGTTTATTATAAAATTGGCTCAGGACGAACAATTCCCTGTTACAAATTGGATTGGATTTCAGTTAGAACAAAGTATTCTATGATTTGGGTACTTGTGGGTTTTGTTCAAGAGGTATTACTCTCGTTTTAAATTGCTTCGGCATGACTTAATGGGACGAGGAAATGAGTAAGATGAGTAAGAGAGATTCAATCGCGTATAATTACTTTGCTTTTTGGTTCTATGTTTTGTCTCTGCTTCTATTGATTATAAGTATTTTTGGGCAAGATTGTTCTATGATTGTTCTCTGAAGCTACCTCTTTTTAGTGTTCAGATGATTATGTACATCAGTTGATTGTCATAATTGGTTAAGAGGTTTACAGGCCAGAACTAATCTCCCGGAATTTTCTTTTATTGTGTGTATTCCTAAAAGTCATCAAAAAGAGTTTTTTCCAGCTTTTTCCTCCTAACCAGAGGATGAGTAAGGAGGTATTTAACCCCTTATTAGTGGATAGGGTGGCTTTTCACTCTAGAAATAACCTCCCTACTCATACATGAACAGGATACCTTTTACTTCCATTAAACACAGTTTTAGAAACAAACCTCTTTTTTTTTTTTTTTTTAACCTTTAATTTTGCTTTTCATCTTTCCAGAAGCAATTTTTGGTTTTCCTTTAGTGAAGTCTCTTGTAATTCTTTCAGCATAGTTTGTTCCTATTTCTTATGTGGTTCTGTGGCCTTTCTGATAGGTGATATCATAAGTTAAGATTTGAAGACAATGGGAGGTGGTAAAGACAAGCATGATGAGCATGATAAAGGGCTATTTGGACACCATGGCCACTATCCACCAGGTCAATACCCTCCGGGTGCTTATCCTCCACCACCTGGTGCTTATCCCCCAGCTCAAGGCTATCCCCCTTCAGGCTATCCTCCATCTGGCTATCCTCCATCTGGTTATCCTCCATCTGGCTATCCCCAACATGGTTACCCCCAACAGGGTTACCCTCCAGGTCCATATCCTGGTTCTTCTGCTCCACATCACTCAGGTACAGACAATGTACCATCTATTTTATTTGTAGAGTCGTAGATGAAGACTATCTATTTATGATGGGCATAACAATCCATCTGTCTTGCTTCTCAAAGTTGAGAATTTTATTTTTTCTGTAATATTTTTTCTTCTGTGATTATTTGTTTGACAAGTTTGGAACTAGTCAACAGTATGCTTCCGTCTGTATTTGACAGAATCATTGATTTCTAAACAAAAATTTTCTCGGGTTTGAATTTAATTGATGGATATTTAGGTCTTCAGCTTAATGTTTTTAAGTTGTCTAATCTACTGTATTTTTATACTCAGGGCATGGAGGGTTAGGAACAGTGCTGGCTGGAGGTGCTGCAGCAGCAGCTGCAGCTTATGGTGCTTCCCATCTTTCACACGGTGTTGGTCACTCTGCACATGGTGTTGGTCACTATGCACATGGTGCTGGTCTCTATGGTTACCCTGGTCACCATGGCCATGGGAAATTCAAGCACGGCAAGCATGGTAAGCATGGAATGTATGGACATGGAAAGTTCAAGCATGGCAAGCACGGAAAGCATGGTATGTTTGGAGGGAAATTCAAGAAGTGGAAGTGATTCAAATCAGAGTTCTTTACTGGAGCATACATATTATGACTCTATTAACCTTTGGCTTTTATAATAAATAAAGAAATATTGTGACTCAGTCCTCCTGATCTGTTGGACAAGTCTTATTAATATTGTTTTTAATATTTTTTTTTGGTTTGGGTAAAGTAGTGCTTAATCCTCAGATGAATGAGGAATTACTTGGACGTGCACTGTTTGTCCAAGTGAATTTTAGGTTTATGTTGTATTTCTATTTTGGCTCAATTCTTGTACATTCTCTGAATTCTAACCCATATATGGAGAAGAATCTGGGCTAAGATTTAATCCATGTTTTGTAGTTTTCTTCATTACTGTTTTGAGTTCTGCCTTGAACAGAGAAGATCAGGA
The DNA here is from genome assembly GCA_025388415.1 of Cynanchum wilfordii. Lineage (NCBI taxonomy): Eukaryota > Viridiplantae > Streptophyta > Magnoliopsida > Gentianales > Apocynaceae > Cynanchum > Cynanchum wilfordii. Next base: position 812,559 of record JAHSUH010000574.1, read on the forward strand.
GATGCATTGTTCTCAGAAACTGTTTTTGTTTGTCTTGAACTGAATTCAATGAAAATCCAACCTTGAAAAACAAACATGATTAAATCTAACCTTCCCTATGCACGGTGAATTGTTAGCTTTTTGTTAGCTGCAAAAACTATGGAATGATTTTGATTTAATTAATTTTTAAATATTATTTTGTTTGATTATTTGTATTTAAAACCTTACTTGTTTGTATTTAGTTTTATTTCAAATATGAATTATATTTTGTTAAAAAATTATCACCAATTTTCACTTAGGACAAAATACAATCCCCATCCCATAACCAATTTTCACTTTCAAAGAATCACTATTTCTATCCCCTAATCCAATCAAAACAAGAGGTTTTTTCTCAAAACGTGGTTAGAATATGGATTATTATCCAAACTGACCCTCCAATTTAGCAAAACTCTATGAATAGCTATAGTTTTAAACTTATATCATTTTTTGCCTTCACTCATATACGTTTTTACCCAAAAAAAATATATATATATATATATATGCATACCTTAAATGCGTTTTTGTGAGGTTTCTCAATTTTTTTTAAATGTCACATATATAATAAAAACGCATGTAAATTATGCATTTTTATCATATGTACATTAAAAGTGCACATGTTGTATGTGTTATTGTCACATGTATAAAGAAAAAGCACACAACATGTGCATTCTTATATAAAATAAATTTTTTTTAAAAAAAAAAATTAAAAATTAATCATGCATGACAATGCGATTTTTTTTTAAAAAAAAAAAATTATCATAACATATAATTGAATATATATACTATATATAAAAGAAATGTGGATGCATTCAAGTAATTGAATGCTATTGATCCAAAAAAATGAACATTTTCATTTGACGGTGGATTCAGATATGGATGCATGACTACAAATATATATATAGTATTTATATGCAATTATATATATGAACACTATTTCTTACCAAACATATTTATATATAGTATATATATGCAATTATATGTTAAACATATATATATAATTTGTTTTTTTTTTTTAAAAAAAAGAAAATATATATATATATATCAACAATGTCATGCATGATTAATTTTTAAATTTTTTTAAAAATAATTATCCTTTATAAAAACACACATGTTGTTTGTTTTTTTTTTTTTTATATGTGACAATAATGCATACAATATGTGCACTTTAAATATACATGTGGTAAAAAAAACTTATGCAAGTTATGCGTCTTTATTCTACATGTTGCATTTTGAAAAAAAAAAAAATTTGAGGGCCCCATAAAAATGCCTTTGAGGTATGCATTTTTTTGGTAAAAACGCATGTATCATATGCGTGAATATCAAAAATTAAATAAGTTTAAAATTATGGCTATTCATGGAGTTTTGTTAATAAAGAGGACCAATTTGGGTAATGTTGCAAATAAAATAAGGCTAAGTGCAAGTGTACATTATCAACAAGTAAGATATTGTATCCACAGAGATTATTTTATGTTTTTTTTATTGTAAAACTAAATACTAATAGAATGATTCAAAAGTACGAAATTTAGACAAAAAAAAATTAATTAATTTCAGAAAAATAGAATCAACCAACTGGAAATTCAGATATTAGACAAGTCATCAACGGGAAAGGAAACACAACACAAATTCTCGATATGAAGTACTAAACTAGATTATAAATTATCCCCTGATATGCAAAGAATGATGTCAATGTCATATCGATGTTGTAGCAACAGAATGTTTACTAGTCCAGAATTTCGCACAGTTGATGGGTTTTTGTCGAATTTGCCATGATTTCTTTTCTCAAATCAAATCACATATGTCTATGTTAATTCAATTAGTAGAATTCAGTTTAAGCACAAATTCTATTGGACTATGTATGGTAATGGTATATTCTTATACTACTACAATATTGAAGCATACACCATTCAAATCTCAATCCTCTCATATCCAAAAATTAACTTGATAAACACTTGAATAGTAAACATTAATTACTATAGCATCAATAACAAACGTTTCAAAACTCATACCAAGGTTCAAAATTAATCTAGTTTCACAAAATTCATCCCATATTCACATTGTCAAAATTGTCCAAATAACAATAAGCTAACAATCTGAAAATTAGAAAAGAATTTACAGAGATAATAAGAGTAAGAGGGTAGGAATTCAATGAAACTAATCTCTTAATCCACTTGTATTATAGCTCTTCCCTTTAATTCTCTATTCTTCTTCTTCGTTGCTTCCACACGATGAATCTTCTGAACTCAAGTTACTCCTGGTGAATGCTCCTTTTTCAATTGATGATCGATATCCTCTCTGTTAATTTTCAAAGTGTGTATTTCTCTCTGTAATTAACGTCACACCCCCCCCAATTCCACTTTTAACTTCTTTTCTTTCTTGTTTTCTTCACCAGCCTTCTAGAAACTTAGTAATGGGCCTTCCTTCTTTTATATCTTTTCTTTCTTTTTGCCCCAATTAAGTTCAGCCCATATTCATGAGTCCAATTTAATTTTCTTTTTAACTCATAAAACCCATTTTACTAATTTTCCAAATGCTGAGTTGGACACATAAATTGTTGAAGATGCCACGTGGAATTTCCCAATAAGTTTGCTGCAGAATATGTTGAATCCCACAACGTTTTTCCAACTCTATTTATTTAATTTAAACTTTCAATCTCCAATTTTCAAATGCTTCCTAATCAAAGTTGCAAATCAATATTTGTCAAATATTTTTCCACAATTTGATGAAAATACAAACAAATCACTCTATCTTTGAATAGAAAAGTATGTGGCAGAAATTATTATTTAATAGAATATTTTGATAGAATGATACAATTAGTATTTTTCAAGAGCACAAATATAAAAAAATTAAGTCGAGCTGTAAAAATAATAAATCAATTCTTGAATTTTTAAAGAAGACCGACTCCTTTGGTCTTTGCAAGTCTCCTGAAAGAGTCCCTATAAAATTGAATGTGTCATTTTCAAATATTATCCGCATATATATTATTGGGTTTTATCATTTTATTTTGATTATTAGAATACAGAGATTTAAATTTTTTATATTAATTTTATTGGACTTTTTTTACTCTCCAATTTTATTTCAGGCTCAATATCATGAAGTCTTACCTTAATTAATTAAACCTACAGTGATTTATAAAGCCTATAAGCTAATGGACGAAGAAAAATACGGTTAATTAAGGTTAAAAAATGAAGGTAGCCGCCATTCATTCATTCTTAGCAAATTTTTGAGATTCGGAAAGAGAAGAGAGATGGAGATCGCGATGGCCGCCTAAGCTTCGATGTGGTTCGTGGATTTAATACTTAAACAATTCAATTTTAGATTGATTGACTAAATATTGAATATGTGTTTTTACTTAATTCTTTTGATGATTGTTGATTGAATTAAGTTGGGATTTTATTATTTGCAATTGATTTCAATTTTGGACAATTTTGTTGATTGACAAATTGCTTTGATATTATCATGGATCTTAGATTAAACTTGGATTGATTGATTAGGCGATCGTCAATAATATCTTTTTGTTGTTTAATCGAATTTTAGCTAATTATTATTAGTAGATACGAATGCTAATTAGGTATCCCATTTAGTATTCAATCAAGAAATTTGTTTAAAATTCAAAAATTTATTAAGAAACGAGGAAGAACTTGGATTGAATCATTACCCTATACTGAAATTCTAAATTTAATATTTACTTATATTTTTATTAATTAATTGTTTTCTACAATTTTCAAATCTAAAAAATCTCTCTTTTACTGTCTTCTATTCTTTTATTAATTGATTTAGATTAGGTTTCTTAGGGAAATGACTCGGTGAACACCCCTCATTGAACTAATTGAATTAATCTTGGCTGATTTGACGACAATTGTGTAATTCTAAAACCTACCAATTACCCAATATCATTTTTGTTCTAATTTATTTATTTTATAATATTTGATCTTATTTGTTATATATATATATATATATATATATATATATATATATATATATATTTTTTTTTTTTTTTCAATATGTTGATGTGTTTTAAGAAAGTATTTTGAAAGAAAAATAAAATTGAAAGGGTTCTAAAAGGTATAATCATATTTAGGGTGATGTGTAATAAATAAGTTTTGTATTTAGTAAAACTCTTTTTTATTAGGAGTTAATTACAAAATTGTTCATTTTAGTTGTCGTGTTTTTAATGTTTGAACAAATAAAATTTTAATTTATTTTGGCCTATCAAATTTTTATTTTATTTTTTATTAGATAAAGGGGTCCTTTTGGTTAAATTTTGACAATTTTTAATCAAGTTTATGTGTTAAGCAGTGTGTAAGTCTTATGAATGACATTTTTATCATTATAATCCTATTAACTAACTTTATTATTGTCGAGAGTTGTTTGGGGGAGTGGCGGAAGGCCACCCCAACAACCTCCCGGTTGGGAGATCGACACCCAAGTCCTCCCTCCCCCATGTATCAAAAAAAAAAACTTTATTATTATTATTATAAGTAAACATTACATCAAAACTTGAAATCTAAAATATAGAAATCAAGAAGTAGGCTTCCTCATCTGTTGGCTGAAAATTATTTGGCAACAACGAAAGATTAACTTGACCCCAAAAAAAAAAAAAAAAAAAGATTCCTAGCTCAGGTTGTGATAAAAAATATTACATGAGCAAGGATTAAATAACAAAAATAATAGCTTCTAGAATTAAGGAGTCTTCTGCTTTCAAAATTAGAGATTAAATCTTATAGTCTTCAAATTGAGGGAGTCCTTGAATAGCCATGATGACATTAAACGCATTCCCTTTTGAAGAGACTTTCTCTAGTTTAAGACATCAACAATCGAATATCTTCATACTAAATGTTTAGGGAGTTGAGTGGGGTTTTTGTCTAAATAAGCATAGGCTTATGGTTTGATTAAGTGCAGTGAGATGAGTAATCGTGACTTTAATTTAAGAAGTATTTTCCAAGCTCCATTGGAAAACCAACTATCCAAAAGCTCTCGAGTATTTTCACAACCTCCTCTCTTGTTGTTCCATGTATATGCAAATCCATCATATCCCATGTCTATTAATCCTTGTTCATCAATAACCTTAATTTCTGAACTCTCCTTTACTAGAAGAGGTAACCAGTTTTCCCCTCGTTTATCTTCACTGTACAACACCATATTTAAATCACTCACAATCATCTATTGATAATTGAAAAATTACTTGATCGTTGTGATATTGTTGTTGGAAATAGGAATAAAGAATAATATGCTTGATGAGAAAATGATGAACTTGATTGATGAAAAAATGAAAGACAAGTGAGGCCTATTTATAGGCTTACAAAATCAATAACTAGGATACCTACATAACCACTACATATATCCCTATCGCACTACTTATATTAACTACCCACTAAATCATTAACCATTAACTACCATAACTTACTCATCCACTAACATTGAATAAATCACCCATTAACATTGAGTAACTACCTATTAACATAAAAAAAATAGAAATGTCAAGAACTAATTTGAATCATTCTTCAAGACTACATCATGATTCAAATTCGCAAACTCCAAGTAAAGCTCTAAAGTAGTAGAATTTCTCCTTTGACAATGACTTGGTTAGTATGTCAAGCCACTGCTCTTGAGTGCTGCAATACTCCAATGCTATTTCTCCTCCTGCAACTAAATCACGAATAAAATAAAGGTGTATATCAATATGCTTTGTCCTGCAATGAAATGTTGGATTTCTTGTCATAGATATTGTTGATTTATTGTCACAAAATATCTTTGTTGCTCCCTCTTGCTCTTGTTGAAGTTTAGCCAAAATTCTTCTTAACCAAATAGCTTGATAGGCAACTGAAGTTGCTGCAACATATTTTTCTTCTGTAGATGATAGTCCCACAATAGGTTATTTCTTGGAACTCCAAGTGATTACTCTTGACCCCAAAGTAAACACATTTGCTTTGAGATACTCCTTCTATTATCCAATGAACTTGCCCAATCACTATCTATGAATCCACATAACTTGAAATCACCAACTTTAGAGTACCAAATTCCATACTCTATAGTTCTAGCAATGTATCTTAGAATCCTCTTTGCTGCTCCAAAATGATCCTTTGAAGGATATTGCATAAACCTAGAAATAACACCCACAAAAAATGAAATATCGGATCGAGTGTGGGTTTCTGAACCTTTTAGCATTTACCATTTCTGCTCCATCTTGCTGTTGTAATTTTTCATTCATATTCATAAGTGTAGATGTAGGGTTACAATTGAGCATGCCAAACTTGTTGAGAAGATCCTTTGCATACTTTCTTTTAGAAATAAAGATTCCTCCTTCGGATTGATTAACTTCCAAACCAAGAAAGAAATGCAATAACCCTAAATCTGTCATTTCAAACTCATTCATCATATGTAACTTGAACTTGGCCACAAGAGATTTAGAAGAACTTGTATAAATGATATCATCAACATAGAGACAAACAATGAAGAAATCACTTCCCTTTTTACATACAATGTGGGCTCATTTGCACTTTTTATGTATCCATTTTGTTGGAAGCAACCATCAATTTTGCTATACCATACACAAGGAGCTTGCTTCAATCTATATAATGCCTTTTTCAACTTGTACACCTTTCTTTCTTTGACTTCTTGTACAAAACCTTCTGGTTGTGCTACATAGACCTCTTCTTGCAAATCTCCATTGCGAAATGCTGACTTCACATCAAATTGATAAATTGGCCATTGTAGTTGTGCTGCCAATGCTAGGACAATTCTCACAGTTTCAAAACAAGCTACTGGAGAAAAAGTTTCCTCATAATCAATGTCATGATGTTGTGTATATCCTTTTGCCACCAATTGAGCTTTGTGTTTTTGAATATTTCCATCTGCAACATACTTTGTTTTAAACACCCATTTCAAACCAATTGCATTTTTACCTTCGTGTAAATCTACCATCTCCCATGCTCCATTCTTTTCAATTGCTTTGTCAATTCTTCCACCATTGCATTTTGTCATTCTTTTACTTCCCGCTACTTCTTCACACTCATAGGATCTGAAACCATAAAAGCAAATCGACAAGATATATATATATAAATATATATATATATATATATATGTATATATATATATAACAATGATCCAAACTATCTTGGGGGTGTCTCGTCTGATGATCTAGTAGAGTTAAACTTTTCAGTTGATGATGGAAGTTTAGAATTTAGTGACTCCATGGAGGATTCATCTGAAGATGCTTGTGAACTTTCATTTGTTGAGTCATCATTCGCAAATGAAACTTGTTCTTGCCACTTTTCTTCCTTGTTCTGCCAATCCCATCTTGCACTCTCATTAAATACTACATCTCTTCTTGTTAAAATTTTGTCATTAAGAGGGTTATATAATATATATGCTTTGGATTGAATACAATAACCAATAAAAATACATTTTTCAGATTTTTCATCAAGTTTTTGATGAACTTGTGAATTTACCAAAGCATAAGAAATACAATCAAAAACTCTTAAATGACTTACAAATGGTTTCCTTCCATAGCATGCTTCATATGAAGTTTGATTCATAATAGCCCTTGCTGGAATATGGAGTTTGATTCATAACAACCCTTGTTGGAGAGATTTTCAATAAATAAATAGATGTTGCGACTACTTTAGCCTGAAAATGATATGGAAGCCCGTTTGTTTGCAACATACTTCTTGCCATCCTTACAACTGTTCTATTCTTTCTTTCAACAACACCATTTTGCTCTGGAGTATAAGGAATTGTCAACTCCCTATGAATGTCATTCTCTTCACAAAAAAGGTTGAACTCATTGGACAAGAATTCACCACCTCTATTGTTGTGAAGAACTTTGATGAAACTCCCACTTTGCTTCTCCACCTTAGCTTTGAATTGTCTGAAGTTCTCAAAAGTCTCTTGATTTTCTTTCTAAAAAATAGACCCAACTCATGCAACTATAATCATCAGTAAAAAGTAAGAGATAACGACTCCCACCAAGTGATTTAGTTTGCATAGGTCCACATAAATCAACATGAATTAATTCAAGACATTTTTAAGCTCTCCAAGCTTTTCCAACAAGAAACGACTTTCGAGTTTGTTTTCCATAAACACACCCTTCACATAAATCAATAGAGATAATTTTTGGTAGTCCAAGAACCATACCTCTATGATTTAGCAATGACAAACCTTTGATGTTGAGATGCCCATATCATAAATGCCATACTTTTGAGTCATCTTTTCCTCCAATAACAAGAACAAAACTACCCACATTAGAGACTTGCATTGGGAACATTTTACTTTGAGTCATCTTGACAATAATCATCTCTTGACCTGTTTGTTTTTCTTTGATCACGGAAGCATTATATCAAATGCTATGGAATATCCACTAGCCATTAATTACCCAACACTAAAAAAATTGTATCCTAAATCGGATACATATTGAATGTTATGAAGGAACTTGAGTTTACCATGACTAGTTTCAATACCGACTGTACCTTTGCCTTCAACCTGTAAATCCTTGTCATTTCCCAACTGTACCTTCATCTTTTGTGCCTCATCAAGTTCTTGAAATATTGATTTCAAGCTAGTCATGTGATTTGAGCAACCATTATCTACAAACTACAAATCACTAACAGTAAAAAGCTTACTATACCCTTCATCCACTGAAGCCTCGGTTTCCGATGCAAAATTGATTTTCTGATCTTTGTACCAACATTCTGCCTTTATGTGACCATATCCTTTGCAATGGTAACATTGAACTCCATTCTTGGCACTTGTTCTATCTCAGACTGCCTTTATCCTTCAAACCTTCCTTTGCCTCTTCCATAACCACGACCTCAACCTCGATTTCTTGAACGATCACCTTCACCAAATTTGTTGGCTACCTCTTTCACCTGAAATGCTTTTTCATCTTTCTTGTCGAGTGATCAATTAATTCTCGACTCATGAGCTTGAAGGGATCCCATTAGTTCATCGGATGTAAAAACCGATAAATTCTTAGATTCTTCTTTTTTTTTTTTTTTTTTTTTTGATAAGTAATTCTTAGATTCTTCTATGGTAGATACTACATGATCAAATTTAGGAGTTAGGCTTCTAATTACCTTTTCAACAAAGGTATGATCTGTAATCTTCTCACCATATGGTCGCATCTGACTGATTATTGTCATTGCTCTTGACAAAAAAATCAGCAATTGATATTCCATTCTTCATCATCAAGGTTTCACAGTCACGCTTGAGTGATTGTAGTTTCGCTACAAGGACTTTTGAATTTCCTTGTAATTATTTTTGCTTAATAGACCAAGTTTGCTTTGAGGTCGTCACTACTATGATTCATGAGAATACACTATCATGTACTATCTATTGAATAGTAGAGTTGTAAACGAGGCGAGCCGAACCGAACATCGGAAATTTGAGCTCGTTCGATTAAGTGTTCGAACACTGTTCGAGTTCGCTCGTTTAATAATTCGAGCCAAAACTTTTGTTCGAGTTCATTTGATTATTTTTTTATAAAGCTCGAGTTCGCTCGTTTAACTTTCAAGCATACTCGAGCTCGAGTTTGAGCTCGAGTTCGAGTTTGTTCAAATATTTAAAAAATTTTAATAATAATATTAAATTTTATAAGGCTTCAAATTTCTAAAATAACAAGAATTTATATAATTTAACTATTTAACCATTCAATAAATTTAAAAAATCTTATAAAAATTTCCCATGAAATAATAAATTCTAAAAAAAATCATAAAAGATACAAATTAAAAGCACAAATAATAATTATAAAAGTCAGTCTTCCACAATTACACTGCATGATAAATTCATATCCGGAAATTTCATATAATAACTAAAATCAATAAATTTCATACAAGGATAAAGAAATTTCTTCAAAAGATGGATGTTCATCCTCCACTTGCAAAAAAGAAGATATATTTATTAAATATATAAAAATTATTCATAAGCATATTAAATATTATTTTTATACAAACAAAATAAAGGAGAAACGAAAAAAAAAAAAAAAAACCTGTTTTTTGTCTTTCTTAAGTCCGTGAAGATTACGCACCTAATCGGATGCACATAAAATCATTTCAACCGTATCAACCGACATTGAAGCACGACGATTATCAATCACTCTACCTCTTGCACTGAAAGTAGATTCTGAAGCAACAGTAGTAATTGGAATAGATAATATGTCACATGCCATTTTAGATAATCTATTGTACCTGAGATGATTCACTCTCCACCATTCTAATGCATCAAAATGAGCTTCGGAATCACATATATATACATTCTCTTCAAGATAAATGTCCAAATCTGATTTTAAAGGCTGAATAAAATCTGATTGTCCGACAAAAGAATCAAATTTAGCTTTTCCAGTAATAACATTTCTTCCAATGTCATGACCATCATAACTACCCTTACTCAATTGATTGTTATTCATTCTTGACCTTGCTGAAATTTGTTCATGCCTCAATTGACACTCATTATATACACTTGCATAACTTTCATAAAGTGCATACAATGACTTCTTAACCAATTCAATATTTGCATCCGAATCATCTTGATAAAGCACGGGAAAAACAAACTCAACAAGTTTCATTTTATACCTTGGATCCAAAATTGCACCAAAAGAAAATAACATGTTACATTCACCCCAATACTTATCAAATTTGGCAACCATTTTTTCAGCCATGACTCTCATATAACCAGAATGATCCAAAGATTTCTCATTTAATATTTCATTGATCCTATAAAGTTCCGGAAGAAACAAATTCGAAGTGGGATATTCGGAACCGGATATCATATTGGTAATTTCATGAAAAATAGCCAAAAATTGAGTTACTTCTTCAACTTTCATCCAATCATGACAAGTAGGAACATAACAAAAACCAGAATCAATATCATGATAACGAGAGAAACATCCTTAACTTCTAAAACAGCTGCCAACATCAAATATGTTCCATTCCATCTAGTAGGACAATCCAAAATCAACTTTTTACAAGGCAATTGAAGTTGTTTAACAATTTTAGCAAATTCATTAATTCGAGCCTCAGAATTCTTTAAATACTTTATACCATCTCGAACAACATAAACTATACTTCCAATTTCACAGAGTCCATCTTGAACAAGCAAATTCAAAATATGAGCACAACATCTAACATGAAATAACTTTCCATCAATTGACAATTTTTTCCTCAATAAAAGATCACCTTTCAATCTCCGAATACAAACATCATTGTATGATGCATTATCAACAGTAATGGAAGCCAATTTATTTTCAATTCCCCAATCAAGAAGACATTTACTAAGTGCATCTGCAACAATAATACTTGTATGTGGAGGTGGAACATTTTAAAACTCAATACACGTTTTTGTAATACCCAAATAGAATCAACAAAATGTCCAGTGACAACCATGTATTGAATACTTTGTCCACTTTTCCACAAATCAGTAGTGATGTTAATCCTTTCAACCTTGTGTAATAAAGTTTTCAACTTTTTTCTTTCTTGATCATAAACTGACTTATAATCTTGTTTCACACAATGACGACTAATTTTTTGATAAAATGGAGAAACAGCTTTCATAAACTTATTGAACAAAACATGCTCCATCATCGGAAAAGAATACTCATGAACTAATACCATTTGTGCAACAAGTTCTCTAACTTTAGCATGATCATATGTAAAGTTATTAATTGAACTTACCCCATCCGATTCAGTTTGAGTAAATGAAAGAACATGTTGCTTCAATGACTGATTTTGACCAAGAGTTATTTTCCGTTGCAAACACAACTTCAAATGTAGATTGAATGTAGTGGTAGTGCTGTATTTATTCTTTGCCCATGAGACCTTGCAATAGGAACACTTTGCCATTTTGCAGCATTTGTCATCTGTCCATTCTTCCATTTCTTTCCAACAACTTGCTGTTTTTTTTTCTTTGCTTTCGCTTAAATGCATCATTTTCTTCAATGTTGTCATTATTTTCATTTTCATCTAAGTTAATATGTTCAGTTCTTACTTCATTTGTTTCATCCATAGTTGGACATGAAGAAGATTCTTGAAATGAACTTGAGAATGGTATTGACATACCTGTTCAAACAAAACAAGTAAATAATAAAAATATAAATATTAATATATATATATATATATATATATATATATATATATATAAAAAACAAGCAAAAAATTAAAATATATATATTAATATATATATATATATATAAACAGAAACAAGTAAATAATAAAAATATATATATTAATATATATATATATATATATATATATATATATATAAAACCAGAAATAATAAATAATAAAAATATATATATATATATATATATGCCGCGCTTTTCCAGAAATCGAATCCGACCAGGATCAATGTATTTGTTTTTAAAAATTAAATTGAGGGTGAGTGAGACTTACTTTAGACAGAAGAAGCAAAAGAGGGCAACCTTGACTGAGCAGCAAGAGAAGTGAACAATGATTTGAGATTTGAGTTCTTTCCGGGTGAATGTTCTGTAATCAATCATCAAACAAAAGGGTGTTACTTTATGTCATTGAATTTCAATTTTCTTTCCCTACTCACATATTTACCAAAAAAATGTCAAACCCTATATGTTTTTCAATTTTCTTTCCCTACTCACATATTTCCCTCAGCAGCCGCCGGTGTTTGTCAAAAAAATGTAGAAAGAAAATTTGATGGAAAATGAGAGTATAATGTCAAACCCTAGATGTTTTTTTTTTAACTTTTTTTTTATAAAAAAATAATATATATAAAAATTATAATAAAAAAAATTAATAATATGTTCGTGAACATAATCGAGCGTTCGCAAACAGTGTTCGAGTACGCTAGAAAATTAATCGAGCCTAAAAATTTGTTCGAGTTCGGTTCGATTAATAAACGAACGAGCTTTGTTCGCAAACAGCTCTATTGAATAGTCACGAACGCATTAGAATCTTTCTTCCTATTCTCCCACAAATTGATTTCATCATCGGGTTCTCCACCAAGTCCCAAAGATCTTGAGATTTGAGTAGTCTTCATATGAATGCTCCAAAATTCATAACTTTCTCCTTTAAAAATGGGGATGAGTGGTTTTGCTACACTCATTGCATTGCCATTGCTGCCCATTTCTAACTTTCTTTGTGTTTCACTCAACTCAAGTGTTTACACTTACTTCACTCTCAAATTGTGCTCCGATACCAAATTTTTTGGAAATAGGAACAACGAATAATATGCTTGATGAGAAAATGATGAACTTGATTGAGGAAAAAAATGAAAGACAAGTGATAGACTTACAAAATTAATAACTAGGATACCCACATAACCACTTCATATACCACTATCTCATTATTTATATTAACTACCCACTAGATCATTAACCATTAACTATCATAACTTACTCATCCACTAACATTGAATAAACCACCTACTAACATTGAGTAACTACATATTAACATAAAAAATAGAAATGTCAAGAACTAATTTGAATCATTCTTCAATAGTTATCCCAAAACTATTTTTTAAGAGAATGGATTAGGGGTCCAAATACCAACGTTAGTTGCCACAAATCATTCAACTAATTATTAAACGCCAAACAATTTATTAAAGTTTCATTAGCAATGACCACCTTGAGATCAATGTTATCATTCCAAACTAAAAGCAATCCACCTACCTTTTCTTTTCATTTTCCTTTTTGTTAGACCATCTAATTTTCGGAGCCATCAGAACTGTAACTAATCCAGATTTGGCCCAAATTACGCCCACAGAGTTTAACTCTTACTCAGGAGAAGGCTTCACCCTAGCTCCTACATGGTGCTCACAATGAGTGTCAAACCCTTGACCTCGTGTAGCTTCACAATGCGCTTTCCCATTAGATTAGTTATAGAACATAGGGAATTAAGTGAGCTTGGATGGGGCTCATGAGTGGGATGGGCCAAATGGATATTTTCTAGTGTTATTGACTTCTCTTTTGTAATCTTTGGATTCTAGGTCACAAATTAGACTAGTTGGTGCCTCTAGGCTTTGGTAGGGTATATGATGGGGTTTACTTTTCTAGGATTGATGGGGAGTGGGTTTTTGTAGATAAAAGGGGGTTAGACTTCGTTTCGGATCAAGAAGAAGAAGGAAATCTATTAGGATGAAATTGTGTGAAATTAGAGACATTAAGGGAAAATTTGCGTACCATTTGTATTTTTTGTCATTCCTAAGGGGGGAAGATTTCTCGGGGGAGGAGAAAAGGAGGAAAAGTTACCTAGTTTCTATAACACATGTGTGCTTGCTGATGTGTTACCCCTCTATGTTCCATTGTAAGTAGTCTATTGTCTTAAAAAATCAAGCAACTCTATTGGTGGGACTTGAAGATTTGGTGTTTTTAGTCTCATCCCCATGGATCATACGAAGTCTATAGGTTTCATTCACCCCTATGATCTTTTTTTGACTCTGGGCAAGTTGTTTCTATGTGGTTGATCTTAATGCATCTATAGCAAAAATTCAACCACATCGTGTATTTAAATGAGGCCCAATGTTTCAAGCCATTCTCCTTATTTATATAAACAACTTGGACTTAGCTCTTAATTTGTATCTATTAGAACTTTGATTCTTATAAATTTTTTGGCTTTGTTAATCTACTTTTCATCTTCATATTACAAGAGTAAGCCTACATAGTTACTAATCTTGGTGGTATTTTCTATGTTTAATATGTTTGGTGGTAGGTTTTGTATTTGAACCCAAAATGGGCCCAAGGAGAAATCGGTCTCTTCAAGGGTTTGATTAGAAGCCCAACTCCTCAGGTTCAACAAAGCTCCTTTAATAGCCTATAAACTAGCTTCAACTATTTTGTCTTTGTTAGCTTCATTTGCAAATGTGCATATTTCAAGCGTAAAACCATAAACCATATTTTTGTCAAGCGTCTTAATTTAGTTGTCAAGTTCCATATTTCAAGCTAAGTTAAGAACAAAAGTAATGGTTTTTTGAAGTTGACAGATTTATGTGTTAAAAGTATATCAACTAATGTGATGTTATTAATGATATTGGTTTGAGAGTTATTAAAGGATAGGTCAATGGTTGGGGGAAAGAAACAACATTGAGAATGAAAAGAAGATGGAACAAAATGAAGGAAACATAAGGAGATAAATGTATTAGAACACAACTTAGTTCTTAAAAATAAATTTTATTAAGTATATTGGTGTAATGATATAAATGCCATTTTTTTTTTTTTAAAAAAAAAAACTTAACAGTTGTTTTAACATATTTTTGGATGGAAGGACCAATCTCACAATATTTACATAATATAGGGACCAATTCCACAAAAACAATTTATAGACCAATTTCGCCAATCTATAGTTTGAGACTATTTTTATCAATTTGTCATATATTAAAATGTAATGATATAATTACCATTGAGTTTTGTTTTTTTCTTATTTTGAGCTTAATAATGTTTTAACAAATTTTTAGACTGATGGACCAATCTCACAATATTTACATAGTATAGAGACTAATTTCACACACAAAAAAAAAAAAAAAAAATTAGAGACCAATTTCACCAAACATCCACAAGTTAACAACTATTTTTGCCAAAAAAAACCTTAATAACATGATACAAAAAATTTAACATAAAAAAAGTGATTTTTATTATAAATTTATTTATTATGAATATTTATTAAAGAATCTTATATATGGTAAACCTCTTTATTTTTTATTTTCATAATTTTTTTAAGTTTCTCTCTAAGTTACATCCCTATAAATAGAGGATATTAAGAATATATCAATAAAATTATTCTCTATTTCTCCTTATTATTATTATTAGTTTTATAACAATTTCACATTTTGTTTTTTTAAAAAAAAAATTAAAAATTTTTTTTGTCGAAAAATATACCAATATTTCTCTCGCTAAGGAACCCTAGGGAGGTATCATCAGCCATTGCGTGTGTCCAACATACACGCGTTTCCCTTTCTCTCTTTTCTCTCCCTCCTCTCCCTCCTCTCCCTCTGCTGAGAAGAACAAACAAAAAAGATACTACGCAGAAGAACCACACGCTCTCTCTAGTTCTTCCCAAATCAATCTCCCTGAGGTAATCATTGGTTCACTTTTTCTTCATCTTCGTATGGAGTTTTGCATCGGTGATTTAACTAATCTATGCTTTTAATTTTCTATTTTTGTATCTCTGTTTCGTTTTCGTAAGGTTAGGGTTTATATAATTGATATGTTGTTTTACTGACACGATTATGTGTATATGTGTATATATATAGAGACAGAGAGAGAGAGAGAGTGAGTGATGTCGGATCAGAGATTGACTCGTATTGCAATTGTGAGTTCGGATAAGTGCAGGCCGAGGAAGTGCCGGCAGGAGTGTAAGAAGAGTTGTCCCGTTGTCAAAACTGGTAACCATGCTTTTCTACTTTTTGAATTTCAGGCTATTGTTATTATTATTTGAATTTACTTAATTTTGGTGCTTTTGATTGATCTGATGTTTTGATTTTGATTTATTTGAAGGTAAGAAACTTGATTGAAATCGCATTACAAAAAAATTAAATTTTAGATATTTTGTTTGTCTTTTTAGGAGTTCTAATAGGGGCTGGTGTCTGTGTAGGTGTTCAATTGGTAAATAGAATCTTTCAAATATGCTGCGGCTTAAGAAACTCTGAAATATCATATACGCGTATTGATGACACATTGTTAACCTTGAAAATAGTTACTAACTCTTTGAATCTCTCTGCTTCAGGAGGATCATGAAGGTTGGATCTTATAAGAAATCATGATCAAATAGAAATTTGTTCTTTTCTGCCTAAGTGTTTGCTGTTTCCCTTCTTTCTTTCCTTATTAGATAAATTCTACATTTCTGGGTTCCCCATGATGTCAAGATAAATTAAGTGGGTTCTCCATATTTAGGGATATTCTATCTCCCATTTTCATTAGATGTTCATGTATCACACTGTTCAAAGTTCTAAAATAGAATTAATCAATAAATGTTCTATTTAAATTATGATGCAACATATTTTGTGGACATTTTCTGTATGAATCAAACTGTTTAGTATTGACAGCTTTCATGTTCTATGAGGGATGACATTGATAACTTGTGAATCTCATGTCCTCCCTTAATTTGCGTGAAATTCTTGAAAAGTGATAGTATGGTGTAGCGAGTCTTGGACTGTTTGCTCCATTTGCCTTTCTGTCCTATTGCATAGTTACTGGAAATGAAAATGTTGTTTCTGGTAGAAAAATATCTAAATAATAACCATTGAAATGCTTCTGTGCCCAAACATGAGATTTTTACCTTCCAAAGTAGTTGTCTTCAATTTCTATTAGTCCTTTATGCTTGTGCTTCTCCATTGATTATCCTAGATAAGTAGAGAATGGATTATTAAAAATTTAATTTATATAAAATGGTGCATCTTTTGTAGCACTCTTTATCTGATCAGTACCCATGTTTACTGTCAGGGAAGCTTTGTATTGAAGTGACATCTACATCCAAGATTGCTTTCATCTCAGAAGAATTGTGCATCGGTTGCGGTATCTGTGTTAAGGTTTGCATATGCCCAACTTTTTGGATTATAGTTTAGAATAAGAGGCAAGGATGATCTGTCTGACAATTGTTGTGCTTTATTATCTCAGAAATGTCCATTTGAAGCAATTCAGATTATCAATTTACCTAAAGACTTGGACAAGGATACAACCCATCGTTATGGTCCAAACACCTTCAAATTGCACAGGTGTCAGTTGATGGAAATATCAAATTAAATGAAGTGTGTGATTTAATAGTTTATATGGCTAATTTTTTCTGACTGCTTCTTTATTATGGATGCCCAATTTTTATATTTGGAAGGAAAATGGTTTTTTATTTTATTTTTATTTTTTTAATTCAATCAAGTTATTTGCTTTCTTACAATCGTAAATGTGGATAAGGACATAGTCAAAGCTATTGTTCTTATACATTGTTTGATAATTGTTATTATTAGTGTCTTCCATTGTCTTGGTATTTCTTTCTATAAGTCTGTTTGCAACTTTTACCCTATACTCTGTTGTTTGATGGCATATTGAAGTTATAACTCATTGCCTAGTAACTGATTGTGCAAAATTTCCATGATAGTTATCAAAGTTAATTGGTTTGTATGTTCTCTGTTATGTTTAACCATAAATTATTTCCTTGGAAATAATTGTTTCTACCATTATCACAGGTTACCAGTCCCAAGACCTGGACAGGTTCTTGGCCTGGTTGGAACGAATGGCATTGGGAAATCAACTGCCTTAAAAGTCCTGGCTGGAAAGTTGAAACCTAATTTGGGGCGCTTTAATGTATGTTTAGATAGTAGCTATTCATTAGTTTTCTTCTCATAGGATATATTGCTCAATGTCTCTACATTGCAGAATCCCCCTGATTGGCAAGAGATCTTGACTTATTTCCGTGGATCAGAACTTCAGAATTACTTTACTCGTATTCTGGAAGATAACTTAAAGGTATTTGTTTCAGGTGTTCTACTTTGCTGTCTTAATTCTGCTGAATAAATATTTTTTTGTTCCTACTCATCCCCCTGAAGTTGTTCCAACTTCTGAAATTGAATAATTTGGGTAAAAGATTTTTGAGCTTTGCAATTCATCAGATTGTATTGTAGGGGATGGTTCAATTATGAAATTATATATCTGCTCTCAATATATATATATATTTTTTTTCCTTTTTTTGTGCGAGTCTTCTTGGCATTCTCTTACTCTCATGAAATTTGCTTACTCTTAAGCAATGGTTTATCAAGTAGTGTTTATTGTATATTGTCTATCTTAGTTCCTCAAGGTTCCCTATAAATTGTTAAATAGCGTAGCTTCTGACTGATTGTCTGCTGAGGTGAAGATACATTTACCTAGCTTCTAGGATATATAAATTGTCTGGTTTAGTTTTCTTCCAATTGTTGTCTGCCGAGTATTTAAAACCCATCTTTGATGAGAATTTGCCAGGAAGGGGAAACTTTTGTGGGTGCAAATTTCTCATGCTAAGGTTATGCTGGTTCTTTTGAGCCTGAGTTGATTACCTACATTTTGTCTTATAACGTATAGAATAACATTAACCGCTAGGAGCTCTTGGCTACTGGTATTACTTATGTTTTTCCCCCCTTACTCTCTTCTGCCCTGCCACCTTGAGGGTTTATTTTTGTAAATATTGATTGCTATAATTAGGCTCAAAAATTGTTAACTAAGTAGGTTTTTAAGCGTCCAACTATTTTACTAGAAGTGTTCCTGATACTATCTGTGCATGTTAATCAGTTCCTATTCCTGGAATCATTGCATATTGTTATTATTATTCCTTTTTGGTTACATTTATTGGAATTGAATTTCACTGACAGAGAAAGTAACTATTCCCCCACATCAAGCAGAAGTTTTTGGCAAAAATTAATATGCAGCTGGAAACCCCAATTTTTTTATTTTTTTTTTATTTTTTGGTTTTTCTTTATCATCCTTGAATTGCAGGTAGATCTGTATATATGCATTGCCAGTTGTATCTGATGTATAATCCCCTATATCTCATGTATGTTTTTCCTTGTCTGAATAGGCAATCATCAAACCACAGTATGTTGACCACATCCCCAAGGCTGTTCAAGGTAATGTTGGTCAGGTGCTGGACCAAAAAGACGAGAGGGACATGAAACAGGATCTTTGTATTGATCTTGAGCTGAATCAGGTTTTGGACCGTAATGTGGGGGATTTATCTGGTGGAGAGCTCCAGAGGTTTGCTATAGCAGTTGTGGCAATACAGAATGCTGAAATTTATATGTTTGATGAACCCTCAAGTTACCTCGATGTGAAACAGAGGCTTAAAGCTGCTCAAGTTGTACGCTCTTTGCTTCGTCCTAATAGGTACTTTCTTCTCCCTTTTTTTTCTGTACTTGCTTTTATCATTCAACAATGATTTCTTTGTCATTTTTACTAATATATCTGATTATGAACATTTTTAATACCTTTTCAGTTACGTAATTGTGGTGGAGCATGATCTGAGTGTTCTGGATTATTTATCTGACTTCATTTGCTGTCTGTATGGGAAACCTGGAGCATATGGTGTTGTGACCCTGCCTTTCTCTGTCAGAGAAGGAATTAATATATTTTTAGCTGGATTTGTACCTACAGAAAATCTGCGATTTAGAGATGAATCTCTTACATTTAAGGTAAATATTGTTACTTTTATTCTATAATGACATTCAGCCCAATCAAAGGTTATTACATGGGTTTATTTCTGTCCAGGTTGCAGAGACTCCACAGGATACTGCTGAGGAAATTGAAATATATGCACGATATAAATACCCAACCATGACAAAAACTCAGGGTAATTTCAAGCTTAAGGTTATGGAGGGTGAGTTCACTGATTCTCAGATAGTTGTCATGCTCGGTGAGAATGGTACTGGAAAAACAACATTCATCCGGATGCTGGTATAGTATATTTGTATTATTTAAATCTGATTCAAGTGCAAACACTCTTTGATTGTGAATTTAAAAAATTGCTGTTTCTCATTAATATTGGCAGGCTGGTTTGCTAAAACCTGATTCAGTTGAGGATTCTGATGTGGAGATCCCTGAGTTCAATGTCTCTTACAAACCACAGAAGATTAGTCCAAAATTTCAGTCTACCGTGAGACACCTGCTCCATCAAAAAATACGTGATTCATATACTCACCCTCAGTTTATGTCAGATGTTATGAAGCCTCTCCAGATTGAGCAATTAATGGATCAAGAAGTAGTGAATCTCTCTGGTGGAGAGTTACAAAGAGTTGCCCTAGCCCTATGCCTTGGAAAGGTAAATTCTCAGAACAGAATTCTAGCTGTAGCTAATTCAGCTAAAGGAAATAAAAAGAATAAGAAAAAGATGTTATTTGTCATTAATTTTCTCTTTATTATGGAATTTCTTGTACTTGATTTATGTGGTTCTAAGTCTAATTTTGGGGAGTTACATTAACAAAATGCTATAAATAGAGCTGGGTCACTTATTTATTTAGTTTTATCCTGCCTCTACTTTGAGGCAAGACGTTGTGTGTTATATCAATGGCAATCCTATGAAGGTGTTTTACAAGCTTACGGAAGGGTACATTTTTGGAGAAGCAAATAGTAATTCTTTAGAATGTATTGGTATAGAAACAAAGCCCATCTTCACATGGTATGCTGAAAGTCTAAACCTAATAGAATTAGAAAATGAAATAATAACTAAATCTTGAAACAAGTTGGAATCTAAAAGACTTGTAGATACCCTAAAAGTATATAAGAACCAAAAACTGAATTCTAATTCTTTAAAACTACTGCTACTAGTAATTACTAAAAACTACTAAAATAATTAATGACGGCTGTCTAATTTGTTCTGCATCAGTAACATTTCAAGTTAGGGTTCGAATATTTTGCTTCCATGTTTGATTTCTGTTTGATTGTTTATGCAGCCTGCTGATATCTATCTGATTGATGAACCAAGTGCATATCTCGACTCAGAACAGCGTATTGTTGCTTCAAAGGTCATTAAGAGATTCATACTTCATGCAAAGAAGACGGCATTTGTTGTTGAGCATGACTTTATAATGGCAACATACCTGGCAGATCGTGTTATTGTATATGAGGGGAAGCCATCTGTAGATTGTGTTGCAAATGCACCTCAGTCATTGTTAACTGGAATGAACTTATTCTTATCTGTAAGTTTCGTGCTTTGATATTATTCCTTCATTCTTCTGAGTTCTCAGGCCATACTACTTTCACCTGGATGACACGCAAGCCCCCCACTCCAAAGAAAAAGAAACAAACAAACACTTGAATCTAACATGCTTACGGAGCTTTGTCCTTCTCCAGCTAAATGCTATAGTATATTGATAATAAGCTAACATTTTAAGATTTTTAAATTACCATTTGTTATTTATTATGAAAAATTCTCCTTATCATTTGCTTATATGCATTCTTTTGGGTGATGCAGCATCTGGATATTACTTTCAGAAGGGATCCAACTAATTACCGACCAAGAATCAATAAACGGGACTCAACTAAGGACAGGGAGCAAAAGTCTGCTGGTTCCTACTATTATCTGGATGACTAACTTGTTAAGCAACAAGGTTATAACTGTTTTCCTTGATCCCAAATTTCTGTGTATCCAAGATGTCTATCAGAAGCTCTCCTTACCTTAAGTGGTGTTTTACTGTCAAAGGCACAATCATCTGTCATTCCGGTGTCCTTGGTTTTGATGTGATGGTGTGATCCAACGGCAAGTTCCCTTTCCAGCATCAAGATCACTATATACACATATGCCTGCCCAATCCTTTGCTACTGCTCGTTGAATGCTTTTCCTGTGGTCTACTATGCTTACTGTAGGATAATGCCTTTCTTTGCCAGTTTTGGCGATGCTTTTCCCTTGAATTACTATGGTCTATTTTTAGAATCGCCTTAGCCAGTTTTGGCCTTGGCTGAGTAGCTCTTGAGAACTTCATTTTTACTTATTTTTTTAATCTGGTGGGGATATTTCAGTGTACTTATCCCCGTGTTTTGATGAGAAATACCATAACAAAGAGAAACTATAGAATTAGTGTAACTTAGTTGATTTTGGTGTATTTTATTACAGATTTTCTGAATTTAATTGCTTAATATGTTCAGGTGATGATTGACCCTTAACCGTCTTTGCAATAAGTATCTGGGAAAGAAGGTTCAAACTTTTTTGACAATATAACCAAATGCTTTGTTAGATACAGTCAACTAAGGCCTTAAGCCCTGGCAGTTATTTTTGTTTGTGGGTTTCTCTAATTTGTTATTTTTAAACACAAACATATATATATATATATATATATATATAAGCTAAGAAGAATTTAGCTCAAGCTTTTATTAGTTCTCTCGTCTTTTGAACAACCAAAATTTTCTTGATATCTATCCTAGGATTGGCTTGGTTGGTGCTGAACTTCAATGTGGTGTATAAATACAAGGCTCTCCATTTTGTTTAGACATCAATGGAGAGCTCTCTTCTTGTAAATACAGTCGATTCCCGGGTTATGTGAATGGTAAAAAAGGGTTTCATAGAGGTGGATGATCTTCTTCCGGAGTTTGAGGTGGCTTTGGTTTCCAGTCAGGTTTCTCATCCCAGTACATGTCATAATATATGTGACCTGGAGTATGATTTTCCACACAACACCATATCCCTGTGTATTGTTTCACACGTCTCCGGAACTTTTCCTCCCTTGACTGAAAATAAGGTTTTTATGTATTCAGTACCATTTTCCATACAACAATAATAACATGCTTTTTTGCTGGAGATTTTAGAAAAAAAGAGAGGATTAGAGAAGAACTTGCCTTGTCAGTGAAGCCTAGAAATGCATCTTGCATAGACAAGAACTGAATGACTTTTACATCCCGGAATGTGGAGAACACAGCCTTGTACTGATTTTGAAGAAAACAGTTCAAAGGATTCTCAAAAGTCATTATTGTGAAACATTCAGCATGTAAAGGAGAGAATTTATATATAGAGAGAGAAGTTACCATTTCTTCATTACTGCGCTTTGGAAATTTGAGAACTCCAGCAGTACTCGTGGTATTTGAAACTTGACAACCTTTTGACCCCTCTTGACAAAGCTGAACATCCAGCCATGATTCTTTAACCTGAAAATGAAAAATAATTGCAAATTAAGTGTTATATATATATAGAACAAGACATTGATGGTAATAAGGTGCCATGGCCTACTAAATATACACACCTCTTTGGGAATTAAGGAATTATCCAATAGCGAATACTCCCTGATTCTGATTGGCGGTCCAAATTCATTTTCTGGCATATCCTTCAACATTATGTTTACCTGTAATAGTATATTTAATCACAACTAAGTAATTATGTGTTGAAACAAATGACGAAATGTTCTTAAGCAACAAATACATTCTTTATATATTCTTTTTCAACTTCCTTATATTCTTGCAACAGCTGAAAAGTTTCTAAAGAAGGTTATTTTACCTCAAAAACATGATCCAAAGGACAGAGAAAAGGTTGTCTTGTAATACTGCCCACCAGAACTCCAGGATGTCCAAACCATAATCTATCCAACCTGCACCATAGTGGAGGCATTACCTAAAATCACAAAATAAGAACAAAAAATTGATCAAAAACATTTGAAATTCATACTTTTAAAAGTCGTACAATCTGCACTCAAGTGGAAAAGCTTTTACAGAACCAGAAAATATCCAAAAGTCATTGTAATACCCAAGTCAAGAAATATCTGATTTGAAGGTAGAATCTATCGTGGAGCAGGTGGTAAAACTATATATATACAGTTCATATGAGCTATTCAAATTTTCCTTTTCTTGATAATCGTATTCAATATACTTAGCCATTTTAAAGAGAGATTTCTTACCAATGTACGGTTCAATACTGAAGCAATGGCAAGTGCAGTCCTTATTTGTTTTATCTGAACCAGAAAAAGAAAACAGTTAAGAACGACTAATATATGAACCATTCTCTATAGCATAGAACTAGGATAAAATGCAATATCGATATACTTGGTAGTTAACAAGAGCAAAATGTGATTCAATATTATGCTCCCCATCAAGTAACAAGCTCTTGGGTATGGACGGCTTAAATGTCATTAATCCTCCTGCATAAGTTTCACATTAAAATGAGAAACAAACCTTATCCAAGGCAAAGAATCGAAGAACAATGAAATATAAGCTTAGTGTCAAAATATAAATTATAGATAAAACTACTAGCTTTCGAGGAACTATCAAAATAAAAAAGGGTGATGAGCAGACTAGTCCCTCAAAATCTCGAATATTTTTCAGTTCAGTCCTTAGAATTTTTAGACCTCAATTTATACCTTATTTGTTGAAAAATTAGAGATCTAAGTTGACATTCAGAAAATACCCACAAAATGACTTCCAAAGTAAGATTGAGAATCGGCATTCAAGATAAGACAATCCATACTCCTTTTTCATATCTGGATGGCGAGCCTAAAAATATCTAAATATCCTTAAATTCCACAAATCTAAAGCGAAATCATAAAATGCAAAATATAATTTTCATAAAGAGTACCTCCATTACTTTCTTCCATGTAATTTTAAATAAACTTTACACTGTCAAATCTACGGTTCCTTGAATAAAAAGGAGTTAAAAGAAAAAAAAAAAAAACACGTTATGCTCATACTTATTTCGAATAAAACATGAAGGTTGATCCTTTTTGTATGAAACATCTTGTTGAACTACAAGAAAAAAAATATATTCATTGATTCTTATGGACATGTTTTTCGAGCTGTTTCCTAAGTTGAATGATCATAGCATTATGTAAAAAAAGGACTTAGACAGACTTCTTAGCTTGGACGTCATCTGAAATTAGTTTAAATGATAGAATTGAAAATATTTCAACCAACTATGCAGATTCCAACATGAAGATATAATTTTACCAAATTTCTTTTGAAAGAGGACATCGAATAGAACAAGAAAAAAAAAAAAAAAAATCTTTGAGAGAAGTTCAAATAGGGATAAGGAAAAAGTCTGAACTTATCAATAAAACTGCTAGAAATGAACCTCAGAACCCTACTCTAGGGACAAGTAGAAACCAAAAATTTCTAGGGAGGAACATAAACAATAAGTTTATAAAAAATCTAAAACTAAGGAGGAAGTTAATAAAGGACCTGAAGGGTCATAATATTCCGGTGGATCATAGAAAAGCATTCCTTCTCGTAATCGATGCCGCTTTCCTTCAGTACCAGCATACTGAAATGTTGTATGCACAGCATAGGGTTTCAGCCTGAGTTGTTGATACATTGCCTAGAAATAACAAGGAAGAATTTTTTTTGCATCAGAAAGTTCACACTGCAAGTGGCACAAATACATTATTGGATAAAGAAATAGCATAGTTTCAAAGAAAAATATGAATCATCAGTTGTTCCCCTTGCAACCAGGAAAAGGCAGAATTCAGCATTACAGAAATGGAGACAACTTGGCATTACCTGGACAAAATAAGTGTGGCCGCTGCAAAAAATACTTGCAGGAAGAAGTCCGAGTTTGAGGTCTCCATCATAGGCATAAGCGAGTCCACTATCTTCATCTACAGATGGTCCTAGCTGCCTTCGGACAATTTCATTGAAACCATTTTGATCCCATATACTATCATCAGCTAGAAGCATTTCCTTCCATTCTTTTGCTAATCTTTTTGAAGCATTCGTTGGTCGCCAATGAAATATTCCTATATTGTATGCAGCACCAACTATCCAGAACAATAACATTTTCATTAGCAAAACGGAAACCAAGTTACAGTCCGGAAAACTTATTGATGAAACTCATTCATATTCAAACCAAATTATCTTTTTTTTTTTTTTTTTTTTTAATTTTTTATTCTGCTGACATTCTTTTTCCTTTCTCTCTTAAATATCCAACTAGTTGAGATACAAAAATTTGATGTAAGAATGAAAAGATAAATTTTATCATCATGTGATAAGAACATAAGAAAAATATATGTAGTTAGTTTATGGTTCTGTCAAACCAATTAAGAATATTGAAATATGGTCCAGAGTAAAGGTTGACATGGAAAACCAAATTCAGCATCATACTTTCAATTCCTGTAAGGTGGTTTTAGATTCTAAAAGGCCAAAAGAGACCTCCAAAATTATGCAGAAATAAATATTCCTAATATTTCATTCTATTCTGATTTTACTGGTCATTGGACACAAAAATACATCACCCTGATAGCATATCCAAATTGCACATTATCATCAAGCAAACAAAATACCTTCTTGCCAGATGTCCAACCTGTCATCAGAAACTGTAGGTACAACTTGATCAGTGGAGGTCAAAACATCCGCTTCAGGAAATCTTGCTAGATATGGTAGGGGATTCTGTTTCAGAAGTATAACACGGTATAAAAGGCATGTGTCAAAAAAGAGGAAAGAAAAAAAATTAAAAATTGAAAACAGAAAAGTTTTGTTCCTACATCAAAGAAAAAATTGGGCATGGAAACAGACTGATTCCGAAGATGTCTGCAGATATCGATAAGTACCATGAGAATGCATAAAAAGAGGAGAAAGATGAGAAACAAGGAAAAATTGGAAATACATGTATGTGACTAGGAATTAGCAACCTTCTATTGGTAAAACCTTGCTAGTTCCCTCTCTTATATTGTTGTTATTGAAAATTCTAGCAAAAGGGTCTAATATAACAATGATCTTGGCTCCTTGTTCATTGGAAATACAAGCAACTACCCACCAGTAAATTGTAGTTTTGTTTGCCAATTCAAGAGATGAGGTGAGAGTTCAAACTTCTCCTCACCTCCTCCTCCCGCAACCCCATCCAGATTTTTTTTTTAAAATTAAAAAAAAAAAAAGAGAAAAAGGAAATATTACTCAAAGAAGCTAACTATTTCGTTTCAGGATAGAAAAAACTAATCCATCACTATTGACCTTTTTCCATCTTTTTAGATCTTTATAAATATATCCATATATATGTGTGTATTAATGAAATCTCTTGTCCATCAAGTCAATTTTCTATTTCTATATTCACAAATTCTTTTGTACAGCAAAGGAACGCTCTCTCCCTCTAGATTGTGGTCACTTTATGAAGTTAGTTAAATGTAGTTAAGCTAACCAAATCATGTTAATGGCTCTAAATATTTTAAAAAATTCAAATAAACTCCTGCATCCTCCCTTCTTCCTCCCAAGCCATTTTTCAACTCATATTTTTAGCTTTCAAACTTCAGTCAGATTCCAAATTTGACAAAAGCAAAGTATGCTCCTAACTTGCTTAACAACTATTGGTGTACATAAAAAGGATTTTGGTGCAGGACACAATGATTGGAAGTTTATAATGAATGAGCTGGAAATATTTGAGCGAGAAGTATTACCTTCAACCAGACCATATCAGTATCACACATCAGTAGCTCAAAACCATATGGGAGGACTGCATCTATCAAAATAACCTTCTCCCGACCCATTTTGTGAAATGTCGGTGAGCCCCATCCAACATCTACTGTGCTCATATGACTGCCCATATCAAAAGTTGGTACACCTTTCCAATAAAGAGCCTCGAGCAGTTTTGTATCCATCGCACCTGGATAGAAGTAAAACTCGTCTTAGTTATTGTTCCAAGCATTTAATGGGTGAATTATATTTCTATACTGTTACTCAGAGTGGGACACAATCACTCACCAATGAAAAGATTGTCAACACCAAGATCTGTCAAGTGCTTAACCCAAGTAAGGATGAAATCCATGAAGGCAAAATTACCAAAGGTGACTATGATAGTATTATCCTTAACCCTTTGCTGAATCAGCTCCTTTTTCAATCGAAAATTTTTCAAGGGGGGCATCTTAGAACCAGGAGGAGGATGCTCCCAAATAGGTTTGAGAGATTTTTGCTGTGATTTTGCAGTTATCGGAACCTCATTTGAGGCTAATGAGAGAGAAGAATCTGAAGGTTGATATGGGGGTGGAGGCCCTGCATGCAGAGAACATATAACCATTACTAATGAGATGGAAAAGAAATGAAAATGGAGGAGTTGGGGTCATAAGTTGATAGCTTAAGAAAAATAAGATTATCATGAGCAGAAATCCCAGGAACATGCAGTATGAAGCAAAGAAGCCTCCAGACCATGAATCGTGAGCAATGCTGGCAAGTACTATGGAAAATTCATATTTGAGAGGAAAATGCAATTTTAATTTTCTCTATATAGTTTTCAATCCATTCCTCTGTCAGCAATAAAGTTATCCTTCAATATTAGTAACCATGCGGATCCATCAAAAATAGCAAAGGCATTGTATCTTGGATCTTTACAAAAATGGTAACAGAAACATAAATATCCAACTTGATAGGGAAGTTAAAACAATTATCAAACACATTAACTAACCAAAATCATGTCAGATTGCAAGCCAAACAATTAGCCCATAAATTCTTGAAGCCATTACGCCAGAATGACAAATACAACAATAATAAGAAAGATCTCATCACGGAAGATATGTCAAAACAAATAATCATCAGTTAACCATCTCCAGTAAGAAAATAAGTGTATGACAAATGCCCAATGAAACATCCTTCTTCATCATTATGATAGCTGATAAATGACAAAAAAATGCTACATTCTTCTCTCACATTTTCCCATTAATACAAATTGAACTCGACCAAACAGAAAAAGAAACAAAAAGAAATCACAGAATCCATACCACAACATAAAGAAACAAACTAGAATTTCAAGAATTCATCCATACATTCATCTAAAGACAATAATACCTGGAGCAAGCCAAACGGAAGAAGTGGAAGAAGCGGAGTTGTAAACAGCAGAAAAAACATAAAAAGAAGACACAACTATTCCAATAAGGACTGTGCCGTAGATCGTCAGGAACAATGGTTTGGAACTAGTCATCTCCTTGAACGGATTACTCCAAGCCATTTCGGTAATAATCTTCAAGAAACTCCACAAAAATTAAGTTATCAAAAAAAGTTTTACAAAGACTCAAACTTTCTCATCTGGGTTCTGATCAAATTTGAAAAAAAGAAAAGAAAAAATTGGATTCAGGCGCTCATTGAATGCCAAGATTAGGGGGTCCCTGGGAAATTCGAGGGGCTAGAGTGTGCTAAGTTCTTGAAAGTCAAAGGCATCGGAAGTACTTGAATCTGTCAACTGAAATTTGATTTGGCCAATAATGATTCATTGAAACGGTTCGGAAAGTAAAACTTTGTAAAGATTCCAGAGTTGGTGAGGGTATAGAGTTGGAAATAGCTGGAGTTCAATACTATATATATAATATTACACTCTTATTATTATTATGAGAGATTTTCCCATTTATTTGAGTATATTATTCCTTACAACTACTCCCCATGATCTTACTTTAGAAGAAAATGGAAAAAAAAAAGCTTCTTTGTCATCTTTTTGTTTATCGCATCGAATGTCTTAGATGGGTCTCGTTAAGTCACAAAGAAGATTTAACATTTTTTTTTATATCCAAATTAGGATTTGAAATCTAGATCATTAGTTAAGGGAAGAGAAGCCCTTACCGTTCCACCGCATGCCTCTGATTGCATCTTTGCCATCTTATTTGTCTAATTTAGACCGTGTTTGGAACAACACAATTTGGACACACCCTTATACTTATGATTACGAAAGATAATTAAAATCAAACCTAATGGGGGAGGCAGTATCTCAATCCGAGTTTCATTTGAGAATTGTAGATGGTGATTTTTCGAAAGTGAAAATTGGATATAAGATTAATATAAAATAAAATAATAAAATAAATAATAATAATTATTTAGTAACTGCTAAATTGGATACAAATTAATAAAATAGTAACTATAATATATATTTTCTTAATTATCTATACATACAACCATAATTATATTGTAAATTGTATTCCACTTGTTCAATAAAAAGAAAATAAAATAAAATCAAAACTATCATGGTAATTACTAATTTTTTTTTATTTTTTTATATGTAGAAAATCCAGGATGGGAATGAGAAACAACTCCAAACAAATCTCTGTCGACATTGTCATCCCTATTTATACTTATGATATTATTAAATGAAATTGAAGGAAGGTTCTTTTATTATTAATGATTAATTATGTTTTTTAACTTTTTCTTAAAAAAATATATATTAATTAATTAATTTGGACAAATAATGTTAAAATGTATCAATACTATCATTCAAATAACTATGTTATTATGACATCTATATAATCATTTATCTCGAAATTATGTTTGATTCAAACCACTATTTACTAAATGATTTGGAAAAAGAAAAATTAAAACTCACTTTTTTCAATTTCAATTTAAATCAAAATGCACTTTTATGCAGGAAAAAAACAAAAGGGATGAAAATTGGATGTGGGTTTCAGAATGGGGTCAGAGTTTCATTTTGGTATTGATTTGATGATAGTCCAACAACTAACCCAAAAATTCACCAGAAATACATATATGAAAGGTAATAATGGATTTCTGCTTAATTAGCAATTAAGGATCACAAGATACTTTTGGAAGGTTTGCCAAGGAGCCTCCCCCAACTAATGAAGATGGTATTGTGTATCGCATTCACCCTCTTTTAAGCCTAAAGTCTCCGTTAGGATCCACTTGAATATAATTGGTATCAACCAAAGATTAATAAGTGGACACACGAGATTTTAGAGGTGATTTTCATCCCTCGGGAAAGGTATACCTCGAGTTGCCTATGAATATTTGAGTTTATTCTTATATACTATTACACATTCATGTGAGACGGAGTTATGATTTTGATGTTGTAGAGAAGATGCAAGAAACATGGAGATGAAAAAATCGATGAAGCTTGAGAAATATCCAATTAATTTGCTTTTTGAAGATTTGCAGAACATCAATCATTGCTTCATAATGATTGTAAGTGAATGCATACAAACACTTCCATTATCAGTTGTTCAAAGGAATATGAAATTAACTTTGATAAACAGACCCCAAATTCATTCATTTAGAATTTACTTATAAGTTCATGGGAGTGTAACACTAACCTAACCAATGAGTTATTACCCAAAATATGGTAATTTTTTTAATATAATATTTATTGTCTATTTACCTGAAATTTTTTTATTTACTTATAAATCATAAATAATAAATTTTAATTATAATATTAAAACAATATTTTATGTGTATATATATTTCTTGGTAAAATAAATTCTTATTTTAAAAAATAAATTATATTAAATTATATTTATAAACCATAATTAATAAATTTTAATTTATAATTTTTAATAATATAAGATTTTTTTTTATAATAAAATAATAATTTTAAAATGTAAAATACATATACTAAATTTATTTTTATTTATAATTATGAAATATTATATTAATTATAAATTAAATTTATATAAAATTAGTATAATTATAATTATTTAAATAAAACAAAAATTAGTCAATAAGACGTAAGTCAGTTGGTAAGCACCCTCACTTATGACATGAGAGATTATGAGTTTGAGACATGATAAAAGTTAGGATTTTTTTAAAAAAATAAAATAAACTATAACCTATATATCAAAATTAATGTATCATGATATTATTCTAATTTACATATTTTATACTTTATATTTATAAAAAATTATTAGAATTGTCATCTATATGTATATTGTTATAAACAATCAATGATATTATCTGTTTTGACCCACTTCAGGTGGACCAACATTGTAGTAACATATGCATCTCCCATTTTTAATGCAATGAAATATAATTAAGCCAAAATTCTAACTACATTACCCTCATCTAATCAAAAACAACAGCCAATCCATTCAACTCTTCAGCAATCACAGAATTTTTCTAAGATAGTATTCATGGCAGGAATAATAGGAAAAAAAAAACACCTCCATTATGTGATATACATTACAAAATCATGGAAGAAAAAGAAAAAGTAATACATGGTAGTCAACAAAAGAGGATAATAAGTTTACCTGATCCTTTTTCTCTTGAGGCGGCGGAGGAGAAGTTTCCTTCTTGTCATCCGGTGGTGGCGCTTTTATTTGAATTTCTCACGCACTCCCTTTACTTTTTCTTTCTTTTTTTTTTTTTTTTTTTTTTAGTATTTTAGATAATATCCAATAAAATATTTTAAATTTACACTTTTTATTGATATTTTTTAAATAATTTTGTTTAAGTATTGCAAAAAAATAGAATTATAAAATTATTTGTTCTATAATTGAATTAGCTTTGCTTTTGTAAATTTCACAGAATCTACTAGATTCTTTTCCCTTTTTTCAAGCAAAATTGAAAATGAAATTATACATATATAATAAACTTTATTTTTAATTTTACATGATGTAATATATATATATATAATAAATTTAAACCTTTTCATTAGGGCAACAATTTTTGTCTACAAAATAGTTTAATAAATAAAAGAAATATATCATCAAAGTTTTTCCTCCTTAAACTATTTTTACATAGGAGTTTTTGAGACATTTGAACTCTTTAAAATTTTTTAAAAAATTACAAATAATAACTAATACGTTGTAATAAATAAAAATAATGACTAAATTCAAAAGTTAAAAAATATAAATAATATTCATATATATCATCTTTGTTCAAAATTTTATATTGTTTTTTTTTTTAAGATTAGTTTATATATATATATTTTAGAATAAAATTATGTTTATATATTAAATTACGTTTTTCTTTTTTGTCCAAAAAAATATTATACTTTAAATAAATATATATTAAAATAGTTATAAAAAGTGTTTCAATATTATGTATTGATATATTATATTTATAAATAGTTATGAAAAGTGTAATTAGGATTGTTATAAAAAATCTTTATGTAACACTTATATTATATGTGGCTAAAAAATTTAGATTATTAGTATATTTAAACAACAGTTATTAAAAGTATAACTACATCTTGCATCAATATTTATATTTATATATATTAATTGAAGTATTTTTATTTGTGTGATTTGACATTACTTAATTAAAAGTGTTGCAAAAACAATGTTGCTACAAGGTAAATTTGTTGTAGTAACATGTGTCATTGTAGGTTACCATAATAGCTTGATTCTCACATCCACATGGAGGCTCATCCTGCTAAAAAAAGATTCAAACTCACCAACAAATAGCATTTTGAAGAAAACTAAAATGTAACTTAGCATAACTTATATGACAAGAAAAATTCACTATTCAGTACATGTACTGGCAAAAAGATGGTAAATTGTTGAGGATGTAGGGAAGCATGGGGTCACTACGACACCCACAATGTCACACACAAAAGGCTATCGACCAATTTCACAATCTAATCAACCCGAATATTGTCACAATTAATTCACCAAACTAAAACCAATAATATTGTAGCGAATTTAATGCTATAATAAGAAGATTAAATCGCAAATAACACACGCAATTTATACGTGGAAAAACCCCTTCGATATGAAGAGTAAAAAACCACGGGACCGTTTGAGGAGTCCACCATATACTTCTCTTATTGATAATTGAAGGTAAAATATACTCAATTCAGCCTACAAAGGTTCACTCACCCACCAATAAACTCCAAACAATAAGAGATCAAAAATAAAGAACAAAAGGTGTAGAATTTACCCAAAAATGCAGTTCTGTCCAAAGATGATTCTAACCAAATCAGAGCTCAAAATAACGATCAGACCGTACAAAATAAAGCCCTAGATGTCAGGAGAAAGCTTTCTAAATTTCAGAAAAATCGGACTACGTTTGATTCTTGATCCGACAACTTAATTGTGGCTGCACTACCAAAATCGAGAATTGCTGCACTTTCTCTAAAATTGCTGATCACCCTCCTTATTTTGTGTAGCAAAATAGAACAAAATAATACCCTAACACAAGAGCAAAAAATGGACCAAAATAAAAGACATTAAAAGTCCACAATAAAAGGCCACAAAAATAATAATAATAATAATACCAAAGCAATACAAAAAATATATTGCAACTTGGGTTGGACCCACAACAATCTCCCCCTCCAGCCTAACATGGGGAAGACGAGCATGCTTCAATGATCACTTGAAGCTCATTCCCGAAAGCTAACCACAAATTTCAAGCTTGCTTCCGGGAACCACCTTTGTCAACATGTTTGCACCATTCTTGTCGGTGTGAACTTTCTTTAGCTTTATTTTCTTCTCCTAAATCATATTCCGCAACCAATGATATCGAACATCAATATGCTTGGTACGAGCGTGATACATAGAATTCTTGCTCAAATACAAAGCACTCTGACTATCACAAAGTACTACATACTCACCTTGCTTCAAACCCAACTCTTGAAGGAACCTCTTCAACCAAAGCATTTCCCTACTTGCTTCCACAACAGCTATATACTCTGCCTCAGTAGTAGACAATGCCACACACTTTTGTAACTTGGATTGCCAAGAAATGGCTCCCCTTGAAAATGTGAACACATAAACTAAGGTAGACTTTCCGTTATCAAGATCACCAGTCATGTCTGCATCAGTATATCCCTCAAGAACAGGTTTGCCACCTCCATAACACAATCAAAGTTTGGAAGTGCCACGTAAGTATTTGTAGATCCACCTCACTGCCTCCTAGTGAGCCTTACTCGGATTGGATAAGTATCTACTCACCAAAGCAACAAAATGTGCAATATCTTGCCTAGTACCCACCATAGCATACATCAAAGAACCAACAACAATAGATGACATATATGCTTTCTCCTTCTCTATTTTAGGACAGACTCTCTTACTTAGTTTAAAGTAAAGTGTGGTGCTAATGGTGTACCAAGTGGCTTATCATGCTTCATATTGAACCTTTTAAACACTTGTTCAATATATTTTTCTTGTGACAACCACAACTTCCCAGCCTTTCTATCACGAGCAAACTCCATGCCTAAGATTTGCTTCGCATGACCTAAATCTTTTATGTCAAATAACTTGGATAAGTCTATCTTCAAGTTGCTAATAATTTCTCCATCTTGCCCAACTATCAGCATATCATTCACATATAGAAGAAGGATGATGAATTGATCCAGGGAACTTCTTGAAATGCACACAAGGATCAGCAGAAGTTTGATTATAACCATGACTTGTCATAAACGAATCAAATTTCTGGTACCATTGTCTTGGTGCTTGTTTAAGCCCATAAAGACTTTTCTTCAACTTGCAAACAAGCTTTTCTTTCCCCTTTTTTTCAAAACCTTCAGGTTTCTCCATGTAGATTTCTTCGTGCAAGTCACCATATAAGAAAGCAGTTTTCACATCAAGTTGCTCCAACTCAAGATTAAGTCTTGTAGCTAACCCCAAAACAGTTCTAATAGAAGTCATCTTAACAACAAGAGAGATGATCTCATCAAAATCAATGTCCTTTTTCTGGTTGCACCCTTTGACCACCAATCTAGCTTTGCGCTTCACTATCTTCTCACCATCTTTCTTGTTCTTGAAAACCCATATGTTTCTCAAGTCTTTCTTGCCCTTAGAACTGTTGCACTTTCTTCTGCTCACCCTTCTTATTTTGTGGAGCAAAATAGAACCAAGAAATACCCTAGCACAAGAGCCAAAAATGGATCAAAATAAAAGACATTAAAAGTCCACAATAAAAGCCCACAAAAAAAAAAAAAAAAACCAAAGAAATACAAAAAATATTTTGCAACTTGGATTGGATCCACAACAACCATAAAGGACTCTTATATCCTATGATACGCAATTGAGAAGGATATAAAGATAAAAGTACCAATTAGAATCAAGTAAATAAAAATCATAATAAGCCATCAATATTTTTTATATTCTCTTATCTTCTCTAACTTAATTTATGAATTTTTTTTTTTGAAAGTGTCTTCGTTGTAAGCCCCATTTGCTGGTTCTAAATTTACAAGAGAGTGTTATTATTTCACGTCTGATTTTCGCATGTAGGCAACATCAAGTTAGGAGGAAATTCATTGGTTAAGTATATTATAATGTAAAACCATTTCTAGTAATATAATAATCCTTTGCAATAGTTCTTCAGTCAAAATGGTTGACACTTAATTTTCTATAATATGTTAAGTGCCAAATTTATATTCCATCGGTTGTTTTGTGTATTTGTCATTTGTCACATTCAACACATAAAAGATAACAAAAATTGATTTATTTATTTATTGATATTTTTTTCTCAATATTTTATCAATTAATATTTTACAATTATTAATGTTTTTAAGTAATAGATTAATTAATTTTATATATATATTTTTTTAAAGTGTAAAATAATAATAAATAATAAAAATAAATAAGAGTATTTATTAGATGCCATCATTATGCACCATTAATTAAATAAAATTTTTAAGAGAAAGAAAACGCTGGTCGATGGGAGCAAGGTAACTCATTTGTTTGCTGTTGAAAATTTTCATTGTTTCATCTTTTATATTTTTTTTTATATATATATATATATATATATATATATAACAAAAGAAGATAATTTTTTTTAGGCCTCAAAGAATATTAATGTAATTGTTTGTAGATAATACTTTAATCATTATAACGAAATACTTTTAGTGGTAAATTCCCAATAAAATACTTAAACATAGGTTTAGATTTCTTTCGTTCTTTTATTTTATTTTATTTTTTCCCCCATAAAATCTGCATTGTTAGCTTTTAGCTATTTTATTTTTCATATTATGTTTTAAATCTTAATTCTTTTTTAGAACTTAATACTAAATTATTTACAATTGTCTAATTTAATCTTTTTAAAATTTAAGTTATTTTTCATATATTTGTTTATGTGCTCAATTTTTTTTTTTTTTTTGGCATTTTTAATATAAGCTATTATCCTCAATGTATCTAAACCGTTTAACACACTTATAAAATCCATGTGAAAATTTCTACTATTATTTACTAGTATTAGCCAATTTGCGGAAGAAAAATATTGTTCATATAGTAAATTTATCAATAAAATTATACTTTATAAATAAGCATCAATCAATTTATTTTTTTTTTTTAATTATTGAGTTTAAGTTTGAGAGTACGAGTTTAAAAAAATAAATAAATAAGTTAGTGTTATATGTATGTATTTTGTACATGATAAACAAATCAAGATGTGCAAAAAAAAAAAAACAAGAACATGACAAAAAGGGTCCAAATAATTTTAAACATTTTGACAAAAGGACCAAATCAGAAAATCATAAATATCTACAATATTAAGTTTTTAAAAACATTAATATTTAAGGGCTAATTTAGGAGTGTGAAATTATTAAAAAAACTAAAACAGTCTTTATTTTATTTATACTTTATTCTTATTCTTTAAAATTTTATTCTTCATTTAATTTTGTTAAAACCTTTTAACATGATTGACACATAAGTAATTATTAAATGACCAAAATATTTAAAAAATGATTCGGGTTGAATTTTTATATAATAATGATTAAAAATAAATAAATAAATTAGGATCAAAATGTATTGAAATATATTTGTGTGGAAATAACCAATTTTAAATTATTATACTTTACAACAAGAAAATATGCGAAGTAGCATCGGTTAAAT
Organism: Cynanchum wilfordii; assembly: GCA_025388415.1. Lineage (NCBI taxonomy): Eukaryota > Viridiplantae > Streptophyta > Magnoliopsida > Gentianales > Apocynaceae > Cynanchum > Cynanchum wilfordii. Next base: position 850,422 of record JAHSUH010000574.1, read on the forward strand.
TTGTCCCTTTTCATAATTAATAAACAAAATTGTAAAAATAAATTATTGCAATTACTTCTTCTTTTTGTTTTTTCAATATTCATAAAATTAATACAAATAATGATCATGAAAACGTAATTTAGTTCGTACTACATTTGTTTATGACCTAAAGGTCAAAAGTTCAAAAACACATTAAAAAAAATTAAGTAATAAAGTTGAATAACTAATGACTCAATCAAATAGATTTAATTATTTTCTCTCGATTATGAGTGGAAAAGGTAAACTAGCATGCAAAATCTTTATTAATCTTCACTAGAAAATACTTAAAAAAAAAAAAAAAAAAAGCCATTTTCTTAAAGTTGAAGAGTCTTTTATTGGTTAAGTAGATGTGATAAAGATAGTTAGGTATGAAGCAAAAGCTGTTAAAACAAAGGTCACATAAAAATTGACTTTCTTCACGTATATAAATAAAAGTATGAATAGGAAATATTTTAACTGAACATTACATCTATGTATATAATAATTAATTATTATGGATGAAGTTGAGATTGACAAGTATTGAATATCAAAGAAAAATATATATATATATATATAACCTCAGAGCCGTGTAGAGGATTTTTGGGGTCTAGAATTTTTTTGGAGCCTTTTTAGTTATTTTTTTATTATTATTCTTGCAAAATCATTTATTATATCTTTACAATCAATATATTCCAATATTTCATTTTCAATAATAAAATAGTAATATATTATTTTCTTTAGAAAGTAATATTAATATATTCTATAAAAATAAAAAGATAAAACTTATTTAAATTTGATGATAAGACTTTTCCTCCGGAAATAAAACTTTTTTTTTGTTTTAGATTTGATATTCAAGAATGAATAATTGATCTACTAAATATTTGGAAGACTATCATGATAATATATTTATGTTCTCTGTTCTCTTGAGATGAGATGATATGAAGATGTTCTCAATATTTAGAAGATTCAAAAGTAGTTTTGTTTATATAATTTTAAACTAGTTGAAAAGGTTAGATTATTTGTTATTTAAGATAAAGATTATAATATATATATATATATATATATATATATATATATATATAACAAAAAAGATTTTAAAAAAGAAAACTAACAATTAGAATGTTAGGGGGGTAAAATAACACTAATAAAGAGATAGAAAGAATTTAATATTTTTATGTTTTTTGGAAATATAATATTATTTAAATAACTCTATTTTTAATAAATAATAAGATTTTTTTAAAATAAATAAATAAAATAAGCTAATTATTATTATTTTTTAAGTGTTGGGGGCGCCGCCCGCCCCCCCCAATCCCCGCAAATCCCCCCGAGCCACCCAAAAAAAATCACAAACTACTTTTTTTGGTTGTTTTTTTTTTATCTTTAAAATCCTTCTTTTAAAAATTATAATAATCCTAATTTATCTAAATTTTTAAAATTTGGGTTAAGGTGGAGTCCTATGAACAGTCGCCTTTAGAATGCTCCTACACGACTATGTAAACCTTAAAAGCGCCTTAATATAGTTAATGAAAAAAAGCCTCAGATTAGTTGTGGGATAAAAGCTTTCCTCTAGCAAAGAAAGCGTCTTAAAGCAACAAAAAAATAAGAAAAAAAATTCAACTCTATATACTCAATGAAGGGTGTTTTGTTGTTGTGGCTGACTCGACTCGAATAAAGAATAATTTGAATGTGAATTGGCATAAAAGTGCCCTAAAATTATTTTAAAATTGAAAATTTTATGAACATTCTCTTATTAGAAATTTCTTTAAAAAAATAAATATTTAAACAATTAAAAGTGCTTTAATATATTTAATGAAAAAAAAATGTCTCAAAAATTATTTAAAAACTTTACTTTATTAATGAAAGCGTCTTAAAGCAAAAAAAAAAAAAAATATATATATATATATATATAATTAAAACTCTATTATATACTCAATGAAGAGGGAGGTTGTGTGGCGGAGTGGCAAGAGGGCCCGCAAACCCCCCCAACGCCCTTTGGGGGTTCGACACACTCTACATGTATCAAAAAAATATACTCAATGAATGCTTTTAAAAAGTTCTAATAGTCTATTTTTTTTTGTAATATTTTCATAAAATGTTTAGTCTTATACATTTCATGTATCCTTCATGTATTATCAAACATATATATATATATATATATATATATATATATATATATATATATCTAACCCCTATATATAGGGATGAAAATGCTATAGGGATGAAAATGCTATGAATTAATGGAAATACAAATAATATTAGAATTTATAAAAATAATTTTTTTTTTAAACAAAAATTAAGAATATTAATTATATATTGCAAAGCCATTTAATTCCTTTACAATTTATTAGAACATTTTTAAAACCAGTAAAGTAGTGCAAAATATTGTAAAAATTAGTAGAGAATACTAAAAGATTGTATACATTAGAAAATAACATAAAAATATATCGACAAAAAGTTATAGTTAAATCTTAATCATTATGAGATTAAATTGATCTTAGTCATCAATAAAAGAGATAGAAGATTATAAATAAAGAGTTAGTAATTACAATGAATAAATTAAATAAATAATAGTAAATAAAAAACATTATGAAAGATAAAAAATAAAAAATAAATTATTATAATATTTCTATCCGGCAAATTGGTATAAATAGTCCTCAAACTATAGAGATCTTAATATTTCATCCCATAAATTCAAAACCTTTTGTAGCCTTTAAGAATCCCAAAAGACACCTTCCCGATCAAAACTTGTCAAGCGATTAAAGCCTTCAGAGAAATTTATTGGAGCTCGGGTTTTGTTCTATTGGCAGGATATAGAATAGAAACTCACAATACTCTCTTGGGACCATAACCAATAAAATATATCAATCTCTAGCTAACCCATCACAAACTAGGGAATTAGGGTATCTACATAAGTGGGTCCATACTTATTTCCGATGCATTAACCAATCTAACATAATTAGATCACTTTAATAGGGCCTCATAAAATATAATAACACTTAATACATAAACGACACGAAAGCCCACTTGATTTATTAAAATAAATCCAACAAATATAACAGTAAATTTTGGTTTATAATTTTGCTCACTTACCTTTCTTTTTGTTACCAAGTTTGAAATTCATACAATGTTATCAGTATCTATATTGTGTATATATATACATTTATTATTTGTAATTAATTATGATAATTATTTATTATAATTTTATTTTTAATTCAATTATTATATTTTACTGTGTTTAAATATTTGATAAATTTGTTTTCTTACTATATTTGATAATATTATTTATAAAATCAAAACATATATATAAAAGAATAATGGCATAAATTAAATAACTCCAAAAGTCATTAAGAATAAAATAAATCAAAAGATAAAAAAATAAATAAATTTTCCACAATGCCATTAAAAAAAAAAAAAAAATCTTGTATGTTATATATAAGATATAAATGTCAAACACCAAATTAAAAGCATTATATATACAATAGTAGTTGAATAAACGTGGTACAAAAGTCACCCATCCTCTTCGAATTATAATACATTTTTTTGCTTTTTAAATTGCCATATGTTTGATTAAAGAACAAAAAAAAAAAAAAAATGAAGGAAAGGACAGAACTAAGACCCTTGTGCTCATACTTATCCTCGTTAAAAATTAAGGATAAGACAACAATTAGTTACTTTCAATTCTAATTCAGCACTCCAAATTATAGGATCTTCACTCATATATTTCTCTCTTTCTCCATCTCTCCTAAAAACTTCTGAAAAAGATATATATATATATAAATTTAGTTAGATAGAATTAAGTGAAATTATTGTTATGAAGAAAATCATGTCTTTCTTTGTCAAAACAAATCCAAGACATTTTTGGATTGTGGGAGCAGTGATAGTAATAATAATTGTTACTATTCTTTTGAGAAGGTGGGCTGTATATCTTGAATCAAATAAAGCAGAAAAAGAAAAAGAAACGGAAAAAAGTCTTGAAATTAATGGAGATACAAAGTACTGTAAAGATATATCACCATTATCATCATCATCATCAAGTAGAAGTTGTTGTAGTATAAGAACATATGGTTTGGAAGAGATGAAAGCTGCTACTAAACAATTCAAGATTCAGATAGGTATTGGTGGAAGTTCTTTGGTGTACCTTGCTGAGCTTAGTGATGGCAAATTAGGTGCTGTCAAAAGGGTATTGGAGGAGAGAGGTGGGAGTCAGAAGATGTTTCTTGATGAAGTCTCGGTTTTGCTTAGGATTTCACATCCTAATTTGGTTGGTTTAATGGGATTCTGCTTGGAGCAAGGTACTATTCATGCTACATCTTTCTTTCCTTCTTTTTTTTTTAAAGCTTGTTTAATTGGCCTGCATTATTTGTATGTCAAATGTTAAATTCTCCAAGGTGAAGTCACTTTGTTTAGAAATTTTAGCTTGGAATTAAGGAATCATTAAAATAAGCTAAATATATATATAATATATATTTTTTATTTTTACATACAGCATAACTCCAACTTATTCATTTATTTCTTGAGTGAAATATTTATCAATTAAAGTTTATTTATTTTTCCTTTTTACTTTAAATGATAGAAAATGATTATATAACATATAATAAATTTTAATTTTGTAGGATAATTAATATATTATTTTAAAATAATTTTAAGTAAATAAAATGATCTAACACAATTTATGATTATAAAACATTATAAATTCGAAAATTTTCAAAACTCCTAAAAAAAAAAGATACACATGTTGTCCTTATCGTGGCTTTCGTCACAACTGTTGGGAACAAATTAAAGAATCTTAGTGATCGATGATAAGTACTATGAAATGAGCATAATTTTTTAACTCTAAATGATTAGGACATAAGCATGCATAGACTTACTCGTCATTGAAAAATTCTAGGTTTCCTTTTGTTCTTTGCTCAAAGGAATCAATTTTTTAGGCTTTGTCTTAACTTCCTTACATAATCATTATATATATATATATATAAAATAATTGACCATTTTAGTCCCTAAACTTACATATTTCAACCAATTAAATCCTTAAACCTTTAATATTACTGGTAAAACTAAAACATGAGAGTTTCCTTACATATATGCATGTATTGATAAAAAAGGATAATTGGTCAATCTAGTCTCTAAATTTGTATATTTAGTTAATTGAGTGGCTTTGTTTTTTTTAGATCAACCAATAGTTTTTAAAAAATCTAATTGACTAAATTATGGAAGTTAAAGGATCAACTTAATACATATAACATATACAATATATATATATATATATATATATATATATAAATAATTAATACACAATTTCATTTCACTTTATCTTACATAAATTCTCATTTAACTTCTTTAGTTTATTAATTAAAATGTTATATTTTTTACCCTTTTTTCCCCTTATTTTTTCCTCTATGCATGAATTAGTAGACCATCTTATTTTAAAGATGAGCTGAACATGCAAACTATAATATATATATATATATATATATACAAAAAAGCAGGAGAACAACTTCTTCTCTTGGAGTACATTCCAAACAAGAGCCTCTTCGACAAAATGCACACCCACGAAGGCCAATCCTCGGGAATTCTCTCATGGACTAATCGTCTAAACATCGCCTTAGACATCGCACGTGCCCTCGATTACCTCCACTCCGTTGCCGATCCCCCAGTTATCCACCGTGACATAAAGTCATCCAACATACTACTAATCGACGATGACAACGCTAAACTCGCCGATTTCGGACTATGCAAGCTCGGAGGAATAAATAATAATGATAATAATCAGTATGCCGTCGGAACACCTACTGCCGTGAAAGGATCACTTGGATACGTGGATACGTATTATCTTAACACCGGTTTGGTATCACAAAAATGTGACGTTTATAGTTACGGAGTTTTGCTTCTTGAGCTTATAACGGGGCATAAATCTACACAAGGATCGATAACGCTAGCGGAGTGGACGGAAGATTGCCGGCGGAATTGTACTGAAAATTTGGATGATTTAATTTCAATGGTGGATCCGAAATTAGAGGGAAATGTAAATGTGGAACAGCTTCGGATTTTAATGGACGTAGCTAATCATGCTTTGATTCCGAATTATGAAGGGAGACCGGATATGTCACAGATTTTGGACAGATTATCAAGTTGCATGGAATCTCCTGGTCAACCTGAGCTACCAGTATGATTTTTTTTTTTTTTTTTCATACTTTTAAATATTAATTAATTGTGTATATATTTATATGTATATATATTCTTTTTCTTTTCTTTTGTTGATAAATTGTTCTATATTTTCCTTAGAACATAATAAAGGACATATATATATATATATATGTATGTATGTATAAGGACAAAATTAAAGACGGCTTCTTATTACTCAAAATTAATTTGTGCTCTAGAGTTGTGCGTGAAACTTAGAGATTTAGGGTACATGCAAATGAATTTTTGTAAAATATATACAATGCAGAGATGGTAGCTTAAGTTTTTTTTTTATTATTATTATTATTCTTGAATTAAAAACACTTGAATAAATTAATCTTTTAAGTAAATAATTGGTCGTAAATTAATCACATAATATACACACCTCTACCCATTAAAAGACAGACGAAATAAAATTCCACATTTAAATCATAAAGAAATTGTGTTTTGAATGTAACTTCTAATTATAGTGTTATTTATTAATTTATCTGACATATTTATTTTTCACTAAATGAAATAATAAATTTTTAATTTAATTTTTTACTTACTATAAAAGACTATATAATCTGTCCAAATATTTTTAATTCAACAATAAAGAAAAAGACTAAATTATCTAGAGAAATATTCATTAATATATAGATATATATTTTTGACCTGAGCATTATGATAAATCTTATTCATAATCTGAATTTTCCCATTATCAATTCAAAAAGTTTACACATAAATAAAAAATAATAATAATTATTTGGAAAGTGGACATTGTAATATGGGATAAACTAAATATACAACCAATTAAGGTTCAAATGGAACAAAAGACAAATAAATATATAGTGCATTTTGTCTTGCTAGAAAATTTTAAAAGTCTTGACCTTTTTGTATGTCATTTAATTAATTAAAAGTTTCAAAAATTAGCATAAGAAAGTAAGTACGTACATGATTTATCTATTTATGGCCGGTGATTAGATAATTAAGCCGTTTTACCAAGTGAACAGCTTCCACTAATCAACAATTATTAACTCCATAACTTTTTGTAGTATTTACAGCAAAGAGATAGATGTAGGTATTTTCCAAAAGTTTACCTTTTTTCTATGATTCTAATTTAGTTAAAGAACATATATCTTACACTAGATAGACAACCCACACCCAGGTGTGAATGCCTATTTTATAATTTTTTTTTTCAATCTATAGTTAATTTTTTACATTGATTTATCAATTATTTTATATAATTATTGTAATATTTAAAATATATTATTTAATCATAAAGGCTAATAAAAAGAAAAGATATCAAAAGAATTAAAATACTATTATATAAAACTTTGTAATCTTACATTAAAAACTTTTATTGAAGTAGAAAAAAATATTTTATAAATTTTAAATTTAATGTCTCTACTCACATTATGAGGAAGGTTAAGGGAAAAAGAAAAACCCTTAAACATTATAATTACATTTTTTGGTACAAAATATAATAAAAAAAATTAAAAAATAAAAATTAAAAAGTCATAATAAAGGATATGACTAATATCATATATCTTGTAATTTTGTTGAACTTTTTGGACTTTGTTGTCTTTTTTTTTTTTTTTGTGGGTAAATCATCATCATGGCATTATTGTGATTTGTTTAAATTTTTTTTTGTTTTTTTGTCTCATTTTTGTTTAATGACTCTAGTTTTTTTTTTCCCCTTAAATTTTTCAGTTTTTTTTTATAACTTTTTACTTTATCATTATTAATTTTAATTTATATTCATTTTTTTAAGACCTTATATTATATATTTAATGACTTTTTTTTTTATTTCCTTTAACTTCTTAATTTTTTTTTAACTTTTCATTTCCTCTTTATTTTCTTTTTTTTTTTAAATGAAATATTCATTAAAATAAAAACATTACAAAAGTGAAATACAAGATTACATCTTATATAATCTTCATTTCCTCTTTATTTTCTTATATCTTATATATATAAGATTACAATTTTATAATGGTATGAGTTATAATTTTATTGAATTTTTGGATTTTAATGTCTTTTTTTGTCTTTATTTTATTATGATGTTTAAGGTTTTTTTTTTTATTTTAAGTTTTTTTAATTGAACATTTATGTACAAATAACCTTTCATATTCTTTATGATGATGTTTAAGTTTTTTATTTTTATTTCGATTTTTTTTAATTACATTAATGTCTAATAACCTTTCATATTCTTTATTATGATGTTTAGGAGATTTTTTTTTTTAAAATTAAATATTTATGTATCATTTCACATTCTTATTATAATATTTCAATTTTTTTCTAATTTTTTTGTTATTATATTTTGTATCAAAATATGTAATTATGATCGTGTTTAGAGATTTCTTTTCACATTAATTTTTTTTTAATTAAACATTTATGTCTAATAACCTTTCATATTCTTTATTATGATGTTTAGGAGTTTTTTTTTAAAAAAAAATTAAATATTTATGTATCATTTCACATTCTTATTATAACCTTTTAATTTTTATTTTTTTTAAATTTTTTTGATACTATATTTTGTATCAAAATATGTAATTATGACCGTGTTTTGGATTTTTTTCACTTTAATTTTTTTTTTAAATAACATATTTATGTCTAACGACCTCTCATATCCTTTATTATAACTTTTTAATTTTTATTTTTTAAAATTTTTTTATTATATTTTGTTCCAAAAAAATGTAATTATAATGTTTTAGGGGTTTTTTTTTCCTTAACCCTCCTCATAATGTGAGTAGAGACATTAAATTTAAAATTTATAAAATCTCTTTCCTCTAATTTATATTAATATTTTTGTTATTATAAAGTATTTTTAAATGATAAAAACAAAATACATTTTGTAATCTATTATATTTTTAATATTTATTTTATTTTATTTTTTTAAATACATTTCATGAGCAAATACTCACCCATATTATATAAAATCTTTTAAAAAACTTTCTTTAATTGCTATTACATAATTAATCTAAATTTTTGTAATTTGTTTTATCATTATATTGATCTTTTAGTTTATAGGTATATATATAAAAAATTTTTTCTACTTCAATAAAAGTTTTTTAAAGTAAGATTACAAAGTTTTATATAATAGTATTTTAATTCTTTTGATATCTTTTAACTTTTTATTAGTTTTTATGATTAAATAATATATTTTAAATATTACAATATTTATATAAAATGTATAAAAAAAAATTGATAAATCAATGGAAAAAATTAACTATAGATTGAAAAAAAAAAATTTATAAAATAGGCATCCCACACTTGGGTGTGGGTTGTCTATCTAGTATATATATATATTAATTGTCCTTAACTTTGGCTGTTTTGTAGTAATCTTAATTTTATACATATATATATATATATATATATACACAAACACATGTCTAGACAAATTTGACCCCTCTACTTGACACATTTGTCTCACTAAAAAGAAAAAGTAACAGAAAAATCACAATATTAATAGGAATAAGAGCAAGAACACGCCAAAACATACAAAATTGTTACCAGGAAACCTAAGGAAGACCTAAAACATAAGCAGATGCTAAAGAATCCAGCTAGAGGACTCCTCTGAGAATCAAAAACAATAATAGAATGTAGAATAGGAGTAAACGCGGTGGCTCTAATGAAATTACCAACACAATTGCAAAGGAATGATGGAACACAGAATCAACAAAGAAAACGCTCTCAAGTGGAAGAGTTTGTGCAGTTTGTGGTACAACGAGAATAACAATAGTGGATGTGGCTAACAATCCGGCTAGAATTTGGGTTCTGAATCCACCACCGGAAATGGAAGTCATCTATGTTCATATCTTACCTAGGATGACCTAATATTGATCAGATATTCATATCACTATATATATATATATATATAATTATTATGTGATTCAAGATTTCGAGGATCAATTATATATAGTTTAGATATCCATATTTCAAAAATATATATATATATATATATATATATATATATATATATATATATATATATTGTGTGCGTATATTATGTATTTGTTTTAGCTTTGCATTCAAGAGGCGAGGGTCCTTATCTAATAATGATGACTGAAGGTCCAGGGCATAGCTTTTCTACCAAGTAAGAATACTAATATATGCAATTCGACCAGTATCTTTATTCCATTTTCTTACACTCCTGTATATATACTTTATTTCATTCAAAAAAGAAAAAAAGAAATGAAAATCACGAAATGTTGTGGTAGTTACTTGTCTCTCGTGTATTAACTATAATACTATAAGATTAAGTTATAAAAATGAAACACATTTTGTGATAATATATTCCATGGGATGGCATCTTGAGCACAAGAGATATATGTACTTAATCAACAATGGACAAAGTTGAGTAAGGAAAAATCTAAGGTTGAATTGAATTAGTTTAAGTATAACTTGTATTCGCGTATATAGTCGTTTAAAATTTAATATCAAATACTATTGTCAATAATTAAAACTCCATCAATACACCTTGTTTGATTTTATAAAAAATGTAGAGAAAAAAAAAAAATGTGCATGTAACGATGCTTTCTTTCGGTAGCATCAAAGGCTATATATATATTATATATATATATATATATATATATATATATATTTATATAAAAATGTAAAATATATATATATATATATACATAGACATGAGGAAAAATGTATATGTATATACATTTTCTGAATTTGTTTTCTGTTTTTTTTTTTTTTTTTTTTTTTTTGTTTTGTTTTGGTTTTTGGTTTGTTTTTTGTATTTTCTATTTATTTCCTTTTTATTATTTTTGCTATCCTTTTTCATCTCATTTGCTTGGTTTCTTACTTATATTTAAATATCAGTTTTTTCTTCTTTTTTTAGAAGAAAAAAATTTTAAACCCGGACTAGATCTGAGTCATTTGTTCGTATTCGTATTTGGTTTTTTCTTTTTAGGTATTCTATGAAATCTTTGATGCGCCCAAGATGGATTAGATTACTGTTGAAGAAATAAGACAGAATCGAACTCTCTTCGCAAATGAAGTCCGAAAATGACAATATGAAGACCATAGATTTAGACAGAGTATCTGTTATTTTTCTTTTTTATGTATCCCTAATTTTATTTAGGGTTTTCTTTGACTCACATAATTTTTTTAGGTTAAGTTTTATCTCTGCACCACTTAGTTTTTAAGTTAATATTTTGTATTTTCGTGAATAATTTTAATCATTTACTTTTGTAATATTTTTATTTTAATGAATATTCCACTTAAAAAAATATACATGAGAAAAAATGTAAGCCACAAAAAGAATAATATACCAAAAGGGAAAGAGAAAAGTAAAAACTTTGTGCTGGATTGGAATATGACAAAATGAGTAGTTAAGAATTTTGGGGAAAAGAGCCTTCTTGTTGGACTCATTTCAATTAATGTTCCTTTTTTTTTCTATTCTTCCCTTCAACAACCCCCACCCGTTCTTTGTTCCAATTCTCTCTTCTTATAAAGAAACCAAAAAAATAAAAAATAAAATAAAATAAATTGTCAAAAATTAAACTGTTTTTTTTTTTCAAATTTCAAATTCTTTATTAAATCCATATATATATATATGACAAAAAAAAATATTAATTCATTTTTAATAAAAAACATCAATTTTTATATTTTCTAAAAATGATTTTTATAACGAGTAAAAAAACATCATTTTTAATGATTTTATAAAAAACATCATTTTTAATGATTTTATAAAAAACATCATTTTTAATAGCATCTAGTATCCATGACAAATAGTTCTTTCCATATAGTGAGATTCAAACTCCGAATCGCACATCGAAAATAGATGCACTTTACCACTATACCAATGAATATTTGTATGTCCATAGCTTTAAAACTTCCATTACTTCTACTACATCCATTATCTTCATAACTTCCATGTAATTAGTTTGTAACCTCTTATTAATAATGGAGAGTTATGTATACATTTATATTTGTATGTATATGTGTATATATGTTACATATATATATATCATCCCTATAAATAGAGGGTAGTTTTGTATGTTTTTAGAAAATCATTAAAAATGATGTTTTTTATCATTTTTTATATTTTATAAAAATGTTTTTTATAAAGAACTATTTGTCATGGATACTAGATGTTGAAATTCACCTTGATGCTATGGGTCTTGGAGACACCATAAAAGAAGGAAATATTGCATCAATGCAAAATTGCGCTAAGGCGATGATATTCCTCCGTCACCATCTTCCTGAAGGACTAAAGTCCGAATACCTAACGGTAAAAGATCCATTTGTTCTTTGGAAAAATCTAAAGGAAAGGTATGACCACCAAAAAATTGTTATTCTTCCAAAGGCTCGTTATGAATGGTTGCATTTGCGTTTCCAAGATTTTAAATTTGTTAGTGAGTATAACTCCGCTATGTTCCGTATAAGTTCTAAACTAAAATTATGTGGAGAAGATGTAAATGAAAATGATATGTTAGAGAAAACTTTCTCTACTTTTCATGCATCGAATGTGCTCTTGCAGCAGCAATATCGAGAAAAAGGTTTTACAAAATACTCACAGTTAATCTCATGTCTTTTTGTGGCTGAACAAAATAACGAGTTATTGTTGAAAAATCATGAAACTCGTCCCACTGGCTCTGTTCCATTCCCTGAAGTGAATGTGACTATAATGAATAATAATGGAAGAGGACGAGGTCGTGGACGTGGTTGTGGTCGTGGTCGTAATAATAAATATGTGTCTACTTTCCACCAAAAATGGAATAATAAAGAGGACAAACAAGAAGACACAAGTGGACATAAAAAGATTGTTAAAAAACATGAAACTTCATGTTTTCGTTGCGAGATGAAAGGACATTGGGCAAGAACTTGTCATACTGCAAAGCACCTTATTGATCTTTATCAAGCTTCAGTGAAAGAAAAAGGAAAAGGTGTGGAAACAAATTTTGCAAGTTTCTTTGATGATCTTGACAATGATCCTATCGATACTACACACTTAGATGTGTTAGATTTTTTTTTGCCAATCCGCAAGAAAATAATGATATTCTAGGTGACGGAGAATACATAAATCAGTTGGTCTAGTATGATTTATTTTTCAAGTATTGTTGTTTAAATTTCAAGAATAATTGTTGTTTAGTTTTCAAGAATTGTTATTTAGTTTTCAAGTATTGTTCTTTAGTTTTCAAGAATAATTGTTGCTATTTTCATGAGTTGTACTTTTGTTCATTTATTAAATTTCACATTTTATATGAGTGTTCACTTATCATTTTATTGAAATTTATGTCTATATACACATAATATATTCTTTATGTACTAAATTAATTAATGTATTAAATAGTCCAAAATATAACATGTATAACATATATATATATATATTTAATATATAATAATTGCTCTTAAAAGAATCTAATGTAACATGTATTATATTTATTAGAGACATACAATATGTAATGCTTATATATATATATATATATATATAATACAATGTTCAACACTGTTTATAAACCGGGAAATCACTGTTTAATAATACTGTTCATACTAATTGTGAATTGTGTTTACACTGTTTTGTATATATATATATATATATATATATATATATATATTTTCTAGGATATATAGGATATATCTTAAAATGCTTAAAAATATATTATTAGACCTATACTTATGAGAACTAAACTACCTGTTTCAGCTTGGGGACATGCAATTTTGCATGCAAGCAGCACTTGTACGTGTTAGACCAACAAGTTATCATAAATATTCCCCATTACAATTGGCTTATGGTCGGGAGCCAAATATTTCCCATTTTAGAATTTTTGGATGTGTGGTATATGTTCCTATAGCTGCACCACAACGCACAAAAATGGGACCTCAAAGAAGATTGAGAATATATGTTGGTTTTGATTCTCCTTCTATTATAAAATATCTTGAACCTATGATGGGAGATCTTTTTACGGCACGATTTGTCGATTGTCATTTTGATGAATCAATGTTCCCGGGATTAGGGGGAGAAAAAGAAAAACAACTTGGTAAAAATATTACATGGAATACTTTGCAACATCTTGATACTCGTACAAATCAATGTGAACTGGAAGTTCAAAAGATAATATGTTTGCAAAGTATAGCAAATCAACTGTCAGATGCATTTACCTACCTAAAGAGAGTGACTAAGTCACATATATCGGCTGAAAATGCTCCTATACGGATTGAAGTCCCAACAAGACAATCTGTAAATGAAATAGCAAATGAGTCTATAGCACGTCGAAACGTGGTAGACCAATTGGTTCAAAAGATAAAAATCCTCGTAAAAAGAATGGAGCAAATGTTAATAATGAACTCGAGATTGATACTCTAGAAGAATCAAGAGACATAATAAATGAAAGAAATTCGGAAGAAGTTCGGGTACTTGAAGAAGCTGAAAAAATTGGAAAAATAGAGAATGATGAGATCTCAATAAATTATGTCTCAACGGGGAAACGATTGAACCGAGAAGAAATAACTATCGATAGTGTTTTTGTATATAATGTAGCATCGGCTATTATGAATGAAAATGATTATAATGAGCCTACATCTGTTGATGAATGTAGACTTAGAAGTGATTGGCTGAAATGGAAAGATGCAATTCAAGCGGAATTAAACTCACTTGCAAAACGTGAAGTTTTTGGACCCATAATCCGGACACCTGAGGATGTCAAACCTGTAGGGTATAAATGGGTATTTGTGCGGAAAAGAAATGAGAAAAATGAAATTGTGAGATATAAAGAACGCCTTGTTGCACAAGGTTTTTCTCAAAGACCGGGAATTGATTATGAGGTCACTTATTCTCATGTGGTGGATGCAATTACTTTTCGTTATCTCCTTAGTCTGGCAGCTAATGAGAAACTTGATATGCGTCTTATGAATGTAGTTACAACCTATTTATATGGCTCACTTGATAGTGATATCTATATGAAAATCCCTGAAGGATTTAGAATGCCCGAAACATATAAATCAAATTCTCGAGAGTTATATTCAATAAAATTACAAAGATCTTTGTATGGTTTAAAACAGTCTGGACAAATGTAGTACAATCGTCTTAGTGAATATTTATTTAAATAAGGTTATCAAAATAACCAAATTTGTCCATGTGTATTTATTAAAAAAGAAAATTTAGGATTTGCTATAATTGTTGTCGATGTTGATGATTTAAATATTATTGGAACTCCTGAAGAAATTTTAAAAGCAGTGGATTCTTTGAAGAAAGAATTTGAGATGAAAGATCTCGGAAAAACAAAATTTTGTCTCGCCTTGCAGATTGAACACTTGAAAGATGAAAGTGGAATTTTTGTTCATCAATCAAATTATACTGAAAAAGTCCTTAAAAGATTTTACATGGACAAAGCACATCCATTGAGTACTCCAATGGTTGTTCGATCACTTGATGTGAAAAAGGACATTTTTCGACCTTGTGAGGATAATGAAGAAGTTCTTGGTCCTGAAGTACCATATCTTAGTGAAAGAGTACACTATTGTATCTTGCTAACAATACAAGACCTGATATAGCTTTTGTTGTTAATTTATTAGCAATGTTTAGTTCATGTCCAACTAGAAGACATTGTAATGGAATTAAACATGTCTTTCGATATCTCCAAGGTACAATTGATATGAGATTGTTATATGTCAATAGTACTAAACCACAACTTGTTGGTTATGCTGATGTTGGTTACTTATCTTATCCACATAAAGCAAAATCTCAAACATACTATGTTTTTACACGTGGAGGAACTGTTATTTCATGGTGTTCTACAAAACAGACACTAGCTGCTACATCTTCAAATCATGCAGAGATTATAGCAATCCATTAAGCAAGTCGTGAATGTGTGTGGTTAAAATCCATGTCTCAACACATCCGAGAGACATGTGGTTTATCTTCGAGCAAAGAATCTCCGACAATAATTTATGAAGATAACCCCTGCATGTATAGCTCAATTACAGGAGGGGTATATCAAACAAAATCGTACAAAGCATATTTCACCAAAATTCTTCTTCACGCATGATCTTCAGAAAAATGGTGATATTGATGTACAACTGATTCGTTCAAGTAACAATTTGACAGACTTGTTCACAAAGGCATTACCGACTTCAATATTTGAAAGATTGGTTCGTAATATTGGAATGCTTCGGCTGAAAGATATTATGTAATGATCAGGGGAAGTGTACAAGGAACGATGTACTCTTTCTCCTTCACTAGGGTTTTTCCCACTGGGTTTTTCTCTAGTAAGGTTTTAATGAGGCATATTCCTTGTACAATGGACATCCAAAAAAGGGGGAGTTTTATGAATATTTGTATGTTCATAGCTTTAAAGCTTTCATTACTTCCACTACTTCCACTATCTTCATAACCTCCATGTAATTAGTTTGTAACCTCTTATGAATAATGGAGAGTTATGTATACATTTATATTTGTATGTATATGTGTATATATGTTACATATATATATCATCCATATAAATATATGGTAGTTTTGTATGTTTTGAAATAACAATAAGTAATATACAAGTATTATGTTATTTTGGTTCATTTTGTTCTTGTCTTATTATGTTATTATTATAGTAATTTTACAATAAATTTTTATATTTTCTAAAAATGATTTTTATATATAACAAAAAAAAAAACGAAAGAATAAAGATTGTGATTCCTACATGTGACATTAAATACAATTTTTTTACAAATAAACAAATAATTATACATACAATAATCAAGAAACCATTACAAAAAAATAAAAAAATAAAAAAATTTAAATACGACACGTTTTACTTTAATCCCCTCTAAAATCTAACGTAAAAAGTACAAAAGGATCAGTAGGACTAAGAGTATCCAAGGGCTGCAATGCAGCAGATGAATTCATAATTTGATTGGTGGATTTCAAATTAACAATTTTTTTTTTTTTTACATTTTTCGTTTTCTCCTTTTTCCACCGCCACTCATTCTTCTTCTTCCACTTTTGTTCTCTTCTCCTTCTCTTTCTGTTGCAGAAGAGAAAAGCGCTGGTGCTGTGATGGCAGGTTTGTTCGAAATTGGTTTTTCTACTTCTTCTCCTTTGATTTTTCTATTCTTCTATGCTTCTTCATATCCCAATTTATAATTTTCATCCAAGCTTATATTCTTTGGCTGTTGTTCCTTTTTTTTCCAATTTTTGTTCTGTGTTTTTACTGTTCTAGTTGTGAATTCATAATTGAGTACCAGAATAATAGGATTTGTACTTTCCAAAACAAATTTCTTTTTTTTTTTTTCTTTTTTTTTTTTTTGAAGAAGAATCTTTAGTTTTGTGCAGCTTTTGTCTTTAAACCAAGAGTTGGAGATTACTTTTGTTTGTATAGTGACTCGGTTGATTTTAAACCGAGTTTTATTGTATCAGCCCGAGTGTCTGAACCCTGTATTTAATACATGATCATTTTATTCAGATATATATATATACATATATATTTTTGTATAAATTAGAGCTCTGTGACTAAAGGCTTACCAAAACATTATGGCAGAAGAAGAACTGAAGCTTTTCAGGACATGGTCAAGTCAATTTGCTTTAAGGATCGTCTGGGGACTGAAGATAAAGGGAATAGAGTTTGAAACCATATTTGAGGATCTGACCAACAAGAGCCCTTCACTCCTCTACTACAATCCTATTCACAAAAAGGTGCCAGTGCTTGTGCACAATGGTAAGCCAGTCTGTGAGTCACTTGTGATTCTTGAATACATCGATGAGATATGGAAGGAAACCCCTCTATTACCTCAGGATCCTTATCAGAAAGCCATGGCACGTTTCTGGGCAAAATTTGGAGATGATAGGGTATGAAAATCTCCTTTGCATTCCTTAATAGTTTAGTGTAGAAGCTCTGCCCCTTGAAATGTATTTTAACTCCATATGTATATATACTTTTGCAGGTTCTCAAATCTATATGGGATGTGTTTGTTGCACAAATGGAAGAGCAAGAGCAAGCAATTATTCTAGCACATGAGGATCTAAAATTCATCGAGGAGCAGCTTAAAGATAAGAAATTCTTCCATGGAGAGACGATTGGGTACCTGGATATTGCATTTGGTTGGATGGGAAACTTACTTAGCATTCTAGAAGAGATAATCAGCTTGAAATTGGTGGATGCAGAGAAGTTTCCTCTCTTGACTGCTTGGATTCACAATTTCTCAAATGCACCAGTCATCAAAGAATGCTTGCCTCCTCGAGACAAAATGATCACCAGATTCCAACTCATGCGTGAGAAGCATTTTACTGCGGCTGGACCATAACAGAGCCTTTTTTGTGATTCCGCCCATGGATGTAAACTCAATGTAAAACATCTAAAACAATAATAATCCAAAGTTGTGCCCTTTGAATCAGCAGCATAAATTTCTTTCTCTTGAATGTTGATAAAGATGAAACTACCAATAATCTCCACAGCTACAGATGCCATCTTTGAATAAATGAAATCTGTTGGCATCTCTTACTAAAATCTCTTGCTTTACAATCTTTGATATGAATTTGGTTACAGTATGACAATCTCCAAAGACACGTAGATTCTTCATTATCTGAAGAGGAGATCCTGGTTTTGTGTTCAACAAACCAAATGCTATGGCAAGCCTTTCACTATGCCCACAAAGCATGTCTAATTTCTCATCTTCCTCAACATCATGCAAAGCAAATCTCAGATCAGCAACATAACCTTCTTTAGCCATTAGTTCAGAAATAGTTCCTAACAACTCATACACTTCTTTGTACTGTTCAAAGAACTTCTCCCCAGCACCAAATACAAAAACCTTATTTTGTATCTCCAACCAAGTACATCCACGGTCCTTTTTTAGTCCTCTATCTCTCAAGGATTTCCTTATCATTCTAACTTGATCCCATTTCCCTAATGAAGCATAGACATTTGAAGCTAAAACATGATATCCTGGATCATCGGAATTAAGTTCAAGCAAGTTTCTTAACGCCGGCTCTCCCATCTCAACATCTCCTCTAGTTCGACAAGCACTTAGTAATGCTCCCCATATGCTTGTGTCGGGCTGCAATGGCATGGAAAGGATGAACTTCTCTGCTTCAGCTAACAATCCAGAGCGCGATAGAAGATCGACCATGCAAGAATAGTGCTCAAGCCTAGGCTCAATGTTGTAGTCTTTCTTCATTTGGTTAAAGCAATCTCGCCCTTCTTGCACCAAACCAGAATGGCTGCAAGCAAATAACACTGAAATGAACACAATGTGATCCGGAACTATGCCAGTTTCCTTCATCTCCATGAAAGCTCTTAGAGCTTCCTTTTCCATCACCATACATTCCATAGGCAGATATCAAAGCAGTCCATGATATGACATCTTTAGTTTTCATGAACTTGAATACATCACGGAGTTCATCAAACTCCCACTTTTAGAGTACATCTCAATAAGTGCATTCCCTACTGGCAAATTAGATTCAAATCCTAACCTGAATATACAGCCATGAATCTCTTTTCCTTGCCGTTTTGCACCAAGATAGGAACACAAAGGTAAGGAACTTAATATGGTTGCAACTTCCAAAGACATCCCTTCATTTCTCATACAACTGATCATTCTCAAATCTAAATCGCAGTCTACAAAATGACTACATGCGCTTCCATGTTCTTGAATTGTCTCATGGAATCCTCCATTTTTCCGCATTTGGCATACACATCCACAAGTGTGTTCCCCACAACTATGGTGGAATCAAATCCATGCTTTATTATATCACACAGTGCAGTTGCCTTATAAAATGTAAGTCTGCAAACTGTTGACCCAATGCTAGAAGCATAAGATAAGTGACAGAATCAGGTTCAAAATCCATCTTCATGGTTCTAAAAAGTGATAGCTTCCTTGTGAAATCCATGTTCTACATAACCATTAATCATTGAGTTCCAAGACACTAAATCTCTGCTATTCATGCTGTCAAAAACTGCTCTTGAAGACATTAAATCACCACAATTCGCATACATATTGATAATGATATTATGAGATGTAATATCACAAGTAAACTCACATTTTACGAAGTAGTCATGAATGTATCTTCCAAAATGTAAGCCTCCTACCTCACCACAAGCACGCAATACAGAGGTAATTGTTAACAGATCAGGTCCAAAATCCGGCAGCATTTGCAAAAATAATCTGATTGACTCTCTAAACAAACGTTACTTTGTATACCCACAAATCATAGTGTTGCAAGTGACAGTGTCTCTAACTTCCATCTCTTCAAAAATTTGTATACAGTCCATTAAACTATCAAACTTAAAATACATCAACAGCAACCCGTTACTCAAAATCACATCTTTCTTGATACCAATCTTCTCTGTCAACCCATGAACTATTTTACCCTCCTCAACCAGCAATAAACCACCACATGCCGGTAAAACACTCGACACTGTATAAATATCCGGTGCAACACTCTCCAATCTCAACTGAAAAAATACTTCCAATGCCTCGTCAAAATATCCATTTGAACTGTATCCCGATATTAAACTATTCCAAGAAACCACATCTCTTTTAGGCATTCCATCAAACAAGTTTCGCTTCATACAGTTCACTCATTCTCGAATACATATCAATCAGAGCATTACAAATATACAAATCTGATTCAAAACCCATATCCATAACATCATTATAAATCGTGTTTCCCATCTCTTTGTCTAATAAGCTTGCGCAAGAACTAATAACCGAAGGGAAGGTATAGTTATCGGGTTTAATATTCCAATACAAGAGAAAGAAGGCCAGCAGATTTGGAATGTAAATATATTACAGTGTCTTCATGGATACCTGGTGTAAAGGTGACAACAAATTTGCTCTTTCTAGATTACAGCACACTTACTACATGAAATAAATAATCCATGAATTCACATCTACAAGTCATTCAAAAAAGATATCTCTAAATAATCAAGAATCAAAACCTGAATATACGCCATTGTCCCTCAGAAGTCTTTTTTCTTCTTCAACATAGTTCTTTCCTCTACTAGACTGGCCAAGATCTCTCTTCTTCTTTTCCCGTTGTGAATAAGAAACATTCTTCTTCTCTTTCTGTGTTTGTACATGTGCCAGCTGCTCTCCTTCAATGATTGCAGCCCTTGTCTTCTGTCTATCCACATAAGTCTCTTCAACCTCTTTTACTCTATTTTCTTGGCCTTTAGACCAAGACCAATCCTGCTTGCCATCATTTGGGTCCTTGGGTGGAGGCACATTCAGTACTGATAATCCACCTTTGTAGCCATATCTACTTAAAGCAGCAAAATCTATTCCTTTGCTTTTCCCCTTTGCAGATTTAACTGATAAAGAAAAAAAATGGAGCTGAGAAAAGTTTCATATTATAACAGAGAGCTAAGCTCAATGCTTTAAACAAGACTATTACTTAAGGGGGGGTGGGGTGGGGTGGGGTGGAGGAGGGGTTCACTTTCCATCAAAATTATCACAAATTAAAGGCACAAGTTTAGTGCACCATTCATATCCATTCATATAAATAAGAATCCCCTCACCTACAATAACTTAATTTTCCCTAAAAGCACGCACCCATTTCCCTTCATGAAAAAATAAATAAAATAAATACTTCATTTTGGACACCTATATTCCAGGATCATATGAACAATGATACTATAAAAAGAACAGACCAGCATCAACATATTTAAATCCTGACTCCATATACCAGAGTGATCTGACCAGCCACACAAGTGCAGACACAGAGAAAAAAGGAGATTACAAAGAAAGAAGCAAGATACAAATATTCATGGGTCACAGTATTATTTAAATCTAAAATACATTATAACTTGTGAAGGTTTTACTTTGGAGCTACCTTTGCTATTTTTAGCACTGGTCTTAGTAGAACCTTTCTCATCCTCTGAGCTGGTATCAGGGCTTGAAGATTCATCACCGGAAGATGTCCCATCACTCTCATCATCCTCATCATCTCTCCATGGTGTAGCTCTCTTCATGGTGCTACTTACTGGTATGGCTGGTTATGTGTAAACCATTAAATTTCAGCAAATACACATATTCAGCAAAACAAACATGAAAGTAAAAAATAAAATTATGAGAGAGAAAAGTAACACTCCCATAGCTAATTTAGGAAGCAAAAAGATATCTCTATCAGAGCAAACCCCATTTAGCAACCTGGATAAAATTTAGCAGGATAGAGATGGAATGAAAACTCTTCTTTTTATCTGGACTGAAGAGAAAGGGATTCTTCTGTTGATGGCTTGTATTATGGTCAAAAAGGACCAGAACATGGTATGTTTTACCTAAGAATTAGACTTTTAAAACATATGGGATGAAGCTTAAATAATGTTAAACTATTGAAGGAGAGCAACTGTGTAAAACCTTGCTCCATGTACAAACCAGACACATTGAAAGCACCAGTGTCTACAAGAGTTATAAATGAAAATGCTTTACAGGCTTACTAGTTTTTCTTCATTTTGGAATTAAGTTCTCTAACTTCTCTCCTTAATCAACAATGAAGCAGAGACACATATCAGAATTTCTAGTATTTCAAAAATTGAAGTGCCTCAAAAATACAATGGAGAACATTTAATAGCCTGGCCATGCAAACCATTTGTAGTTACCTCCTTTACAAATGAAACTTGGAAACAAAAAGTACATGCTCAAGTATTTTTAATATGCAGAAAGGAAACATGAAACAAAATCTAGCATCTGGAGAGAGAGAGAGAAACAAAGGAGAGAAAAAAATTCTAATAAAACCTAAAGGCTATATAACTCAATTCACCAGAATGTGGATACTGAAAGTATTAGGACAGATCATCCATCAATCTCCTAAGCTGAACTGTGCCAAGACTACAAAAGATGTAACATATTTCATGTCATACATTAAGAATTTAAGTTTTTGGTACATAATTAAGCAACGAAATTCCAAAAACAAATTAACATTGGATATTCCAGGACCATGGGAAAATTATCTACCACAATCTTGAACTTTCTCAAAGTACATGTATTGCCCTTGAACTTCAAAATGCTAACAGACCTCAAATTTAGATGGCAGAAGCTGTTAAACAGTGGTGGTGTGAGCCTAGTTAGATGAGCTTTTGCTCAACCTGCTAGAGCAGAACTAGAAAGAACAGAAGAGATAACTTCAGAATAAATTACTTGGATCAAGGTAATGTTAGGAAGGTGTATTTATTAGAGAATGGCACTGTTTTAATCATTTAGATATACAATCCTGCTCTTGAAAAAATTTCAGACAGTTAAGATTCAGCTGCCTGGATTGCCACAAGAGTAGTTGAGGAAGCTCCAGGACAAGAATATGGGTTTTGCACCTCATCCCATTGAAATGAATGTCACCGCAGCTCTACATTCCGAGATTTGTGAAAGATATTAATGGGCCTTCAGTAAGCCACAAGTTGGTCAGGTGATGATGTTCATAATGCCAAACAGGGCAGTGAATGGAAGGGTATGAATGGAAATTTTAAGACTTCAAAGGCAAGATCTAAATTTTCGAAGTTTTAAGAGCAAAACCTTGATTTTGAAAATGCTTAGGTTTATGGGGATAATTTACCATTGTAATTAATTACCAGAATAGCTACTAGAACAGCTACTTGAAATTTTGACGTTCCAGTTACCAATGCAATAAAAACAGGGACCATACCCTGCCAATGCCCAAGCATACACATCATAGCAACATAATGTAAAACTAAAAGCTTCAGCATCAAGACTATAAAAGTAACCAACAAAGTGGAAGATGTCTTGTCAGACGAAATATTATTCTCCGATTTAAAAAACTTTACCATTAAAACTTTATAGCTAGCCACACTAACAAGCAGTGATTTTCAGTTATGCAATTAAGATTTCTTTAGAAGACCAGCTTTGTATGATCTCATTTATTCCATTCTAGTTAATGCATATCCAGCTGAATACTACGACCAATAATCTTAATATGATTAAATCTCTCAATCTTAAGAATTGTCGGCCTTTAATTGAAAAAAAATTACTGAAAGAATTAGAAGCTGGACTTCTAAACATCTTTCGTCTGCTGGTATGATGTTTCTTGCAGAGAAAGTATGGGGGAGCTTGCACTCTTATAGGTGTAGGATTTTTCTTTTGCTAGAACATGTGTTGCAATATGTTGACAGGCTGGGTAGGGCTTTTTCATGAACAAGTGGTGACTCTAAATCTCACAGAAATCTCATTTTTGGGACGTCAGTTTGTTGCCCTTTGACTCAAGGAGGTTTGGAATTTTAGTTTCCTTTAAATTTGAATGTTGCAATGCTCCTTAAAGTTTTGTAGGATATTGCACTGAAAGCTGATAGCTATTCATTACTGCAGTCTACTTCTATATCAGATGAAATAAGTGTAAGCAGTCATCTTCTTGGCCTAAGAAATGGTGATGCAGTTTGAGGGCACTCACTGTCTAGGGAGTGAATTATGTAGATGGAAATGTGCAATAGAAGTTAAATAGGAAACCTTTTTCTATAGCCCCTAGCTCACATTTTCTTTTTCAGCCTTCCCAACATAAACAGAGATGGATTTTATTTGCTTAGTTTCATTTATTGGTTGGCTTTATTAGATAAGCTCCCTGTTAGATCTCTAAGGTAACTAGATATGATGCTTCTATTTCTTCTCTCTGCCCTTTATGTGGTATGGGAATTGAGACTAGAGAAAACTTACTCTTCAGTTGTCTCTTGTCTCATGCCATATGGTTGAAAGCTTTCTCATATGGTTTGTTTGACAGATTTCTCTTGGGTATTAAGCTTCTATGGAAAAGGTACTAGTGATGGTGTCACTAAGGTGTGTTTTAGCAGCAGTTTTTTTGGCCTAAGGACCACATGAAACCAACTATTTTTTAGCAAGGACTCCTTGGTACTGATTACAGTTTAAGTTGTATTAAATTCTCTGTCCAGATGAATTTGCTAAGATTTGTGAGATAAATAATTCTAGTACGAGCATATTATGGTGAACCAGCAATGCAATCAATCCTTCCTTTTGTAAACCACTGGTGTGTTTGAGAACTTTGCAGTGTATTTTAGTTTAACTACTATGTTTGTTGAGAGTGTACTCTTGCTCTTGAACTATATTGCACTTAAGACTATGTATGTAGATTTACCTCTAGGGAAGAAATGCAACATTCTTGATTCCTCCAACCCATTCCACCCAAAGAAAACAATCATTAGCGTTACACATTATGTATGAATTTTGTATATGCATTTTTACTAATTGACATGCAAACACATAACAGAAAAGGACAAAAACAAATAGTCTGTTCATATTCTTGATCACTATTTTAATTTTTCTTTTGTTATCTATATCACAAAAGAAAAAGTTTAGACGTCTAAAAAAAAAAAAAAAAAAAAAAAAAACATTTTTCTATGCAATGCTAAGCATATATGTACCCTTGGGAATTACATAGGAAGAACTAGTTGGATGATGTTTCTAATTCTCAATAAATAATTCAGTGCTGAACTTGTACGTTTAGCTCAAAATACTTGTTCTCAAAGTCCAAAGAAGAAATATATTGTTGGAGAAAACCGGATACATATTATATTTTGACCAAAATTATATTTCCCAATAACACTAGTCTATAACTTCAGAATTAGCTAAAGAGAAAAAAGGTAAGCTTGTATAGTAAAATCAAACTTCCCAAAAACAGAAACCAAAAAGCATCAATATATAAATAAATGGTCTGGGGTAGATCAGTTCAAAAAATCATGCGAACTCAAATTCAAAGCAAACATTCATCAGATTTTAGATGCTAATAGCTACAAATCGATGTGTTTTAGAAACAAAAGAAACTTTCAAATCCTGAAAGTTTAGGATTTTGAAGAGTTCATATTTGATTCTGACTTTTATTTTTCATGTTTAAAGAGACACATCAAAATTTAAGAGAAAGTTTAGGATCCCTGAAAGTAATCATCAAAAAGAGAATATCTGGGTTATATATACACATGTATACCTGCACATTTAAAATATCCATCTAGGACACTTTAAAAAACATTATAGATCAACTACCAAAAAAAAAAAACCATTATAGATCTTCCAAACCCTAAAATTCAAGTCTTGCATGTTACTTAATCTAGTAACCCACCACACCAAATAGCTGCAAAAGAAGAGATCAAGGAGACTTGAGCTCATCATCAAAAAGCTTCTTTTATAAGACTTAATTGGCTCTTACTTCTTAATTGGACATGAAATAGGAAACATCTAACAACCAGTTTTAGCCATTAATGAAATAATGTCATCACTTCTCCGCCTCTAATAGGTAACAAAAAGTTTTAAAATTTCTCATGCAAAAACACGTTAATTCGTTTCTAATATCTCTAAATTCTTATCGTTGACAAAACAACTCCCGAAATCTCTACCCTCGAACCAGTTCAAAAGTTCTGCTATTACAATCATAAAAGCATTCCAGTGACCAGAACAGAACAGAAATTCTCAAATTTCATCCCTACGAAATTGCAAATATACTTTAAGATTAAAAAATCAAAACTCTGGAAAGGGATTTTGCACATACTTCCTTGATTGTGTTAAGACTTGCTTTTCCAAAACTTTTCGCCGGCTGATAACTGGAAAAAGTAGAAGACAGTGAACCACAAAATCTCGAAGAGAGAGGGAAAAGATATGTATATTTGAGGGTTCTTTTAATTAAAATATCGAGCTTTATATATAGAAAGTCTCAAATAAAATTTTGTAAATTGTTGTTTATAATTATTACATTACAATTATTTGTTTTTTTTATTTAAAACTATTATACTTTTAATTTTCTATATTTATGAAACAAAATTATATTTTTTTAAAAAAATTTATATGAAAAATATTATGACTTAACATTTTATACTTATGTTGTTATGATAGGGCAATAACAGCTTATAATTCCCTTTTCGCCAATAGAAATCTTTGAGAAGTAGTCTTGAATATTTGTAAAATGTAAACTAGGGTATCTCTATTGCCTACAGTGAAATTGCGTTCATATCGAACTCACACGGGCGACTAATCCGGACTCGATCTGGGGTGCGCTCGCAGAGTCCAACTCTTACTCGCTTTTTAAGGCGGTGCTAACACCACCTCAGGGGGATTCGAACCTAGACCATCCGCCCTGAATAGAAACTTTATGAATCCGCTTACCAACTCCCCCAAGTTGCTTTGGGTTAATTTTTTTTTTTATTATTTAATTTTTCAACCTTTTATTTTCTTATATTAATATTTTCAATTTTTTTTGGTTAGTAATATTTTCAACTTTAATCTGTATAACTTTTAAAACATTATCTTTTTAAAAAAAAAAAATTATCTCTAATTTGAATTTTTTTCACTTGTTTTAACTCAATTTTTTATTTTTTCATTTTTTTTTTAAAAAAAATTATTCAAAAATTCTTTAAAATGATGGTTGAGGAATTTATGAAATTATTTAAATTGATTGTTTATATTATAATTATTTATAAATATTCTTTTTGTTGATTTTAGAAATGTGCATTTGTTTTGTTTAATAACTATAAGTAATGTTTTTTTTTTTTTTTTAAAATTTAATTTTTTTTTCAATTTTTATATAAGTTTATATAAAATTTTGAAATATCATATTTCTATGGTATAATTCAATAATTTAATAATTAATACAAATGTATATTATATATATATTCATAAAATTTTAACTTAATAAAAATATATAATGTATAATTATACATAAATAATGATAAAATTATAACAAAATAAATAAAAATATAAAATTTTAAATATATTTTTTAAAAAAAAATTATTACTACCAAAAAAATTTAGGAACTCTGTAGATATATTTTTTAAATATAATTTTATTTGAAAAGAATTATTTAAAAAAGATAATGACGTTACAAATAGTTTTAATGAAGCAGAATGACGAAGGGAGTTATGGGCTTCCCATCCCAATTCCTCAGGTTTCCATTTCCATCTCCACGCTTTTGTAAAAAATACAAAAACCCTAAACCCTACTGGAACAGAACCCTATTCCAGCACCATCATCTAACCTCCTTCTTACTTGTTGCATAAACCCTCAAATTCTTCTACTTTTCTGTTCGAAAACCCCTCCTTCTCGTTTTTTTTTCACCCACATTAACTAAACTCGTAGCTTTTTTGTCTCACCATGACTGATGATGTTGTGCATTCTCGCTCAGAGAAGAAGAAAAAGAAAAGCTTGCAAGCAACTGAGAACGAATCCCCAGAAAAAACTCAAACCAATGGGGATGATGCTTCTTCAGATTTCTTGATTAAACCCCAAGCATTTACCACTAAAATTGATACATCTCAATGGCCGATTTTATTGAAAAATTACGACCGCCTTAATGTCAGAACTGGACACTACACTCCTCTGTCTGCTGGCTTCTCTCCGCTTAAAAGACCCTTAGTTGAATACATCCGTTACGGTGTGATCAATCTCGACAAGCCTGCTAATCCATCGTCTCATGAAGTCGTTGCTTGGGTCAAGCGCATTCTCCGAGTTGAGAAAACTGGTCACTCCGGTACATTGGATCCTAAAGTTACTGGTAACTTAATTGTTTGTATTGACCGTGCTACTCGGCTGGTTAAATCTCAGCAGGGTGCCGGAAAAGAATATGTTTGTGTTGCACGCTTGCATTCTGCAGTGCCTGATGTTGCCAAGGTGGCCAGGGCACTGGAGGTT
This sequence comes from Cynanchum wilfordii, assembly GCA_025388415.1. Taxonomy (NCBI): domain Eukaryota; kingdom Viridiplantae; phylum Streptophyta; class Magnoliopsida; order Gentianales; family Apocynaceae; genus Cynanchum; species Cynanchum wilfordii. The sequence goes on from JAHSUH010000574.1 coordinate 879,151, forward strand.
TTAACCGGGGCTGTATTTCAGCGGCCCCCTTTGATTTCTGCCGTTAAAAGGCAGCTTAGGATTAGAACCATATATGAGAGTAAGCTTCTAGAATATGATGCTGCTAGGCATTTGGTGGCTTTCTGGATTTCTTGCGAGGCAGGAACTTATGTTAGGACCATGTGTGTGCATTTGGGGTTGTTATTGGGTGTGGGAGGACATATGCAGGAGTTGAGAAGGGTGAGGTCTGGGATAATGGGGGAAAAAGATAATATGGTTACAATGCATGATGCGATGGATGCACAATGGATGTATGATAATTACAGGGACGAGAGCTATTTGAGAAGGGTGATTATGCCATTAGAAGTTCTGTTGTCTAGTTATAAAAGGCTTGTAGTGAAGGATTCTGCTGTTGGTGCCATTTGTTATGGAGCAAAATTGATGATTCCTGGCTTGTTGAGGTTTGAGAATGATATTGAGGTTGGGGAAGAAGTTGTTCTGATTACTACAAAAGGGGAAGCAATTGCCTTAGGCATCGCTGAGATGACTACTTCTGTTATGGCTACATGTGATCATGGAGTTGTTGCAAAAATTAAGAGGGTTGTGATGGATAGGGATACATACCCGAGGAAATGGGGTTTGGGGCCGAGGGCATCTATGAAGAAGAAGTTGATTGCTGAAGGAAAGCTGGATAAGCATGGAAAACCTAACGAGAACACTCCATCTGAGTGGACGAGGAGTGTGGTTTTACCTACTGGAGGGGATACTATTATTGCAGGTCTTGCTGCAGCTGCTGCTAATGTGGATACTGCAGTGATTGAGGTTGAGAAAAAAAAGAAAAAGAAGCACAAGGATAAAGAAGAGGATGTAGAAGATGGGCCCAAGCGGAAAATTGATGATCTTGATGGTAGCCCTGCCGTTGATAATACTGCTAAGAAGTCGAAAATTTCTGTAGTTGAGGAGACTACCGAAGTGAAAGAGAAAATTGAACTGAAGAAGGGTGAGGCTGAAGTGGAAGTTGCGAAAAAGGAGAAGAAAAAGAAAAAGAAAAAGAAAAAAGATGGTGATGATGCTGTTCCCTCTGATGAGGAGAAATCATCTAAGAAAGAAAAGAAAAAGAAGGATGAGGAGAAGGATGATTCTGGCTCATCAGACGATGACAACAAGACTGAGAAGAAGGAGAAAAAGAAAGACGTGGTGAAAGGTGATTCCCCTGATTCACATGTTCATGAAACTGTTAAGAGTGAGAAGAAGGACAAAAAGAAAAAGAAGAGTAAAGATTAGGAAGCTTAGTTTTGAAAACAAGAACCTTAGAGTTGCAGTGCAATTTTTAATGCTTATAATTAATGTTATATGGTTCTGTAATGTTTATGCTTAGTATTTTATCTTCTGTTATGATTCACACTTTTCTTTTTTCTATGGATTTGGTTGACCTTTATAAGTAATTTACATGGTGCTTGGTGAATCTCTGTAGTGCTTTGAAGTGAAATTTCTTGAAGTTTCTTATCTTGAAATAGTTGTTTGCCTTCACTTATATATGCTTTTCTTCTATATTTAGCTTCTGACCACTTTGTATGTTATTTTACTTGGTCCTTTTGCATTAGCCTGCCTCAGATCAGGTCAGTTTTGCTTAGAAAATGTTGGTGGATTGGTTTAGGTGAAGTAGTAGTAGTAGGAGTTGAAACAATTTACTTTTGGCCAATTTGAAAGAGTTTTTCTTTGAATTGATGCCATTGCTGTTCCACTTATGCTGTGGTTCACTTTGAACATCAATTTCTGCAATAGTGGTCAGGTGTAAAATTAGTGGAAATGGAGATTTGTGTATCAAATAAATAAGTTGTCGATAGACTTGGATTGTGAGGTTGTGTTTTTTTCTCCCATTTCCAGCTTGAAAAAAAAAATTGTAATTTGAATTTAAACTTGAATATTTATGTATATGGAATTGTTATGGCAACAAGTCTGCGATCTATTACTCGTATTATGAGGAGAAAGAACCTGTGGCCTATCACTAGTATGGGATATAGTTGCACTCTCATGCTACTGGTTTTGGTAAGTGCTCCTGTATTACTATTCTTCGGCAGTCTGAAGTTATCTTTTACTGTTTGTTCATATATATGAATTGTGGACTTGCTGCACGTAAATTTTAGATACACGTGACCTTAATCATGTAGTAAAGCTACATTCATTCTTTATGGTATGCATTATGTTGCTTAACATCCATACATTGTGGTATATGTTTACTTCCAAGGTCACAATTTCAGGGTTTAAAGTACTTGAAAAAAAAAGAGCAAAATGGTTGGTAAGGTTTTCATCGGTGTTGCTTCGAGCTATGATCTAATGAATGATTTGATGAGTGGTGGACGACATAGACTATGGAAGGACAGGTTTATTTATTTAAAATTATCTTGGTTTTCAGCTGTTCTTTAATATTTTCTTTCTTTTAGTTACATGCGGTTTGACACTTCCAATATTCTCTTCTCTAGATTGGTTTCTGAACTGAATCCATTTCCTGGAATGAAGCATTTTGATGTTGCTGGTGGCACAGGTAAACACTTTTTCCATGGCATCTCTTCATGGATATCTAGTTTTTGATATAATCAGGAATTGTAAAATATGTAAAATACTTCAATAATTTTACAGGAGATGTTGCACTCAGGATACTAGAACATATATACAGTGCCAGACGACGAGCATTGCAGGATTCTTCTGAAGAGATTTATGGGAGGATACTAAGGTTTATGTGTGTGATATCAATCAAAATATGTTAAATGTTGGCAAGAAACGAGTACTGGAACAAGGCAAGAACTTCAAGTCATTAATCTACTTATGAATTGTTGAAAGAGAAGATAACCACCAGATGTTTCATGCTTGATCTTTTTAACAAAAACTTCTGGCTTTGCCACTTATAGGTTTCATTGATGGGAAATCCCTTGTTTGGGTTTAGGGTGATGCTGAAGCCCTGAACATTGAGGACAACTCGATGGATGGATACACAATTGCTTTTGGCATCAGAATTGTTACCCATATTGAAAAAGCCCTTGCTGAAGCATATAGGTGCTGCTTGATTTGTTTATTCCTAGGAAATTTTGAAATTTGAGAAATTCTCTCTCTGTGTGTGCAACTGTTATGAACTGAGATTGGTAAGGACTTTCATAAGCCATCTTCACATCTGGGTATTTTGTGCCACTCAAAAGTCTTCATGGCTTTTAACCTTTCAGTCTATATAAGGTCACTTCTCTGAATGTGAAGAGATGCTATATTATGTTATCGGTTTTAAGGATCTAGGTGAACTATACACACTTTTATGTGGGACTTGACATGACATCCACTTTTGACTATAATATGGTTAAATTACGTTTGAGAAAAACTCATCATTTACAGTTTTCTTGACCTCATGTTAGTTTCCTATATTATAAGTTTTGCTGTTTGTTGCCAGGGTACTGAAACTAGGAAGAAGACTCCTTTGCCTTGAATTGAGCCATGTTGACACACAAATATTCAAAGAATTGTAAGTATCTTAGTTGAGAAATAATACAGCAGTGGAGCCTTTATGGTGCACCATGTTTCTAGCTTTCCTTGATTGACTGTTTTGTCTATGTTTTTATTTTTTGGTTCATGAATGCAAAGCATGCTTGGGATTAAAGTCCTTATCCTATCAAAATCTGTTCTATTCAAATAAATTAATCATTAAATATGAAACTCATATTTAGGGATCAGAAGGCTGAATTACTTCTGGCTTATGTGCTCTTCACTTCATTGCTTATATGCCTTTTAAAATTAAATTTGAAAAATTTATATTTACACAGAATGGCCAAAAAGAGTGAGAAACTTTCTTTGTTACCTATTTTGTTTATCTCCTTTAGCTTTGGTAATTACCGAGCATGATTTCCAGTTTGAAGATGAGACTAAATTAAGCCCTCAAGTAGTTCAGTTGCAAGGATATATTAAACAGCCCATTTGAATAATTTTAAGTAAAGAATCGTTTCGCGATTTGTATTACGGAAGTTTATGGATTTCGATAATTTTGATAACAGAGCTAAGTGATTTAACCTTTTCATCTGTTTTGAAAAATATTAAGTTTTTGGGGCATCTTGGTAATGTCTGAGTCTTGGAGCAGTATGGTTTACTGGAGAACCAGATCTGCCTACCACCGCCTTGAGAGAAACAGAAATTGGACATAATTCTCTTATCAAGAAACGAAAGTATAAGTTTACCATGGAAAACTGAAAGAGTTTTTTTGCTGCTGAGATCTCAACAGATCAACAATTAAAGGGAAGGTTTGTCCCGCAAGGGATGGCCGAGTTGGTGGAGTAGGCTGCTGGGGACTGCAAGGTCCCTGGTTTAAATCCTACCAACGCTTTCTTGGTCGAGCCTGTTACACAAGGTTTACCCAGTATAGTTTACCTGGCTGGCATGGTTTGCAGGCTATTACGCTATGCCCGAGGGTTTACCCAGTGTGCACTCGATGAGTAGCGGTTGCGGGTTCTTCCGTCAAAAAAAAAAAAAAAAAAAAAAAACAATTAAAGGGAAGGTGAAATTCAAAAGAAAGGCAGCACAAAAGATATTTGACATTGTTAGACTAGGATAGCATCAACATACAGATTCTAGAAAAGGGGAAATGGAATTGTAAATTTCAAAGATTAAGACTTGTTTTTGTACACCTGATTTTGAAAGTTTTGATGAAATGCAACAAAAAAGAAAAACTAAACATATCCTGCAAATTATAGTAGTCCAGAGACAAAATAACCCTCAGTCAATCATGATTGGTTTGTCTGGAGTATAGCCTACGTCAGGGACCTCGTTCAGACAGGGTAGTCCTTCAGTTCGGATAACCTGGACTCTGAATTTAATTCTTGTTTCGCTGCACTCACTAAGCTCAAAGAAACATCCATATCCTTCCTTTAAATTGTTATCCAAAACAAATGCTTTCCAACCAGCACGATCAAACCTCTTGGCCTTGTTGGCTCCTAGGTAAACCATGTTCCATTTCTTGCCACAGTATTTCAAAACAACTGGGACTGCCTTACTAGGAAGTTCTTTAATCATTTTGACTGGCATACCCTGACATGTCAGTTTTTCTTACTTTTCATGTACAACAAAAATGAATGAAATTTTTGCAAAATACATGTGTTTTTCCAAAGTAGTTAGTTACCAGTAAATATGAGGAAGTGACATGACTCTTCGACAAAATGAGATGAAACAAGGGCTTCCCAGAGAATGGCCAAAATTCTTCGTCATCCTCCATTTCAGAATCCAACCCTGCTTGAACTTGTGTGCTCTTCACAGATTCAGATTGTATAGGCTTCAGGATATCAGAGCACACTTCTTGGGGCTGACGCAAAAAACCCATTTCAATGAAGATTAAGGTCTCGAGTTCGTATGAAAGACTAATTCTTTTCTTATTTCTATCATAATTAACATTAAAGAAGCTATTTCTCAACTGAAAATTTGTAATTTCTCCAAAGATTTTGTGTTTCTCAGAAAAATGTTCAAACTTTCAGACAACTACTAGGAGGAGGTTTAAGGAACTTAAAATTTTGTAAAGTGTGGAATAAAAAAATGGTAAAATAGACCATCCTCCTGCAGAAGAGCCAACATATTTTCCATGGCTTCTCAAACACACAATTCCAGACATATATAAAATATTTGTATCCTGGACTTTCTGGAACTATTACAGTACTACTTTTGTCCAATTCCTGACTCAATATGTTTGAAAAATCGAAAAAATGGAGAGGAAATAAAATGGGTGCATACCTCCGATTGGACAACCGCATTAAGAGGCGGCAAATAGTCGAACATTTCTTCATCAAATTCTGCCTTTTTTTGTTTGATAATAGCATGATCCATATCCGCAGTTCTTAAAAGAACCCAAATCCAAAAAGTTGAAAAAAAAAAAGAAAAAAAAGAAAAAGATATAGAACTTTGAAGCTAAATGTTTACTCAAATAGTCAGATAAAAACCAAAAAACTCTCCAACTTCCGGGGGATGTGATACTTTCGCCTTGGGAAGGAAACAGCAAGAAGAAAAACGAAGCCCGTTTTCCAAAATGCCAAGAGTAAACGAGTGAGGCATTACTGAGAAGAACCAAAAATCTTTACCAGTCCTTCGAAGTTCGAACCCATAAAGCTGTTTACTGTTAAAATGTCTGTGCCTTTTACATAGAAATGAAATGATCACAGATTTCAAAGCTCAAGAATCCACTATTATCTCCCATTTTTCAAAGGAAAATCAAATCCAAAGGATTTTTATTTTTTTAATTCCATTCACTTCGACGGAAATCTATATTCATCTAATCTCACTTATCTTCTCTGACTACACTTATGCAAAATCCATATTGAGAATGTGTAGACGTCTATCAAGGTTCTGTATTAATGAAATTTTTAATACATGAGTGGAATTCGACTTTCAAAACTATAATATTTAATTAAAATTATAATATAAAAGTATTGAATTCAAATTTTTCGACTTGTCAAGTAAACCACATGAAAACAACACCCTTTTAAAGTCTTGAGGATATCTTTATAACATATTCAACAAATAAATTTGATATTATTTAATTCTCATATATGTTAGTATTGGTTTTTTTTTTTTTTTTTTTATTACAAATAACTTCAATACTCTCTTCTTCCTAATGCGCAAGATTGGTGCTCTAAATTTAATATGAAATTAAACCTTATATTTATATAACTAAATATTAAGATTTAATTAATTCACATTTTTTAAAGTAATATAGGTTTATGCAAAAAATACATAGTTTTAAAATTAAAAAAAAAAAAAGAAAAGGAAAGATTGTCAAATTTGTTATAAAACCCATGGTATTTTTTTTAGCTGTTACTTAATAATCGACTTAGTGATCTTCTAAATGAATTATGTGAAACTTAGGTTATAATAATTTTTAATTTATATGTGCAGTTATTAATATCTTTTTTATCTATATATTTATGTTAATTAATATTTTATAATAATTATTATTGAAACAAATAAAATTTATAGGAATAGTATTTATTCTGCGCATGTATGTCAAGGGTCTAGTTTCCATGAATAGGAATATACGCATCCGATATTCTTTCTTCTTTTTTTTTTTTTTTTTTTTTTTTTTTTTGTTGAAAACCGGGTTTTTTTATATAAAATAAATAAACACCGAGGAAAACCTCAAACATTGCCGGACTCCTTATTCCAGGCTGAAAGAAGTTCCACTATACTTCTAAGACTCCTTTTAGCAATAACATAGGGGTCCTCCAAGAAATGAGAACTACTATTCAGGTCAGCATTGTAGTTCAACCAAAGCACATGTACAATATGTCTAAACATATATTTCCACAAGGGGGGAAGTAAGGGATGACAGTCAGTATTCAACAAAATTCTGACTAATCCACCTAACTACATCAACCGCTGCAAAGAACCTCCTTCATGCTCCATCCGGTAGTAGGATACTCCACACTGATTTAGCTAACTTGCAATCACGCAAAAGGTGTAAACTAGTTTGTTCATAATGTCCACACCACCTACAAATGGGGGAACACAAAATGCCACATTTCCAAAGGAATTGAGCTTAGGAAGAGCTCGATGTAAGCACGCCCATAATGTGAAAGATGCTCGAGTCGGGCCCCTAAAGTGCCAAGTCTTCCGCCAAGGGATATTAGAGGGCCCTTGTCGGGCCGCCTGTAACTTCTATCCGAACGAACTAACCGAGAAAACACCGGAACTTGTAAGAACCCACCTGGGTCTGTCCCGAGCACCGGGATTAGAGGATAGAGACACTGCTTGCAAGTTGCCGATCCTTGCATTTGGAAGGTACTGTTCCAGAATTGATAGCTTCCACCCCGACATCGGGCACCAATAGTCCGCCACCACACTGTCTAGCATGTCCGTTGGAATTGGCGTCGGACAATCAGCATATAAGGGGTTGTTACCCATCCATATATCTAGCCGGAAGAGGATCTGCCGCCCATTTCCCAAGCTCCATTGAACACAATCCTGAACTATTGGAAAGGATTTCTCCAAAGCTCTCCAAATATGTGAGGTATTAGTCAATTTTGTAACCTGCAATAAGGCAGCCCAACCACCATATTTATTTGCCAGTATGTCACTACTCAACACCACTGGATTCCTAACTAGTCTCCATACTAGCTTGGCCATGAAGGATTTATTCATATCCTTTAGCCGCAGAAGCCCTAGACCACCAGCTTTCTTGGGATAGCAAATCTTCTCCCAAGCAATAGTATGGTGTTTCCTCTTCGTTCTATCCTCTCCCCAAAAGAATTGGCGGCTGAGCCGCTCCAAATATGATACCACTGTCTTCGGAATACACAAAATTTGCATGGCATATGGCGGAATGTTGACTAAGGTCGATGATATCGGGACTGTCCGAGTTGCCTTTGGTAGACAGTTTATCTTCCATCCAACTAGTCTCTTCTCTATCTTGTCAATAAGGTATCCAAAGTGCTTCCTCTTCATATGACCATGCATGAGGGGGACCCCCAAATATGTACCCAAATCCGTTGTCGACATAATTTGAAATTCATGACATATGGAATAACGTTGATAAGTCGGAGTGTTCCGTGAAAACCAAATGCGAGACTCCCTCGATTCACCCTTTGCCCCGAAAACCCACAAAAATCTGCAAGAATATGTTCCATAGTCCTTGCCTGCGAGAAAGAAGCCTCTCCAAAAAGTAAGAGTTCATACGCAAAAATTATATGGGAGATATTAGGTACCCTTCAAGAAATCCGCACCGGACTCCAAGACTTCTCTTCCACAGCCTGCGAAATAGAATGCCCCAAGACTTCCATACATAAAACAAAGACATACGGGGATAAGAGATCACCCTGTCTAAGCCCTCTCGAAGGGGTAAAGGCTGGTAGCTTTTCCCCATTCCAACAAAGCGCCAAAGACGTCGAAGAAATGCATTGAAGAATTAATTTACAAAATGAAGAGTTGAACCCCGAGAACGGTAAGACTTGCTCTAAAAAATTCCATTCCACTCGATCATACGCCTTCTCCAAGTCCACTTTTAGAATAAAACCACCATTCGAGCCCTTACGCTTCGAGAGAGAGTGAATGACCTCTTGTTTTGCTACAATATTGTCCGTCGTCGACCTCCTAGGTATGAAACTCGCCTGGTATTTACTGGTAAGTTTGGACATCATAGGTTTGAGTCTATTTGCCAATACCTTCGAGACCACTTTCGGGAGTACATTACAGAGAGAAATTGGTCCGAACTGGTTAAGGCTATCCGGTGCTAAACATTTCGGAAACTCATTCAGCCCCTCCGGAAGCTCCCCCGATGAAAATATTCCCAAAATAAGAGTCACCACCGATCCCTCCACAATCTCCCAATATTTCCGTAAAAAGACAGTTGAATAGCCATTGGGTCCCGGGGCTTTATGCGCCCCCCAACCCAAGCCTGAGAGCTCGAATCTCCTGGGGTGTTACTGGACGATTAAGCCAATGTTTATCAAGCATGGTTGACCGCAGGAAATTTCCAAACCGACGGCACACATGGTAGTGAAGGATCGGAAGTGTACAACTGTTTGTAAAATGAGCAAGTCATGGACCGTAAATGTTGGGGATCTTCACACCGGTTCCTGTTCGGATCCCTTAATCTCAAAATTTTGTTGCATCGTCGGCGAATTATCGTGGAAGTGTGATAGAAACAAGTGTTTCTTTCACCTGCTTTAAGCCAATCAATTCGAGATTTCTGCCGCCATAACAACTCTTCCGGGTATAGGATTGAATCCATTTCACCAACAAGTCCTTCTCCAACTGCACAAAGTGGGTAGAAATCCGATTAGCCAACGCTTTCCGAACTCCACCGATACGTGCCTTGCAGCGCTATTTGCGTCAAAAAATGTTTCCAAAAGTGAATCGGTTCCAGTGTTGGACTGAGTTCCTAAACCTCTTCATAGCCTCTAGTGCCGAACAACTTCTCCCCTAAGACTCCTTGACCAAATCCACAAAGGTCGGATGTGTAAACTAAGCTATCAACATTCTAAAGGGTCGATCAGGCTGCCCCCGAGACTCCCTCGCAGGTTCCTTAAGGAGAATAGGGTGGTGGTCGGATCTCTTACGGGGAAGATGTGTCACCTATGCTCTCGAGAACTTCATCAAGAATTGCTCATTTCCAAATCCCCTATCCAACCTCTCCTTAATATTTGTTACACAAGACCTCAAGTTGCTCCAAGTGAAGGGTGATCCATAGAACCCTAGATCAATTAGTGAACAACTTGCAATAGCATTTCTCAAACTAACCATCTTCCGTAGGCTCGCCAGACAGCCTCCTTTCTTCTCTAAAGCTGAAATAATCTGGTTGAAGTCTCCAAGTAACAACCAAGGTAGCTGAATGCATTAGCCCAATTTCTCAATATAAGTCCGGAGTTCATCTTGAAGATACACATTTGGAGCTGCATAAATGTTAGAAAAAACCCATGGTATTTTGTTCCTCTGTCGAATCAATACTGTCACCACTTGGTCGTACACTGATAGAGGTTCAATTTGCAATTGAGCATTGTCCCGGAAAATCCAAATACTACCCGAAAAGCCACAAGCCTCAGCCACAACAACATAACTAAAATCAGTTTTCCCAAAGATATCATTAGCAACAACACTAGAACTCCAAGTTTCCAACAATACAAGAATATTAGGTTTGTTGGTTCTCAACATGTCCCGGAGTTGACGAAGGAAGCACTTGGAACCGACACCTCTGCAGTTCCAAGAAATTATAGATGGAAGATTCATTGAGATGGACGGGAGTGTCCCTGTCCCACCTCCATACCCGAGGCATCATCTTGACTCGAAATAAGTTTCGGAACCGACCCGGGTTCATCAACTAGCATCCGATCCTCCTTATGTTTCCATTTTGCTCTCCTCCCTTGGCGTTTAATATTATCTGCTTCTAGAATTCCTTTACCCTTAGCCACATCTTTCCTCGGATTCTGCCCATTACTCTGTACCGTAGCTGGCATCGACCCTTCACTTTTTGCTGTCACAATAGAGTTATTTGAGATTTCCCCCAATGGGCTTCAAGCTTTTGGTCCCTACCCAATTCTCGGAGTCAAATTTTGTGTGGATTTCGACCTAGACTTAGCTACCGGGTTAGTAGCCTGTTTCCCGCTTGGCCCTCGGGTTGACCCGGTCTGGCCATGGGTGGCACCTGCTGGGCCCTTTTGGGCCTTCCTCATCCAGTCCATCTAAAACTTTAAAGCGTGACCTTGATGGGCCAGGCCGGTCCAAAATAACTCCCTTACCAACTGGGGCAGAGTGATTCACAACAGCCTCCGAATGAGATTCTAGATTAGGCCCACCAATCCCTAGGGCATCCCTTGTCGCTTTGTGCGTCTTGACCGAATCACCCTGTCGCCTCACCGACCGACAAACAGATGATTTCTGGCGTGTTTCTTTCGGTAGCATCCACGGGCAGTAAGGCGAATATATTATGCATTTGGTTTAGCTTTGCATTCAAGAGGCGAGGGTCCTTATCTAATAATGATGACTGAAGGTCCAAGGCATAGCTTTTCTACCAAGTATGAATACTAATATATGCAATTCGATCATTATCTTTATTCCCTTTTCTTACACTCTTGTATATATATACTTTATTTCATTCAAAAAAGAAAAAAAGAAATGAAAATCACGAAATGTTGTGGTAGTTACTTGTCTCTCGTGTATTAACTATATTACTATAAGATTAAGTTATAAAAATGAAACACATTTTGTGATAATATATTCCATGGGATGGCATCTTGAGCACAAGAGATGTATGTACTTAATCAAAAATAGACAAAGTTGAATAAGGAAAAATCTAAGGTTGAATTGAATTAGTTTAAATATAACTTGTATTCGCGTATATAGCCGTTTAAAATTTAATATCAAATTAATACTATTGTCTATAATTAAAACTCTATCAATACACCTTGTTTGATTTTATAAAAAATGTAAAAAAGAAAAAAAAAATGTGCATGTAACGATGCTTTCTTTCGGTAGCATCAAAGGCATATATATATATATATATATACATATACATGAGGATAAATGTAAGCCACAAAAAGAATAATATACCAAAAGGGAAGAGAGAAAAGTAAAAACTTTGTGCTGGATTGGAATATGACAAAATAAGTAGTTAAGAATTTTGGGGAAAAGAGCCTTCTTGTTGGACTCATTTCAATTAATGTTCCTTTCTTTTCTATTCTTCCCTTCAACCCCTTCTTATAAAGGAACCAAAAAAAAAAAAAAATTAAATTGTCAAAAATTAAACTGTTTTTTTTTTTCAAATTTCAAATTCTTTATTAAATCTGTTTTATACACATATATATATATATATATATAATATATATATATATATATATATATGACAAAAAAAATATTAAATCATTTTTAATAAAAAACAGCAATTTTTATATTTTCTAAAAATGATTTTTATATATAACAAAAAAAAAACGAAAGAATAAAGATTGTGATTCCTACATGTGACATTAAATACAAATTTTTTACAAAGAAACAAATAATTATACATACAATAATCAAGAAACCATTACAAAAAAAAAAATAAATAAATAAATAAATAAATTTAAATTTAAATACAAAACGTTTTACTTTAATCCCCTCTAAAATCTAACGTAAAAGGTACAAAAGGATCACTAGGACTTAGAAGAGTATCCAAGGGCTGCAATGCAGCAGATCGCATATTTGGCGGCATAAACATAAGAATTCATAATTTGATTGGTGGATTTCAAATTAACAATTAATTTTTTTTTTTTTTTTTACATTTTTCGTTTTCTCCGTTTTCTACCGCCACCTCATTCTTCTTCTTCCACTTTTGTTCTCTTCTCCTTCTCTTTCTGTTGCAGAAGAGAAAAGCGCTGGTGCTGTGATGGCAGGTTTGTTCGAAATTGGTTTTTCTACTTCTTCTCCTTTGATTTTTCTATTCTTCTATGCTTCTTCATATCCCAATTTATAATTTTCATCCAAGTTTATATTCTTTGGCTGTTGTTCCTTTTTTTTTCCAATTTTTGTTCTGTGTTTTTACTGTTCTAGTTGTGAATTCATAATTGAGTACCAGAATAATAGGATTTGTATTTCCAAAACAAATTTTTTTTTTTTTTTTTTTTTTTTTTTTGAAGAATCTTTAGTTTTGTGCAGCTTTTGTCTTTAAACCAAAAGTTGGAGATTACTTTTGTTTGTATAGTGACTCGGTTGACTTTAAACCGAGTTTTATTGTATCAGCCCGAGTGTCTGAACCCCTGTATTTAATACATGATCATTTTATTCAGATATATACATATATATTTTTGTATAAATTAGAGCTCTGTGACTAAAGGCTTACCAAAACATTATGGCAGAAGAAGAACTGAAGCTTTTCAGGACATGGTCAAGTCGATTTGCTTTAAGGATCGTCTGGGGACTGAAGATAAAGGGAATAGAGTTTGAAACCATATTTGAGGATCTGACCAACAAGAGCCCTTCACTCCTCCACTACAATCCTATTCACGAAAAGGTGCCAGTGCTTGTGCACAATGGTAAGCCAGTCTGTGAGTCACTTGAGATTCTTGAATACATCGATGAGATATGGAAGGAAACCCCTCTATTACCTCAGGATCCTTATCAGAAAGCCATGGCACGTTTCTGGGCAAAATTTGGAGATGATAGGGTATGAAAATCTCCTTTGCATTCCTTAATAGTTTAGTGTAGAAGCTCTGCCCCTTGAAATGTATTTTAACTCCATATGTATATATACTTTTGCAGGTTCTCAAATCTATATGGGATGTGTTTGTTGCACAAATGGAAGAGCAAGAGCAAGCAATTATTCTAGCACATGAGGATCTAAAATTCATCGAGGAGCAGCTTAAAGATAAGAAATTCTTCCATGGAGAGACAATTGGGTACCTGGATATTGCATTTGGTTGGATGGCAAACTTACTTAGCATTCTAGAAGAGATAATCAGCTTGAAATTGGTGGATGCAGAGAAGTTTCCTCTCTTGACTGCTTGGATTCACAATTTCTCAAATGCACCAGTCATCAAAGAATGCTGGCCTCCTCGAGACAAAATGATCACCAGATTCCAACTCATGCGTGAGAAGCATTTTACTGCGGCTGGACCATAACAGAGCCTTTTTTGTGATTCCGCCCATGGATGTAAACTCAATGTAAAACATCTAAAACAATAATAATCCAAAGTTGTGCCCTTTGAATCAGCAGCCTAAATTTCTTTCTCTTGAATGTTGATAAAGATGAAACTACCAATAATCTCCACAGCTACAGATACCATCTTTGAATAAATGAAATCTGTTGGCATCTCTTACTAAAATCTCTTGCTTTACAATCTTTGATATGAATTTGGTTACAGTATGGCAATCTCCACTGACACGTAGATTCTTCATTATCTGAAGAGGAGATCCTGGTTTTGTGTTCAACAAACCAAATGCTATGGCAAGCCTTTCACTATGCCCACAAAGCATGTCTAATTTCTCATCTTCCTCAACATCATGCAAAGCAAATCTCAGATCAGCAACATAACCTTCTTTAGCCATTAGTTCAGAAATAGTTCCTAACAACTCATACACTTCTTTGTACTGTTCAAAGAACTTCTCCCCAGCACCAAATACAAAAACCTTATTTTGTATCTCCAACCAAGTACATCCACGGTCCTTTTTTAGTCCTCTATCTCTCAAGGATTTCCTTATCATTCTAACTTGATCCCATTTCCCTAATGAAGCATAGACATTTGAAGCTAAAACATGATATCCTGGATCATCGGAATTAAGTTCAAGCAAGTTTCTTAACGCCGGCTCTCCCATCTCAACATCTCCTCTAGTTCGACAAGCACTTAGAAATGCTCCCCATATGCTTGTGTCGGGCTGCAATGGCATGGAAAGGATGAACTTCTCTGCTTCAGCTAACAATCCAGAGCGCGATAGAAGATCGACCATGCAAGAATAGTGCTCAAGCCTAGGCTCAATGTCGTAGTCTTTCTTCATTTGGTTAAAGCAATCTCGCCCTTCAGGCACCAAACCAGAATGGCTGCAAGCAAATAACACTGAAATGAACACAATGTGATCCGGAACTATGCCAGTTTCCTTCATCTCCATGAAAGCTCTTAGAGCTTCTTTTCCATCACCATACATTCCATAGGCAGATATCAAAGCAGTCCATGATATGACATCTTTAGTTTTCATGAACTTGAATACATCACGGGGTTCATCAAACTCCCACTTTTAGAGTACATCTCAATAAGTGCATTCCCTACTGGCAAATTAGATTCAAATCCTAACCTGAATATACAGCCATGAATCTCTTTTCCTTGCCGTTTTGCACCAAGATAGGAACACAAAGGTAAGGAACTTAATATGGTTGCAACTTCCAAAGACATCCCTTCATTTCTCATACAACTGATCATTCTCAAATCTAAATCGCAGTCTTCAAAATGACTACATGCGCTTCCATGTTCTTGAATTGTCTCATGGAATCCTCCATTTTTCCGCATTTGGCATACACATCCACAAGTGTGTTCCCCACAACTATGGTGGAATCAAATCCATGCTTTATTATATCACACAGTGCAGTTGCCTTATAAAATGTAAGTCTGCAAACTGTTGACCCAATGCTAGAAGCATAAGATAAGTGACAGAATCAGGTTCAAAATCCATCTTCATGGTTCTAAAAAGTGCTATAGCTTCCTTGTGAAATCCATGTTCTACATAACCATTAATCATTGAGTTCCAAGACACTAAATCTCTGCTATTCATGCTGTCAAAAACTGCTCTTGAAGACATTAAATCACCACAATTCGCATACATATTGATAATGATATTATGAGATGTAATATCACAAGTAAACTCACATTTTACGAAGTAGTCATGAATGTATCTTCCAAAATGTAAGTCTCCTACCTCACCACAAGCACGCAATACAGAGGTAATTGTTAACAGATCAGGTCCAAAATCCGGCAGCATTTGCAAAAATAATCTGATTGACTCTCTAAACAAACGTTACTTTGTATACCCACAAAGTGTTGCAAGTGACAGTGTCTCTAACTTCCATCTCTTCAAAAATTTGAATACAGTCCATTAAACTATCAAACTTAAAATACATCAACAGCAACCCGTTACTCACAATCACATCTTTCTTGATCCCAATCTTCTCTGTCAACCCATGAACTATTTTACCCTCCTCAACCAGCAATAAACCACCACATGCCGGTAAAACACTCGACACTGTATAAATATCCGGTGCAACACTCTCCAATCTTGCGCAAGAATTAATAACCGAAGGAAAAGGTATAGTTATCGGGTTTAATATTCAATTCTCTCATTTGCTTGTAAATTTCCAATACAAGAGAAAGAAGGCCAGCAGATTTGGAATGTAAATATATTACAGTGTCTTCATGGATATCTGGTGTAAAGGTGACAACAAATTTGCTCTTTCTAGATTACAGCACACTTGCTACATGAAATAAATAATCCATGAATTCACATCTACAAGTCATTCAAAAAAGATATCTCTAAATAATCAAGAATCAAAACCTGAATATACGCCATTGTCCCTCAGAAGTCTTTTTTTCTTCTTCAACATAGTTCTTTCCTCTACTAGACTGGCCAAGATCTCTCTTCTTCTTTTCCCGTTGTGAATAAGAAACATTCTTCTTCTCTTTCTGTGTTTGTACATGTGCCAGCTGCTCTCCTTCAATGATTGCAGCCCTTGTCTTCTGTCTATCCACATAAGTCTCTTCAACCTCTTTTACTCTATTTTCTTGGCCTTTAGACCAAGACCAATCCTGCTTGCCATCATTTGGGTCCTTGGGTGGAGGCACATTCAGTACTGATAATCCACCTTTGTAGCCATATCTACTTAAAGCAGCAAAATCTATTCCTTTGCTTTTCCCCTTTGCAGATTTAACTGATAAAGAAAAAAAATGGAGCTGAGAAAAGTTTCATATTATAACAGAGAGCTCAGCTCAATGCTTTAAACAGACTATTACTTAAGGGGGGGGGGGGGGGTGGGGTGGAGGAGGGGTTCACTTTCCATCAAAATTATCACAAATTAAAGGCACAAGTTTAGTGCACCATTCATATCCATTCATATAAATAAGAATCCCCCTCACCTACAATAACTTAATTTTCCCTAAAAGCACCCATTTCCCTTCATGAAAAAATAAATAAAATAAATACTTCATTTTGGACACCTATATTCCAGGATCATATGAACTAGCATCAACATATTTAAATCCTGACTCCATATACCAGAGTGATCTGACCAGCCACACAAGTGCAGACACAGAGAAAAAAGGAGATTACAAAGAAAGAAGCAAGTTACAAATATTCATGGGTCACAGTATTATTTAAATCTAAAATACATTATAACTTGTGAAGGTTTTACTTTGGAGCTACCTTTGCTATTTTTAGCACTGGTCTTAGTAGAACCTTTCTCATCCTCTGAGCTGGTATCAGGGCTTGAAGATTCATCACCGGAAGATGTCCCATCACTCTCATCATCCTCATCATCTCTCCATGGTGTAGCTCTCTTCATGGTGCTACTTACTGGTATGGCTGGTTATGTATAAATCATTAAATTTCAGCAAATACACATATTCAGCAAAACAAACATGAAAGTAAAAAGTAAAATTATGAGAGAGAAAAGTAACACTCCCATAGCTAATTTAGGAAGCAAAAAGATATCTCTATCAGAGCAAACCCCATTTAGCAACCTGGATAAAATTTAGCAGGATAGAGATGGAATGAAAACTCTTCTTTTTATCTGGACTGAAGAGAAAGGGATTCTTCTGTTGATGGCTTGTATTAGGGTCAAAAAGGACCAGAACATGGTATGTTTTACCTAAGAATTAGACTTTTAAAACATATGGGATGAAGCTTAAATAATGTTAAACTATTGAAGGAGAGCAACTGTGTAAAATCTTGCTCCATGTACAAACCAGACACATTGAAAGCACCAGTGTCTACAAGAGTTATAAATGAAAATGCTTTACAGGCTTACTAGTTTTTCTTCATTTTGGAATTAAGTTCTCTAACTTCTCTCCTTAATCAACAATGAAGCAGAGACACATATCAGAATTTCTAGTATTTCAAAAACTGAAGTGCCTCAAAAATACAATGGAGAACATTTAATAGCCTGGCCATGCAAACCATTTGTAGTTACCTCCTTTACAAATGAAACTTGGAAACAAAAAGTACATGCTCAAGCATTTTTAATATGCAGAAAGGAAACATGAAACAAAATCTAGCATCTGGAGAGAGAGAAACAAAGGAGAGAAAAAAATTCTAATAAAACCTAAAGGCTATATAACTCAATTCACCAGAATGTGGATACTGAAAGTATTAGGACAGATCATCCATCAATCTCCTAAGCTGAACTGTGCCAAGACTACAAAAGATGTAACATATTTCATGTCATACTTTAAGAATTTAAGTTTTTGGTACATAATTAAGCAACGAAATTCCAAAAACAAATTAACATTGGATATTCCAGGACCATGGGAAAATTATCTACCACAATCTTGAACTTTCTCAAAGTACATGTATTGCCCTTGAACTTCAAAATGTTAACAGACCTCAAATTTAGATGGCAGAAGCTGTTAAACAGTGGTGGTGTGAGCCTAGTTAGATGAGCTTTTGCTCAACCTGCTAGAGCAGAACTAGAAAGAACAGAAAAGATAACTTCAGAATAGATTACTTGGATCAAGGTAATGTTAGGAAGGTGTATTTATTAGAGAATGGCACTGTTTTAATCATTTAGATATACAATCCTGCTCTTGAAAAAATTTCAGACAGTTAAGATTCAGCTGCCTGGAATGCCACAAGAGTA